>JAABNX020000008.1:15322225-15333880 GCA_015163995.2 Mormyrus lacerda
AGTGAAAAATGTCCCGTTACATGAGTGTTTTATACAAAACAATATTAATGTGGTCATTCCCTCACAGGGGTGCCACAGTAACATATGGAGGTATTATTGGTGCAAACACCTGAGCATCTGTAACAGTGCAATCTGTAGTTGTAGAAAACAGTCACACATGTGTATCGGTAAATTTGAAGTCACAGGATTTCCACAAACACAACACAATGGTTATGCCTTTGCAAATTCTTCATCACAAGTGCACAAATCCTATTCCACGCATCACAAACTAAGAAACTCAAAAGCTCACAGTTTTGCTACACTTGCTGCAGTAAATTTAGTGCAAAGCACATTTACACATCCGTAATCCAAAAACGTGAACTTATAGACAAAAGTGACACATTGGGATATCAGTTTGTGAATTTGTACAATGAGAGCTGCATACACGTAGAACTATATTTCTTTCTTGGACATTTTTCTAGTGGAAACACAAGTCAGTAATTGCAGCTGTTCGAATCTGCCGCTAAGAGTTTCAAGTAATGTTCTCTCGCATGCTCTCACTTTCGCACCAAATACCCAGCGAAATGTGGTGCTGACACCTGATATATTAGGTTTGCTTTCTGGCATCACCCACCATTATACTTTTGATTAGTGATAATTTAGTTTGAACGCATTGGTACATAAATGGCAACCTGGTTTAAAGCACTGCATTCTGGTCCTGATGCAATGCATCATGGTTAGATTTGTACTGTCTGCTGCAAAACGTCACCACGCATCACCATATCACATGGTACAAAAACCTTGCAAGAGCAAGGCGACTTAAGACAGATTGTGCAGCACCTCTCAGCTGGCTGCACAAACTGGAACTTCTTCTGTAATGACACAAATTTAGTTACACACATGACGTTTGTATCCCAGGAGGTTCCAATGCGTTATCTGCTATTTCTCCCGAATATCATATAAAGCAGTGAGAACTGGTTTTCAGTTAATTTACCTGGTAAAATAAAGTTTAAATAAATGACATAAATTCTGTAATTGTCATGAACTGTGCGTACGATGTTCATGTGTGCCACGCCCCCTGATCAACCACGTGTGCTTCCCTGATTGTGCCCAGCTGTTTTCCATCAGTTTGATCTGCCCTATGCATTTAATCCGTGTCTGAGTCCGTTTTCCTCAGATCCGTCATTGATGTTTTGTTGCCGTCTGGCCTGTGTTTCCCCAATAAACCCTTGTGTCCTGGATCTTTGCCTGCCTGCCTCGTTCTTACCCGCTTCCTGCTTGCTCGCCGGGCAGTAATCACAACAGAATGATGGATCTTCAAGAAGACACAGCGCAGCTAACCGAGAACAAATGTCTTGGTCAGCTGCAAGAGGTAGTATTCTGGCTAAATCAGCCCGAGGTCCGGGAGGACCTCATAGCTTTAAGTTTGGCCAGCCGGAGTGGGAATCTCCTGAGCGAGGCACCGCAGACCGGAACCGCATACCCTATGCTTGAGGTGCATGATAATCTCTTGCGGCTGGAGCGAATCACAGAGAGGCGAATCCAGTTGGTAACGCAGCCAAGCGAGGAGAGTGCTGCCTCGACGTCCGCCAGCTCCGACACGCTTTTAGCTTCACCGCCCAAGCCGACTGAAGGAAGAAAAAGTGGAAAGAGAGGAGACCAGCGGAGGACCAAATGATCTTCCTGGGATCCACTTCTCTCTTCCCTGCTTCCCTCCCTGCTAGTGATCAGGAGGAATTCCCGATCAACCCGGACATCTCCGCCGCATCGCCCCCGCAAGTATTCAAAGTCCATCTAGCCGCCACAGAGCAGCCACTGCTAGCGGCTTATCACTTCTTGGGGGCGCACCTGGCTAATAGGGGGGCCAGGGCCGTGTGGTATACTATCTCACGTGTTATGTTCCCGTCTAGGGTGGGAGCCTAACAAAGTGAAAGGGAAGGAGGGAAAGGGGGGGAAAGACGACTAGGTGTAGGAGAAGGGAACATGGGACACAAAGGGAGTTTTTTTTATAGGTTTTTTTATAGTTTTTCATGGACCGTATACAAACACTAGGTGTAATGAACGTCAGGAGTGACTAAGGCTAAAGTAACAAACAAAAACACATCTACCGAATACAGCCCCAAGCTAAGCTAATCCTACATGAACACAAAGGGGTGAAACGAAACACAATGTCTAAGCCTATCTCACTAACCAAACAAACAGTAATCCCCACAATAACGAAGAACAAAAAGGGCAGACACTCCCTACATACACCCAGTGGAATACACAAACACACAGCCGAAGCAAAGGTATCCAGAGGGGAGATTAAAGAGGTGAAGTCGGAGTTGAAGTGAACGTTCAAAAGCAGCAGAAAGTCAAAACCAGGGCAAAGGTACAGGAAGGGCAAAGCGAAAATCGGAAGTCAAGAAGAAAACGGTCATACAGCAACATTCATACAAAAAGCAAAGCGAACAAAGAGCGAGCTAGCAGGGGAGAAGCAAGCAGCGGGCAGGCGAATGTCGAAAGCTGCAGCCTCTTCGAGGGATCAGTTGACCAATGGACTTTCTAAGAACCTGTTGGCATCCACTTGGCAAGTATCTCCCTTACGGCACGTACCACTTACGGCATGTACCCCAAACTTACGGCATGTAACACATGGGTCACGGGGGCTCTTAAAGGGACAACACCCAGTTTTCTAGCACCAGCCCTGGAAACACTTATTGATGTCCCTGTTGTGCCTGTCTTATCTGACCCACCGGCGGCTGACGTGCCTGTCCTGCCTGATCTGCCTGTCCCGCCTGTCTTGCCGCCCCCTGTCCTGCCTGATCCCAACCTACTTGTCCCAGTGACTGCCGTGCCGCCTACCGAGCTCCCTGCCGGTCCTGTATTGGAGGTTCCTGTGGCGCCCCCAGCAGGTCCTGGGTCGGCATTTCCTACACTGCCACCTGAGGCACCTGCTATGTCTCCGCCCTCCGAGGTTCCTGCTGCGTCTCTGCCCTCCGAGGTCCTGGCTGCTCCAGCGCCGCCCACTGCACCGCCGCCTGAGGTGCCTGCTCCACCCGCGCTCAAGCTCCCTGCTGCGGCTGCTGCTACTTTGCCTGAGCTCCCTGCTCCGGCTGCGGAAGCTTCGCCCAAGCTCCCGCTTCTGCCTGAAGCTGCTTTACCTGAGATCCTGCCTCCGCCTGCAGCTGCTCCTGCTCCCCTCGAGGACCCTGCAGTTCCTGCTGCGCTGTCATCCTGCAGGGCTCCAGTCCTGGCTCTACCTGCCGCGGCTTTGCCCAAATTCTCGGCTCTGCCTGCAGCTGCTTCACCTGAGGCCACAGCTCCACCTGCAGCTGCTTGTCCCTACTCCTGCTCCGCCCAAGGGTTCGGCTCTGCCCGTGCCTGATGTCCAGGCTCTGCTCATCCCAGTTCCTGACCCTGCCCCAGTCCCCCCAGCACCAGTCCCAGTCCCCAAGGAGGTCCTAGACAGTCTGACCACTGCTCCTTCCCCCTTGGAGGAGCAGCTCGAGTGGGACCCCTTGGGGACCTCCCTAATGCCTCCTCTGCCCTCGCCCCAGCACGGTCGATCCCGGCTAAAACCCCACCTATCAGTGTCCTGGAAAGGGAGATGACATAAGCGCAGGACATCAGCCGCCTGCGTGTTCCCCCACTCTGACTCGTCCTTCAGCTGAGTGTCCCTCCACTCCAGCTCGTTGGTGGATGGCACCTCTGCCTGCTGAGGCTGCGCTGTTGCCTGCTGCGGCTTCCCCTCCCTCCTTGCCATTGCCGTGGTCCCCTTCTGCTCCCTCCTTGCTGCTGTTGGTGCCCCCTTCGGCTTCCTCTTTGCCCCCTTTGTTGGTCCCTCCGGCTTCCTCCTTGGCCCCTTCGTGGTCCCCTCTGGCTCCTGCCTCGTGGCCGCCTGGGGTCCTTTGGACTTCGGCCTTTCAGTCACCTGCGGCTCCTCCAGCTGCCGGCCGTCACCCACTGGGGCTCCCTCAGGCTCCCCTTTGCCCCCCGTCCTTTCCTGTCTGGCCTCCCGTGTTTGTTCCATGTCCCTTTGTCCCTCCTGTCTCTGCTCCTCATCCCCCTGTGATCCCTCTGTTCACTCCTGGCCCTTTCGTTCTGCCTGTTGGTGTTCCCCCTGTGTCTCCCTTTCTGGTGTGCCTGTCTGTGTTCCCCGTTCTGTGTCAGGTTCTGTCCTGGCTTCTGCCTTTGTGCTTCCTTTGTGTTTCAATTGTTCCCTGAGCCCCAGTGATGTTCTTGCTCTTGTTTTTCAGGTTCCATGTCCCCGGTCTTGTCTCGTCCGTCGCCTCCTTTGAGGCGCGCCCGGAGTCAGTTTATACTCCATCCCTGCAGCCGCCAGCAGATCTCGCTCCACATCATGTCGAATGCACCCATTTATATTGTTTTATTTATATTCCATTTTATTTTCAATCGCATAGTCAAATACGAGAGAAGCCTGTCATTTGAGTTTGTGGTGAATTATTTTATGGTGCTAGATATTTGTTTTGTACTTTACTGCATATGATGTTGGTGATTATTTAAAACATTTCACCATACATCTGCATTATTTAGCATTTTTGTCTTTCAGATTAATCATATAAAAGGTTGTTTTCCTTAAAATATTGTTAAATTATCGTCTCATTCTCGTGAACCCAATATTGCGTCTCGGTTCGTCTTGTGGGTTTAGTATATCATTACACCCCGAGTAATTACCTGATCATTTATGTACCAATGCGTTCAAACTAAATTATCAAAAGTATAATGGTGGGTGATGCCAAAAAGCACACCTAATATATCAGGTGTCAGCTCCTCTACTGAGTTGGTTTTTTTTCTTCTTCCCTTTTTTACCCTGATTCGGGCGCCAAGGAACAGGTGCCCAAATTAGTTCCTTTGATTGGCTAAAAGGGTACTTGATTCAATCTCTGAATAGTGTCCGCCCCACTGAACAGTGCCCGTCCCTGGCCCTACAGGTACAAATTACTTTTGCACCACATTTCGCTGGATATTTGGCACAAAAGTGAGAGCATGTGAGAGAACAGTGCTTGAGACTGTTGTGATTTGTGTTTCTGCTAGAAAAATTAATACGTACAAGTTACAGTTTTGGATTATAGGTTTGCGAATCTGTTTTGCACCATATTTACTGTGGCAAGTAGTTTACGGCTAGTTTGTGCTGCGCAGAATAGGATTTGTGCACTTGTAATGAAGAATTTGAGCAGGCGTAATTGTTGTGCTGTGTTTGTGGAAATCCCATGACTTGAAATTTACTGATACACATGTGACTCTTTTCTACAGCTACAGATTGCACTGTTAAAGATGCTCAGGTGTTTAGCACCAATAATATCTCCATAGTAATACACTAACAGTATGATTATGATTTTCAAGAAATATTTCAGTCACATCACCAAAGAAAATAGCTACTGTATATTAACTTTCTGTTAGTAAAATGTCTACAAACTTCCAAACACAGGTTTTAACCACAGACATATTTTTGTTGTATTCTTATTATTGTAGTAATATTCTTCAATGTTGCAGTATGTATAATAATGATAAAAACATAAATGGTATATGTAGTATAGATAAAAGTTCACATTAAATTTAAGCACGGCATTTTAATTACATATTTTGTCAACTGTGTTATTATTATTGCTGTTCACAAGACATCTTTTTCAATGGCTGCATGTCCATAAAAATAATCAGACCCCTACAAATCTGTGTTTCATGGTAGCAGTGTGGTATATAACCTCAGTTTCATTTGCATTCTATACGCTGGAATTTTTATAGGTATTGATTTTTTTCATTGAAATCAGTGCTTTGTTTTCCCCTCTCTCACTCTAAAAACAAGAACAGAAAGCTAATATTGCCTCAGGGAAAGCTATTAATATTATGTTCTAACAAAAGAAAAACAGGGAAAACAGTACAGAAGTGTGTACATAGCAGGAAATAATTGTTCTTTTTGTAAAGGATGTCATCATATACAATTGAGAGAAAAATGAATAAATCTGAATGCTTCAAAATGATGCAGAAACAGATATTAACGACTTGCAAGAATATACAGGCAAACCACACAAGCCTTCTCCCAATAATGTGTAAACGATAGCATGACACCAATTAGCGGAAGAATACAGCATAAAGAAAAAGTTCCCCAAATAAAGCAAAAAACTGAAAACATGTAGAAACCAAAATACACATTTACATCTATTGCTATCTGGAGTATGACAGATGATCAGATAACATTTCACGCTTACTTTCTGTGTGCCAGATCAAGCGGCAAGCTAAATCGATGAATAATTGCATTTAATGAGAATGCGTCATGTTTTCTAATACTTCCACCCACAATGACAGGAGCCAAATGTCTTGTTTGGTAAATAATTCTCACAAGCTGCGGCGACATTCGGATAAGGTAACTGTTCTTGCAGCAATGTTCTTGCAACCTTCTGTCTTTTTTCTGTGACCAAACCTTCATGGTAGAGTGCTACCAATGAAGTAACTCTATACCGGAGGGGGCACAAGTGACTTAGTAACTCAGTTACTGCTCAAGTGCAAATCATGAACAAATATACTTACTGCCTGAAATACATGAACCGTTATGACTGATTAATGATAAACAAGCTTGAGATCAATGCATAACTAACAATTAGCTACTCGTTAATTAATAGATTGAGTAATATGAAGTGTACTGCTACATTATATATGCCACCTTACACCGTAAAGTGTTACCAGAGTTGATTTTCCCAGGCCACTATGGCAGTTGTAGCAAAGGTACCAGTCAAAAATATGAAAACCACAGTCTTAAAAATAATGTGTAGAGTAGAAATTGTTCTTCAGACATGCAGTATTTAAAGCAGATGAAAGTACAGCCACTGGTGGAAAGTCAGTGAGAGTGAATTATGAAGGTCTTCTTGTGTATAGAACACAAGATTATGCATCTATAAAGAAATCAGCCCTCGATGAGAATTGTGGTAATAAAAATAGTTAAAATCTCATCCAAACTCTAGTTGCTAGCACTTGTTTGCTTTGTGAATGCCAGTGTACACAACTGTTAAAAAATGAGTTTCTTTTGTTATCAAATGCAACAGAAATAACAGGTTTTTATAGGGTTTGCAGTAATCTGAAGTGCCATTTGGAATGAGTGTAGAAAAACAAAAGTGTGTTACTCAGTAGGTTTGGACTGTGCCTGTGATCGGAAAAGTGTCGGTTCAAATCCTCTGGTTGGCAGAGCTGTGTCTCCATTGGGCCCTTGAGCAAGGTCCTTAACCCCGCATTGTCTGTCCTTGTATTCTCAGTTGCTTTTCACTTTAGGTAACAGCATCTGCTATTAATAAATAAAAAAAAAAAACTTGTTTTTTTATTCTTGCGATCAGTTAAAATTGAATAAGTAAATTTTGACAGGACATATGCAAAGCAGTGTATGCAAATGGTGTAAAAACATAAAAATCCTAGGCAACAAGGAATGCTTTTTACTATCTAGTGATAGCTGGTCAGTACAGTCCAAAAGTCAACCCCAAATGACCAGCAAAGTGTTCTATTATTATACATTCTTAATGAAATTATGTAAAAAGTGAGAGGGACTACGATTCCTGATATGATAACCGACATAAGCGCTAAATCTCTTCCCCCACATCTCTTATTCCCTCCCTTTTTCAGATTACTGTGTACATATAAACACCTATGTGTGTCATTTTGTACCTTGTTATATTAAATTATTTTAAAAAGGCAATCCCTGATATGGATTATGGGAGGCTAATGCTTATTAAAGGGAACTTCACATTGGCGTTGCTAGTGCCCAAAACAAACCAATGAAGTTTTACTTTTTAAAAGACTCCTTTTTCCCCTCAAATGACTGTTAAAACCAAGAGCCACATGACTGCTCTGTATTCACTTTGCTCTCATGTCCTGTCACCGTGATGGATAACATAACTTGCTGTAACTGGTAAGTGTGGTTTGGTTCCTCTGTTTGGGATTTTTTTGTGAATTGTATTCTATCTAGGGGTCCCATGAGAGTGTTCTGGCTCCCTACTTTAGTGTAAAAGCATATCTGTTAAAAACTATGGTGTCCGAAAGGAACAAAAGGAAATCACATTTGCAAATAAAGAAGTAACAATCTTACAAAGGGAATAACATTCATGGGAATGGTTGCCTTTATTTGACACGATGGAGCACTTTAACATAAAGAGAAATGCTCTTACATTAATAGAGTATCTGAGAAAATGCATCCATTTTCACTCCCTTATACAGTGCAGGGTTGCAGGCTATATAAGAATATTTACTACTACAAAAAAAGTAAAAAAAAAAAAATTACAATAGGGCTGTAATTATTGTTTGGGTGAATCAGATCAATCATTGTTCCGTGAAAAAAGCAAAACGAAAAGACAGAAGAATTTAAAAATATTCTACAATGCTTAAAGAAAGATGTAAAAACCGGATTATTTGTGGCAAAAAGTTAAAGTTAAGGTCATTTAATTTCTTTGTGCCTTTTATTCCTGATCCTTTAAAATTCTTTTGTTGCGGAAAAATGAAAAAATGGTGAAAAATGCACAAATATAAATGGTATATACTATATACAATAACGGTCTGAAAGGACGCAGCTCCGTTTGCTTTATTTGTTTCATTTTGTCCTTTTTCTAGAATGTGACCTTGTCGCCGTCTGCAGCCCAAACACATGATAAACTCTTGTGCTCAGTAAGTTACATATTGTAGGCTGTCATTCTGTCTAGTGTATATTCCACCTTAGCTTCTCTGTCTAGGTAGGTTTTTTTTTTAACAGAAAATCCATTCTTTCAGCAATAGCTTATTAAAATGTAGACCGGAACATTCTTGCGCCCTTGAGCAGCTAAAAGACCCATTTTTCTCATTAGAACGCATCAGGGACTGTCATACACGTTCTGGTGCACCTCTCCCCAGAGACAAGGGAGAGCTGACTGTTGATGTAGCCAATGAGTCTCTGAGGATTTCGTTTTTATCATTCTCAGTCAAATGTGGGAAAAAAAATCAAGCAAATTCCTTCCGCTTATCCTTTACTAAATTAACCTGTTCAAAATATCATCATTTATTCTTCATGAAATGTTCTGTGGTTACATTTTTCAAATGTTATCTTTCATAAGGTTTAACCTGAACTGGAGGTTAAACAAGAGGCTTTAAGCATTCTGAGGTACACTGTTTTTCACCAAACTATCAACAATGCAAGATAAAGAGTTACTAGAAGCTTTTAATTGATCGTTTTCTTCTTTCCTCTGTATGTTATCAAACTATGCCACCACAGGATTGTGAGTCAAGGCCCCTGTGCTATTGTTCTGTTGATGAATATTTGGCAGGTTATTTATAATAGCAGCAGTTGGTGTGTTTTCAGATGAAAGAAAGAGTAGCTGTCAATTTACCGCAGTTGGTCCCTTATGATGCTGTGTCTGCCTCACCAGTCCTTATAGACCAGACTGATGCGCATTTAAGCTGGAGCAGTGTGTATAAGCGATCCACAAGGCAGATCATCTTCCACAGGATTTTCTCATGGATTAGAAGGACTGTTTGTGAATGTCATCATATTGCTATATGGAGCTTTCCACCAGTTTGGGAACTTACTCAAATCTTTCTCTAGCTGAATGGCAGTAGACGCAAATGATCTGTAGGGCCCAGTTGTGCATCTCAGAGAGTTGTTGCCCCAGCTCCCTGTTTTGGACCAAATTCTCCCATCCATCAACACTGCCAAGAAGTTCAGACTCAGTCCCATGACTGAGCTAACTTTCATCCAAGTTTGATTCAGACTACCAGTCTGAAATTGCCTCCTATAGCAAACAGGCTACGATGCAGTGGCAAAAAAATTCACCGTGCACACTGTAGGACTTCAGGATCCTCTGGAGAGCCTACCATGCACTTCCTCAGAGCCTCCATCTGCGTCAGTCACGTTTGTCCAGCCTGTCACTTCTGCCCTAAGTGGTTTGTTTACTTCTGCAGAAGATGATGGAAGCAGGGTGTAATGCTTTCTCCCAGCAGGGCAGCAAACAGAACCGCGTGACATCAACACGGACATAGACAGAAGGAGCGAGAGCTTTATTGAGGAGTAGGAGCCCATGTGGTTTAGCAAAAACAGCGGGGAGAAGGAAAGACAAAGCATGAGCAAAACATTGGGGAGGGAAGTCAAGAGTACTTCAGTCTGCAGAGTTTTCCCTTTCATGGTCTTCAGTAATGACCAAAAGGAATGCTACTCTGGAACTGAGTGAGAGTTTTTAAATATATCTGAGGTACAAGAGGTCACTCTCTTTTTGTCCTCTTGGGCAGATTTTGAAAGCATGAAGTATAGAATGATGTATGCTGCCATTCTTTCTTTACAGTATATCAATGCTGATAATACAAAGCTGGAACAGGGAGCTGTACAGGTCAGAATGCGGGATATGGTGGGACATGTCGTTCATGTCGGCTATACCTTTCATCTGTTAGAAATCGACGTGAGCTACAGTTTGTTCTAAACTGGAGATTTTGACACTTGAGTGTCTGTAAAATTGATGATATTTGCTGAGATTGTACTTGACAGTGGGTACTGCTGCCGGCATTTCTCACTGCATTTACTGTAGCAAATGGTGCAGCTGATCTCCATTAGCCTCAGGAACCAGGAAGGGCTAGTGTAGCAGATGGGAGCCAGGACAGTGACCAGTACCTCAGAGCTGGGAATGTTTCGCCAGAGCACACAAGTGACAAATCTGTTGAACATGTTGTCTGAGTTACCCTTCATTGCTTGAGTTCTGGTCAGTTAACAGGCAATAAAATTCTGCTCTACACTTTCTTTGAGATGTTCTTCTTTGAGATTTTGTTTCAGCTTATCTCTGTACTGGTGTCTCCCCTCACTAGGCTTCTGTTTCAGCCTAATCTCCCCCGTGTCATACGTGCCTGGTTTTATGAAGAAGATGTTTGTCATGACAAATCAGGCAAGTTTGGTTGGAAAGTGGTTTGCAGGTTTAGCTATGTACTATAAGAGACCGTCGTCTCCTATGGCTATTAGCGGTGCCACTGTAATCCCCATTGTTAATGGTTCCAGATGTACTCTTAAAAGGTAAACCACTCTAGTCATAGCTGACAGTATGTGTTTGTGGTTCCTGACCACTTTGTTTGGACTGCATCAATACAGTAAATGACAGTTTTTGCTACAGCACAAGTTTACAAAAAACAGGAGATGCAGCCTTTCAAAATTGTGCACTGGATTTGAAAGTGTGCAAAGACAATGCAGCATTCAAGAAAATTGCAATTGCACCCCTTGGATATTATTCATCTTATGAATTTCTGATAAGGCATTTCTTGAAGTGGCACAGATACTTAGTAATTACTCAGCTACTTCTGAAGTACAAATCATGAACAAATATAGTAGCTGCTTCAGATAAAAAATATGTCTATTTATTAATGATGAACATACATGAGATCAGTATTTCACTTGTGTTATTATTGCGTTATAGCAAGGTTCTGTCCATCTATTACTCTTCTTCTCAACCATTTATTATGCTGCACATTTGCCATATTTGTACATTACACACATATAACCACTATCACTATCCAGAGCAATCAGCAGTTGCACTGTTAGTACTGCTGTATGTACAGTATGGTCTGTTGGCATTGTGTGTTTTTCTGTATTTTTTTTTTTTTTCATTTTTGTTTTACACACACACACACACACACTGTTGTCCTTCATTCCTGTCTGTACTGTGTCCTGTTAACTGTAGTCAAGTTAACTCT
>JAABNX020000008.1:15387289-15402595 GCA_015163995.2 Mormyrus lacerda
TATTTACAGGTACCCCCCCCCCCCCCCCCATCCATTTTCAAGTGGTCTGGATCGGGGTACACCCTGGATGTGATGTTAGTCTATTGCAGGGTACAGACACAGACGCACACATACGTTCATTCGCTGTTTATTCATATCTATGGGAAAAACCTTAATCCCAACAGTGACAACCTCAAAAAGACTTTGAACATTTTTATTTTATAAAAAAAACAATTGGCTAACAGTGTTTGAGGATTTACACGTGGCCAAGTGGCCAGTCTTCAATGATTGCAGATCCCATTATTAAGTGCAGAGTGTGTGAAGGTTGAATGAGCAGAGCAATAGAACAGCCGTACATAAAATACACACGACATACAGTAATGGGAAACATATGAGAATTCAAAAGAGGGCATTTTGGTATGTGTCTCGCTGTGACCAGGACAGCAAGTCTTGTGGCGTACCGAGAGCCGCAGTATCCAGGGTAATGTCAGCATACCACCACGAAGGACGGACCACATCCAACAGGAGTAACTGTGGACACAAGGGGAAGCTGTCTGAAAGGGAAATCCGGGTACTAACCCAGATTGTATCCAAAAACATAAGACTGCAGCTGCCCAACTCACTGTAGAATTAAATGGCCACCTTGACTCTTCTGTTTCCATCAAAACTGTTCATTGGAAGCTCCAGAAGGTCAATATTCATGGTTGGGCTGTATTAACTATACAGTACCTTTGGTGACTTGTGCCAGTGCCAAGCATTAGTTTCAACTGATGCCAGCATCTTGGGCCGAGGACAATGTGAAACATATATAGATCTGAGTCCACCTTCACTGTTTTTCCCTCATCTGGGAGAGTTACAGTGTGGAGAAGCCCCAAATAGGCTTACTGCCCAAACTGTTGCATACCCAACCGCAGCATGGGGTGGATCAGTGATGGTTTGGGTTGCGATATCATGACATTCCCTATTCATTGGGCCTACTACTTGCTCTAGATGGGTGTGTCACTGCCAAGGCCTACCAAACCTTTCTGCAGGACCATGTTCAGCCAATGGTTCAAGCGTGAATTGGTGACGTGCGCACACACGCACGCATGCACACCTTCACAGTCTATGGGCAATCGTTTAAGAGAAGCCAGTAAGTCTGATTGCATGTTTGTGGACTGTGACAGAAAACTGGAGTACCTGGAGGATCTATGCATGAGAAAACATGCAATTCAGAGCTGTCATGGAATTCAAACCCCTGTTCCTGGAGTTGAAGCTCTCGTAGCTCCTAAATGTTTTTTTTTTCTTTTGTAAAAGTCTTCTTTTTTTAACAAGTAACTGAACTCCAAACAATTGAAGAAGTTCTTTTTAAATTTAATTATTTATATCTGTAGGCCAAAATTTTGCGGTCGACGCCATCGTCGGTCTTCCGATAAACATTCAAAACCTGTGCTGGCTGGGAGGGGGGAAATGCAGCATCCGTATTTTTCTTTGTGTGAGTGTGTGTGCTGGTGGCTAGTGGCTTCTTCTCGCTCGACAGGCCGCACACATCGAGGTGATGCGTAACACGCCTTTCCGGAGACTTCTGTTTGCTCCATTCCCCTCCGTAGGCATCCTACTGGCACTAGACGCAATCATGGAGTGACGAGAGGGAGACGACCCCAGCCATGTATCCCCAATCATGTCTCTGCTGAATTTGTATGCTAAAGGGGCACTCCCTATCAATGAATGAAGGTTCTGCTGCCGTGTGTTACGCAAGAGGATTTTGCTATGCAAAAAAAAAAAGAAAAACATCCCTCTTGACCAGTTAAATGTACACATTAACCATATGGCGCTTTGAAATGGTTGGTCACGATGCTTGTGAAGGAAGACGTATACACATTCCATGTAAACTGTGCACACTGGCTGCTTCAACAGATGTTTGGGGGCATTTACAGTGCATTTCTGGCTCTTCATGAATTTTCTCTAATGCTGTGTTTGGCAGCCATGAAACTCACCTCATGTGACACATGTTTTTTTTTTTTCCCCAGAACTCTTCAGTTGCTCTTTAACAGTATGTTCACCACCTTATTCTTTGCTTTTAATGGTATTTTAATGTACATTCACGGCCACTTGATTGCTTATTTGTTTCCCCCCGTATCTTACCAAAGAACTTGCCTGGTAAGTCGGAACGTTTTTCACAAACGCAGTCCGGGAGTGACTTTCCTCATTGTAATGCTTTTATTTTGTAATACAATTCGATGACTTTCATAATGCTTTTATTTGCACTGATGTGTAATTTAATTTCTGAATTGGATGATTTCGATTTAATTCTCCTGACAATGTAGCTCGTTTAGATTTTGGAATCATGAAAATTGTTTGTATTTTCTTGCTAAATTTATGCCTAGATAATTCTTGCCAATTACCAAAAAGACCAGAAAACTGCAAAATTCCAAATCTTAACAGAAAAATATGTGCCTCCCAAATCCACACTATTCATAGCTAATTACACATAAGATTGAAGTAGTGACCACTATGATATATATCTACTGTGAGTGTATGAATAATTGTTATACGCGTGTCCATTGCTGATATTTTACTATTCTTCCTTAATGGGGTGCACAATGGAATCAGATATATTAGAGGTTGGATTAATGTAATGCACCATCCAAACAGAAAAGAGGCAGATAAGAAAATGAAATGCTTTTCCTAATAATATAGGAGATTGGTTCTTGGGGAAAAGACATCTGATTTGTCATGGAGATGATCTTTTGATGAAGCTCAGGAAATGTAATCTAAGAGTCTGTTCTGCCTGCTAATCAGGAGGACCTGGCAATGGATCAGTCGGTGCAGGCCACAGAAGTAAGCCAGCTTATAAGTAATGCTTCTTGAACATCAAAACTGGATTCTTCTTGATGCTAATTGCAACCTATTCTCTGGAGCATTATTGCCTTTTTTTATTAAGGATTTAGTCCCTAGACTATATGAGACCATCTTTGATCTTTCTCTTAGATTCTGTTAGAGGTCTGAATGAAGGTTGAAGGACAGTAAACAGGTATGTAATCATCATCAACAGCATGCTAAAACGAGTCACTCTGGTGGATAATTCAGCTCAAAGGCACACATTCACTGAACTGATTCAGTACGCCTAAATGCGACATTACCTCTTGTGAGATATATATTTCTGAGATATGAAGCTCTCTGCAGTGAACTGAAAGGGCGCGCTGCTCTAAAATGTTCCATGGAACGTCGGCAAAGAGTGGAGTTGACTTGTGAAGGGGAGAGGAAATGCATAAAGGAATATGAGTGAATTAATGGGGTAAAAGATTACAGGTTTGGGGATTGCAGGTTGCTACAGGCAAAACAAATCGCAGATGTATCAAAAATCCAGCACGACAAAAAGAGGTGACATTCATCTGTATGAATAACCTTGTTTGCCTTACTTTCTCTCTCAGTATGGCTGGAAGTATTGTAGCCAACTATTTTACGCTCAAATAAATTAAATGTATGGCCTGGGGATGAGGGGAAAAAAAAGATGATATTCAGTGTTAAATCGATGTGATGGCATCATTTTTGTGCAGTTATTCAGTCTGGTGTCATATAATTTGGTGGAAAGTGAAGGAAAATGACCTGAAAATGAACCATTTCTCCAGCTCTGCCCCCCTCCCCCCCAAAAAAGAAAAGTGTGAAAAGCTTTGTAACAGCCACTTACCTTAAACCCCTGCTCCCAAATTCTCTTTACCAGTCCTGTGAACTTTACATTTAGCCCTGATCTTCGGTTTAAAAACGGAATTTTCACTTTCATACATTCATGAATATCACCATCATTAACATTCAGTCATCCACAGCAGTTTAATACTTTTGTTTATCAAATAGTTGTGTTACGATATTTTTTTCTGTTTTATAGAACATCTCAAAGCAAGTAAGATGCTTATTTTTAGTGCAAACAGCCCACACAGCAGCCCCAGCCACGCCAGCCCTTGGACTGCTGTCCCCATCCTTTGGGCAATTTGAAGTGTGAAAGCATAATACTTTCAATAGCACTTCCTGTTTTAATGACTAGATATTACATTTTCTTTGAAGTAGTCTATAGAAGAGGTAATCTTTTTTTTTTCCTCCACAGAACTTCTGGTAATTACCTTGAATGACTCAATAAGCTTATGTATGTTCAGAAATTGATTATTTAGTTCAGAAGAGGAAAAATTGTATATTTTTACGAATTTTATTGTGAAGAATAAGTGCCCTAAAGAGCTTGAAAACTTCTGTAATAGAATCCGGGATGTTTTTGTGCTGCCTCTGTGTCATAGTTGTGACCTTGCCTGTGGTTGAGGATTAATATGAAGGAGAATGGATGTCCGTTTGGCAAGCGACCAAAAGCAAGTTTACTGGGCAGAAGTGCGCATGGTTTTTTTTTTGGATTCGGGTGCCTCAGGCATTATCCACGGCAAAGCAAAAAGGTGACGGCTGAAATGAGGTGTTACTTCTATGTTGGTTCCTCATTTTTGTTACTTTAACACACTAACCAATGAGAAAGGGAGTAGTAAATAAAGGTTCCTTGATGATTAAATGCTAAGCAAGATATGATCTGTGTACCTACAAAAAAAAATATTTATTCGACTAATTTCTGCAAAAAAAAAAGACCAGAGTAAGCGGCACATCTCACGCCGTATCTTTTTGAAGGTGGTTCTGGGTGATGAAATAGCGGACGGAACACAGAACCCTGGCACAGCAGAGTTGTCCTCTCTTCCTACTCTTCTCCTGGCTAGTTGAACTTCAATCTAGACACACAAGAGCGTGAGAAACTCTGAACGCGTCCTGGAACATCGTGCTCTTGTAGGCTGAGCGTTTATCGGGGTGCCTTCTCAGCACTGCCTTTGTCCTTGCCTGAAACAGGCAGGATTTATGAAATCCTGCCATTCTTAGACTTTGAAGAGTTTAATTCTGGAGGAGATGTCTAAGGAGTCAAAGAGAGAGTCATTTATTGACAAAGTGAGTGAAGTTTCTTTGCAGGCACATCTTGTTTGGAAACCCAGTGCTGCTTAGTAGTGTTTGGATGGATGGATAAGATGATATTCCATAAACTCCACTTCCTTGCTGACATAAAGATTAATTGTATTTAAGTAGCATCATTTAACTTTAGAAATAATACTGTGATTAGTAATGGTTTGTGGAAGAGGAAAACTCATTCAGTTCTTTTAAGTCAGTAGTTCTCAAATGGCTTAGTCTAAGGAGCTAGGTGATAGTAAGTGTTTTCGACCCTGGGGAGTTAGTGCTGACCGGTCCAAATTGTCAGCTGTGAGGGGTGACGGTAAAAGAAAAAAAAAAAACAGCAAACACACTCTCCATGACCTACTGATTATGGCCAGTCCAGAATTTCTGCCTCAGATTATTCTCTGCATGTTTTTATATCTATTGATACTTGTGTCAGGCTTATCAAAGGACAGGAGTTCACAAGGGCAGACAGCTACATATAATAATAATCACAACTTTATTGAAATTCCATTTTTGGGGAAATTCTTCTTTACGCCTCTCTCAACTTGCTCTTTATAGAGCAAGCTGTCCGCGAAGGGCTGCCACCTGTTGGGGCACCCAGGGGTTAAGGGTCTTGCTCAAGGACCCGCAGACATGCTGAGGCTGGGTTTGAACCTGCGACCTTGTGATTACAGGCACACAGGCGTAGCCCACTGTGCCGCATACTGCCCCCCATATAGGACAATGTATAATATGATTATTATATAAGACTATCCAATATGATTGCTTGCTCTGGTAGCTTAGGTCTTGCTTGTTGGTAACTCTTCCAACAGGGGGGTGAATGAAATACATCTTACCTTCGTCTTAATGTCTGATTTGGAAATGACCGAACAATAGGAACTGCAGTTTTTTTTGTTTTCTTTTCTTTTTGTTGTTTTAACCTTTTATTCAATAAACTTAAAAATCACAATAAGGCATCCTTTCAGGTGTAAATTTCAGGAGGATGACACTTTTGTGAATAACACCTTAAAGAGGAAAGACAACAGTTCTTCACAGCATTCTGTTCAGTTAAGTTCTCATCAGTCAAGTCTGTACGTGTTTGATCCTGAGCATCCTTGAGCTAAGAAGCCACTTTGAGGTTCGTACACTTGCAGTTCTATTTCATACCAGAAAATCAAACGAGAAGACTATATTCAGTGCATGTTCTGTGCCTAATGTGTGTCAGACTTAAGAATAATTGCCCAATAACAGCACAAAGCAGCAGTTTTTATTCGTATACTATGACTCAGGCAGCAGTGATGTTTCGTACTTCTCTGCTTCTATTCCTAGAAGACAAAATTCCCGGTCATGACTGTAGAAGGTAGGCCAGAAAAATACATATTCAGGAGTGTATTCTGGCATTGATATCCTGATGCTTGGAAGAGAAGATAGCAAGTCGTTCAGAGGAATTGCAGCCAAGGTCCCTTGTTACCCTCCCAGCTTCTTCCTCTTGCAGAATAAGGCCAATTTTAGGAGTCATCCATTGGTTGAAATCTGAAATGCATGTGCTTTTTCTATTTTCATTCTTTCTCTACCGGTTTGAGCACAAACCAGTGCACACGACCCCCTCCCTGCCATTTCCCTTATCTGGGATTCTGTGGAATGCACAGCATCTTCTACCTTACCTGTTTGTCTCTTCTGTCCACTGGGGGCAGTATTCCCTGGTGGCATCATATCAACATGCCGCTGCAGGTTTGTGTAGCCAGGCAAGCATCTCCATGCATTCCTCACATAGCATTTAGGGGCCAAATAGCTTGTTGGAAGCTGCCATACGTACGTGGCCAGGCCTTCTGGAGCTTGAAATAGTGGCCTTCAAGACACAAACTGCATTCTATCAGTATACCCAGGTACTGCTGACCATGTCCGGCTTCTCTCAAGAGCTTGTTCTGAAATCTCGCTTATGATTAAAGGAAGGGCAAGAATTCTTCCTCAGCTACCCAGTAACATTTAAAGAGAGGTGGCCGATGTAGCATGAGGGATGTCTTTTGCGGTTATACAGCGGTGGCCTTTGCGTGGGCAGACACTGCGTCAGAGGTGGGTACTTGCATAACGCCCAATACTATGCCGTTTCTGACAGGGCAGGTGTAGGGGCTGACAGCAGCTGTGAAATGTGTGTCTTTTTCTGAGGTATGAGCAATGGCTTTTGTTCAAAATGTCACAGTTTAAGGGAAGAGTTACTGTCTGCAAGGTGCACGCCTATAAGGTTTACTGAGCCTTTTGTCTAAACATGACCTTAAGTGCAACTTTATAAACATTGATTTTGCTAAGGTTGTAACTAGCATCCGAACTCTCGGGAGTTTGTGAACCATGCTTAAAATCTGAGCACAAATATTTGCTCCCCAAAATCGTGGCATTCGCAAACCTAATTAATGTTCATTTATTTAAATTACCTATTTAATATTTTGGATTTTCACAAAATATTTTGTTTCTTAACATCATCTTTGTTCTTATCCCAAATATAAGTAAGTAATAAGACTTCAACACATAATTTGCATATAATTAAGGTACATAAGATACAATATATTGTATAGTATCTTGATGCGGTTGGTTTCGCCCAAGCCCATACACAGCCCTAGATTTTGCATAGCTTACTGGTCACCTATAAACTATATATCCTTCTTTTGAACTTGTGTTGTTTATACAATAAAAAGTAGGGATGAATGATATTGGAATTATTTCACATTGCAATATTTGAAGATTTTGTGATGAAATATCGTGATATTTATACAGCAAAAAAATAGTTGAAAATTTACCTAAAAACTATTGCCTATTAGTACATATCTACTAACAGAATCTGTCAAAAAAGCTGGTGGTGTTGCTGTAAGATGTGCCAACAGACAGAGAAGTGGCAATAAATATCTTGCTTCTGCTCACTATCATTCTCTATGGGATATAAAATATTTCCACAGAGCAGAATCAGTCAATCAATCTTTATTTATATAGCGATGTTTTAACATTCATGTCTCTGGTGACTTTTCCTGTGAAGTCAGTGGATTGATTGGGTGAACTTGGGGAGTCATGAGGTCGCTGGAATTGGGTGCGTGATGCTCCCGATATGCCAGAGTCTGGACCCTTTCGGTGCTGTGTCTCTTCGGAGGATCTTTGGGTGCCGCTGGTTTGACTCTGTCTCGAATGCGCGGTTGCTCAGGGAGTTCTGAACAAGGCACGTTACCTGCATTTGCGAGTTATGGCAATATGGCCATGTACCGCGTTTCCCTGAGGGTGATCTGTCTTGCGGCATCCTCATTGCTGAGGACCTGAGTGGCTGGGCCAGGCCAAGGGCACGCCCATGTTACACCTAGCTGTGGCAGATAGTTGGCCATTTCCAGAGTTCATGCTCTCCAACCTGAGCTAACGTTAATGTTTTGACCACAGGGTTCACAAAGTGCTTTACAGGCATTTTAAAAGAAGAAAAAGAAAGAAATTAATTTAAAAGAAGCATAAAACCATAATAAAATGCTACCAGACCATTGGGCGTTAAGCAGCAAGGTTCTCCATAGGGGATTTTAAACCCTACCTCACCGGGGACTGTAGCCCCTACCTCACCAAAATGTCTTGCTGACCAGTTTTTGTTCACTTTTCTCCTCACTCATTTTTGTCTGAAATATCAGGAACTAAAGCTATGGAGTCATGTGTGCATAATGATGTTCATTATATTTTTGTTTGTTTTTTTTTCTTCGTTAAATTGAAGTTTTATGGTAAACATCTCCCCAAACGTCATTCCTGAACAGTAAGAGCAGACACAGCAGCTTGCGGCATGCAGACGCCATTGCTGCTCTTTTTGAAGTTCTTTGGCACTCCCGAGGTCTACTTGTCCTCCATCTCCACTGTCAGCTTCTCCTCAAAGTCTCTCCTCTGCATGATTTCTGGATCTGCCATTTCCACTTTGGAACAGGCTGGTCTCTAGCAGATTGTTCCATGGTTTTTGTCTTGGGTTTCGTCCGTCTGGCAGAAGGCTATCGGAGTTGGGTTGAAATTGCCCCTCGCTCCCAAGTGTTCCTTTTCTGTCAGCACACTCGTCTAATCTCTCTACTATCCCAATTCCAGCTATCAAAACTACTGCCTCTTGAATATAAATGCAAACGGTGAAAATGAACCCATCCATTTAAAGCTGGGCGTTGAGACTAAATAATTGTACTCAAACTATTAAGAGTGTT
This sequence comes from Mormyrus lacerda, assembly GCA_015163995.2. NCBI lineage: Eukaryota > Metazoa > Chordata > Actinopteri > Osteoglossiformes > Mormyridae > Mormyrus > Mormyrus lacerda. The sequence goes on from JAABNX020000008.1 coordinate 15,396,394, forward strand.
TTGTTTTTTATTTTTTTCTATTGAATGAGGCCATGTAAGTATGGCAAAAATAAGCAGTTTTGCAGTGAAATAACAAACAGGTGAATGCACATTCTGTAAGCTATTCTACTCACTGAAGTACAAATTATTTTCTCTTCCATCAGCAATTCATCATTCATATGGATCGATCCTATAAAATTTCATTTATCCTGAATTTGATGTTTAATGGGACATACTGTCATTGGCTATGAAACATACACGGAAAAATAATGAATTTGTTGAACGACGGATGAAGTTTTTCCATCATGTTGGGTTTAAATGTTGCCCTTACTGAAAAGACCTATTGAGTAAGAAGAGAGTTATGTGTCTACAAATTAGATCCGAGTAGCTAGTGCAAAATTACTTTATCTACTTCTACCAAACTCTGGGATGGATTATCTTTCAGCTCAGCTCAGCTTCACATTTGCAAGTATTTACATTTCTGTTGGTCAAAGTCTCCAAGGCAAAAGAGCACAAATAGAGGTCTATTTAGAAACATCATTTATATATCCAACAGTGTAGTTTTCTGTTGTGTTTTGTTTTTTGGCTTTTATAAAAGATGAGTAATTTGGTTGTAAAGAATAAGGATCTCATTCCCCCATTGAAGATGTACTGGGCTTTGGTAAGTTCATGTATTTACAAACTATGCCATCTTTATTTGAAGGAAATAAAGAACAATTTTTATAATAGAGAAAATGCATTTTATTTTAAATTTATGTAGGATTTTTAAAAACTTTTAAAACCTTTTCACTTTCTCAAGTATTGTTTGTGACACTTCAGTGCTATTTCTAAATGAATACCTTGTGTATTTTTTTGTGGGGAAAATACTGTAAATAACCTTTGGTACAACAGTACTAAACCTAGAAGATTCGGCAGACTTGAACTTATTGTTTCTTTTCATGAAAACACATTTGCCATTAGAGCAAATTATAGCAGTTCATCCATCCATTCATTCATCCATCCATCCATCTTGCTTAGCATTTATCCATAACAGGGTCGCAATGATCCGGACCCTATCTCGGTAAGGACGGGGTAGAATGCGGGCGACACAGATGGGATGTCAGTCCAGTATTTATCCAGAAAAATGGTTTAGCAGTGTTGTTCACTAATAAAAATATACCCAGACTTAGCAGCAGCTAGCTTCCAAATGGCAAAGTGCCTTGACGGGCATCTGTTTGCTGATATTAAGCATGTTAGCCATGACATCCCATTTGTGTATATCTGTGTTGACATATTGTGCTTGCTTGACTCTTGTACAGTTCATTATATGGAGCCAAAGGAACGAGCTGAAATAATAGGATGTGAAAAGCTTGCAAACAGTAACAGTAGTAACTTTCAGAATTGCGGATTTCTTTTTTATGATTTTATTTTTACGTAATAAAGACATGGTGAGGGATAGAGAGGATTTGGGCAGGTTATGATGCCATGCCTTTGTTCAGAAGGTTGCCGGTTCAAATCCCAGCGTTGACCGAGATGGATTCGTTGTTGGGGCCCTTGAGCAAGGGGCTTGATCCCAAGTCACTCTGGGGATTGCATGGGGGAAAAAAATGTGCATTGCTTCGGTTAAAAGCACCCGCTAAATAAATAAATAAATGTAAATTTCACCTCCTACTGCGATTGGGCTCTTGGTGTGAATGCTTTCCCAGTGACCTCCGTCCCATGCCGTTCGTGCCCCGATCTTGATGCATTATGAGTTCCGTGAGTCTCATTCATCCTTCTTGTTCTTTTTTGTTCTAGCCCTGTACCCAATTCTCATGTATGCCTGGTAATAGGAGACTCACCCCAATGGATCTTCTTTCCTGTCTTCATTCCTGTCCTTGAGCCAAAGCCAGCTATCCCAAAGCATTTTCCCCCTGATCTATACATATATAAATACTAACGCTTATCGCTGTGCCCTGAACTCCCTAAACTCCACTTGGAGCTCTGATAGATTGAATGATTACTGGGCTTTTGAATTAAAGGTCACTTCATTTAAGGAACAATATTCTTTTCAGCTTTTCCTTCGAATTTGGATTTACCATCAGACTGATAGCGGATCTGACGACCGGCTCCTTTGCTCAAGCAAATGCAGAACAAATAGATTTAATGTTGTTTGTGTTCCATGGGGTCACAGTGCTGGAAGATAAAGGTGATGCATCGACACAACGGCAGTAAATGTAATGTGTGTTTGTGAATTACCACTGTTTGGTGCGACGGCGTCTCTTCCACCAGTGAGACTATTAGTGACATTCTGGTTTACACAGGGAGGCTAAAGCGCACATGACGGCATCTTCAGGGGAACCCACAGACAGCTCTTCTGCAAGCTGTTTCAGACCTAGGTATCACACTGACAGCCAGATATTAGGGACACGATGGATTTAAAAATTCTGCAGCAGGACCTTTGTGGGATTGTTTATTGAAATTCAAAGTACATAATGCAGATATAATACACGTTTGTGTGTGTGTGTGTGTGTGTGTGTCTGTGTGTGTGCAGAAATGTATGAAACCCCTATAGTGTGTTAGATCAGCATACTCTCAATCACATCACAGATATTAGTATATCACTGTTTCAATGATTTATCACACTAGCTTTACCTGATTCATGGTTCTCTTGGTGCATTACTGTGGTATGGAACTATTGTATCGATGTATTTTAACAGATGTCACATAGTGTCATCTAATGCATTTGAGGAAAGGAACCAGAGCTCAGTACATATATAGCGATTTTAAATTCTCTGTATTCTCCAGACAACTACTTTTGGTCAAAGGTTACGTTGTCTAGGACCAGTAGTAAACCAAGTAACTGCTGCCTTTTAGAATTAATTTCCCTACAGTTTAATAGCATAATCATACTGTAAATAATGACCTCTGAATATTTATTTTCTGAAGAACATACACAGATATTAAAACCTAAACACTGGTAAAATAAAAAATGTGTTCCGTAAAGTTTTGTAATGAAAGCTATAAAGAACCTTCAGAAAATGTCAGCAGGCATTTATACAAAATATGGCCACATGTCATAAATGTTTACAGCAGTCAGCACTACTGCAGTGCAAGAAATAAAAAATATAATTTTGTAATAATTTGTTTGGTTCACTGACTCCTGGGAATAGCTGTAAATAACAGCACACTGTTTTAGATTAAATAGGAATTAAACCACAAACAGTAAGGACATTAAAACCTCTGTAGTTTGATTTTTATATTCTCGGTTATATACAGAGTAAATATGTTTGCAGATGTAGCCAGAAGCTTAAAGACAAAGAAATCATTATTATTGATTCTGATTTATTGGTTCGTCTCAAATTAGTTTATATGAGGTTTTGGTTATTTCAAAATGTGGGTGCTATTAATTACGGAAAACGGTGTTAGTTTATTATTTATTAACACATTCAGCATTCTGGAAACCGTACAATACATTAAAAACAAGTAATACAAAACCGCAAATGCATTCCCATTAGTACTAGTAGGAAGCTGACATCTCAGTAACGGGGAGAGCTTGTATAAATCACTGCTGAATTCATAATTTTCCGAAAGTGCACTGTAGCTTATAGCCAACATCTTGACAGTTTGTGATCAATGCCCCAAATAGCAAGGTGCGTTTTATTTTCATGTTGTCGACTGCAATTTCAAGGAATTATTCAATGAATTTGCAGCTGTCATATATGTTCAGTATCAGCTATGTTGGCTGGTCTAAAATCTGTGGTGGTGTCGTGTTACCAGATCACATGACTCATATGTGACATATTCACAATCTGCTACATATCTAAATATGCGATAATTGTATTTCACCAAACCTAGTAAGCAGCTTGCGGCTTGGGTAGTTAAGCCACCGTATAAGTAATTGGAAGGTCACTGGTTCAAATCCCAGCTTTGGCTAAGTGGTTTTACCGTTGCCCTTCAGCACGGCCCCTAACCTCAGTTGCACTAGGGACTGTCTGACTACTTACTCAAAAAAAGTATTTTTTAAAAAATGGACTGCTAAATAAATAAAATTTGAATTAAAAACTCGTAATCTGATCTCTAACGCATTTCATCTTTGCAAATTTTAGAATAGACATTTCTAAAATAAAAAAATAAATTAAAATAAACTGGCGGTATTCTGGTTACAATGTTGCTATGTATCACAGATGGTGCAGCAAACTTTTGCTAATTGATTTTTGATGTTTTCCAAAACTGTGTATCTGTCTTCCATCACTCTGTACGTGCTGTAATATTCGAAAGCTGTTAAACTGCTAAATGTGGAAAATGATACATTTTATTGCTTAAATCCTTTCAGATTGAAGATAACAGGGAAAAAAAAAGAAATAAAACAAGTCGTTACATGATGGTCTGGATAGAGCAGCTACCCAGAGATGTGTCAGATACTGTAGCTACAGGCAGTTTGTAATTTGAATTTGGTAGCAACATTTTTGCTTTAGCATTAAAATGAACAAGACCAGCAGAGGAAAACCCAAGTATTTTGCTTTACAAAGTCACAGGAGGTCAAACGATGCAGATTCTATGCGTGATGCAAGACCATTGGTGGAACCAGCATGGAAATAAAGTAATACTGCTTTGGTTTTCACCCCCATATTCATTTTCTGTATCCCTTGTACAGTAAAAGCCCAAATATCGCTCATCATTCATCAACAGTGTGAGGGATTTGCTGTGCAATGCTTCTGGTGCAGCCTCTGCTGCTGGCTAACAGCCTCCATAACCACCTTTGCCACCCACCTTGCGAGGGCCTCTAGGATACATATCATTCACACACGCCGGTGACGTCGCCGCGGCTACGCCAATAGTATGCCATCCATTTGTATAAACAGGCGAGACCTTCAGCCCCGGTAACATTAATACACGCTAGGTCTTCAAAAGCCTCACTGGCACTGTGCACTGTGCACCGTCTATCTCCTGAGTAATAACAGCGAATAACCAAGAAGGAACTGTGTAGAAACTGTTTCAGAGAACGTTACTGCGGCGTTACAGCTACCAGCTACAACTGAACTTATTTCACCTTTTGCTCAGTATAAATTAATGATTGTCCTTATATTTTCCCTACTCTGGTCCTATTATTATTTCATAGGCGATTTTCACAGGTTCATGACTCTGGCTTTGACTAGTGCGGGTAATACAAATGTTAAGCATGTTACATCTGGATTTCCCGAAATAATATGTTTCAAAGAAGCACAAAACATCATCTGGGGAAATCCTTTGTGCCTTTTGTGCAGAAGTAATGCTGGTTTAGAAGAAATTAAAGACTAAATCGTACAGGTCTCTGTATAGGCTTCATCTTTTGAATCTGAATCTGAACCTTGAATATCTTACCTTTCTGAAAGCATTTAGATTTCGGTAGGAGGAACGGTGTTGTTTGACGAGGGAAAAATACGAAAAACTGAACACTGACGTTGACGTTCAGTTACATTTAAAATTTATGTATTTTATATCTGAGGGAAATGGGTGAAGGAGGGGGCTACACCCCTTTGTCTGTGGGTTTGTGTTGCCAAGTAACATGAGTGGGGTGGTAATTTTAATTGACAATGTCAAGAGGCCGGATAGTGTTGCAACAATGGTGATATAAATAATGTATCATAAATACAGACTCAGCATGCTTCACAGTGTTCAGACAAGTGTTAGAAATTTACTTTTACATTTTCTGGTGAACAGGGAAAAGAAGTCTGATAATGTGTCTATTTACCATTGAAACTGGTCCAAACCCATTAGAGCCTTTATATGCTGAATGAATGCATATGATGAACAGTTCCATTAAATGAGTACAATTATCACCGGTTTTAATTTCTTGGTACTTGGCCTCTTGAGGGAACAGATTCATGCAATACTTGTACAAACTGAAAATGAGTTGCTACATATTAGATTAAGAATTAAACTATTTATAATGTTAAATTAAAAAGTGACCAGTTGAAAATTAAACTAGCTCCGTCATTAGTATGGACATGTATGATTTTGTCTTAAAATATGAAGTCCTTGAGTTTTAAGACCAGCTGCATAATTCTTGGAATTTACACGATTGCTTCTGCTTTCGAGAGCCGTGAAAGTGTCTGAAAATTGACTGAAAAATAACACAAGCAGTTAGCATTCCAGTTGTCGGACAGAAATGGAGGAATATTTCTCCCGTGTTTTTCCCCCTACCTTGTGTAAATTATAGCCTGTATATTTTTTACATGCTGTGATGTATTTCTGCATAATGTCCTTCCCAGATTACCGTAGT
>JAABNX020000008.1:15414541-15430032 GCA_015163995.2 Mormyrus lacerda
ACAAACATCAGCCTGGTCCTGCAGCCAGACGGTATGGGGTCCGGCGCTGTTCAACAGGGACGCCTGCCCATGCTGGGCAGGACGCCAGTCGTTTGCAGGGCACACATTCACGTATCTCACACTGTATAAAGATACACGCAACACATAAAATACAGAGCTAGGGGTGAGCATTTATTTTGGATTAGATGTGGACTGAGTACCGTATTTCTGCACAGAGTGCCTGACCTCTTCTCTTTCCCGAATCTCCAGAGTGTGTGGAATAGCCTGCTTAAGAAGCTGCATTCTTTTCGACGTCTGCTTCCCCAGGTGCAGAAACATTTCGTACCCCGCAGACCTCCCGCAGGTCAGCATCGTTTTCATCTTCGTGAACGAGGCCCTCTCAGTCATCCTGCGTTCCATCCGCTCTGCCATCCACACGACTCCCTCTCATCTGCTGAAGGAGATCATCCTGGTCGATGACAACAGCAACAATGGTAAGGGTGTTGCCACCAGAGGCCCAGTGGATCCATGATTTTAAACCATTATGCCGAACTTTTACTCGCTGTTGTCGGCCAGGCACCTCGCTCCAAAACGGAGTGTGGATAATAACTGCAAGTAACAGCAGTGGCAAAGACGACTGACGCACGCACACTATCAGCAAGTGCCGCGTGCCGCGTGCGATGCATAAAAAAGAGTAATAATAATAAAACAAAAACAGTTCTTTGAAAGTGCATCAAAACTGCATAAAATAACAATGGGTATTAGATTTACAAAAAAAAAAAGCTACTGAAGTTACAGCTGCACATTCATCCATGCAGATCGATATTATTTTTCAAGGTAAGTATGTAGTCAACAGCTCAAGCATGTTGTAATCTGAAGAGGTGGGTTTCAAGAGTAGAATATGCTCTGCAGTTCTCAGTTGAAGCTTCCTATGTCACACAGGCCAAGATAAAGCTCATTAAAACCTCGTTAATGCGTTGTGGAACCCAAGATGCTCAGTGTATGGAAGTCTAGATGCTTACTGGATGAGAATCGACATTTTTGCAGTAGTCGTGTTTCTGCTTATTCACTGTAGCCAAACAGATTAATATGGAGTAATCAGCGAAGAGGAAACACTTGAGTGTAAACAAGGTTTTTTCCGATGTAATTACCAAGCAAAATAATGTTAACATGGAAATTGTGAAATTAAGAATGCAAATTGTGCAACAAATTAACAAGTACGAAGAAACTGAATCTGTCATATTCACAGTCTATCCACCTGTGGTGATGCTGAGAAAGGGAACTGAATTTGCTCCTTATCTGCCTTCCTGAGTATCTTAAGTATTAAAGTAGTATCTGTCAGATTAAAAAGGAAATAAACAGAGCATCTATCAGTATTGTCACTCACAGGAAGACGATTCTAGTTTCCTTATTGGTTTTACTCTCCTAGTTTGTTTCTGCCCACCTGCGGCTGAGTTTGGCTCCAAAGCTTCCCTGAACATTTGACCAATGGCACATGTCGTCAGACAGACTTCTGCAGGTGTACAGTCGTAAATGAGGCCCTGCCGGCCACGATCTATCCTGAAACGCAGCCAAATCCTCTCTGCGGTTATAGCTCTGCACGCCGGACCTTGTAAGCAAGTGTCTCTGCAATCACACCTGCTGGGACAGGGAAATTCCTCACCCACTGCAAGATTAAAATGTCACGCCTGACCGGTCAAAACTGGCCCTGGTACCGCACGATTCTGCCCAGCTGGGATAAGCACTGGGCTTAAGAAGGCCTCCAGCCCATAGGGCTATGTCAGGCCCCCACTTCAGGGCTACCGTTGCCGGCATTTCAGATCTTGTCCCTTCCCTGGGTCATCTAGACACCCGAAGCACAACATTATTTGCAGTTTGTCGAGCCGGAGTCTTGCCTATGGTGGCATTTTTTTAATCAGGAGAGAACTGAAAATCAAATAAACTGTAGCATTTCACCTCTCGGGGGATTGTCCTTTTTGAAAAGCCTTATATTATTTAATATCATGCCCTCAAGCCTGACCCTCAGGAAATTCACGCTCAGCATCTTTGACTTTCTACCAGCAGTTTAACGTTCTCGCATGAACATTCCGCCAGGGAGAGTCTGATAGCAGATTTCCACTGAGCTTGTCTCTCTTCTTTTGTTTTCCGCTGATCTCCAGCCAAAGTGAGTTTACCTGTCATCTGTTTGCCATTTTCTGTTACTGAAAGTTAAATCTCCGGCTTAGCTAATCTGCATCCTTTTAAGAACTCCGCCCTGAGTTACTTGGCCGGAATGTCCGCGCCTGCCTTCCATGAGTAGACCGGTGTTGTTCTTGACAGTGTCATGATTTTTGGGTCAAACGCTGCTCTTTGCAAGTCACCAACTTTTACCTGACAAGAGTAAACAGGTTACAGGGACTTCAGGGATGCACTGTGACAAGACACGATTATGAAACCTCACCAGTGGCCTTAAGGTCTCGTTGAAGGTTAACCGGGAAGCAGGAAAGCCTGCGCAGTGATATTAAAGCTTCTGGAGATATAAGCCTATTCTTTGTGGTAGAGAAATATAAAGGTATCCGATGGCCCCCTGGGAAAGTGGCAGGACAAAGTATATGCAGTTGCCCTCCTATCTGCAGCTATACATTGTAGGCCTGCATCAGAATGGCCCAAAGGCATCTGTGTTATCTTATAGACTAGAGAGAAAATATCTGAGAGCCTGTCAGGTCCTATTAAACAGAGTTACTCTTCACCCACGTCACACAACCTTCAATCCTGCCATTCAGTGCCGATGCTAGAATTTTTTTAGATGGGGGGCAGGAGAGGGACATAATTCACACAGAGGGCCAAGCTTATCATTAACTAGTTATATGTTTTGAATCGGAGCAAGAGGGGTGGAGATATTCCGGGTACCAATCGGCTTTTAGCTGAGGCCAGTTCCCCACCCCTGTATGCGGGCCCCGGGGTCATTCAGCATCCCACGGGAAAGTACATTTGCCACAGCCGGCTTTTAGTATTTATTTTTTGACTGGCACTCATTTCATTGTGTCACTTAATCTGCAGTAGTGAACTGACGGGTTGCTGTTACTCCCTTAGGTTCAGCTCGCGTTTGGGGGGCACGGAATCCAGGAATAACCGAGCTCACCCCGTTAATCACTCATGCTGCCGAGCTCAGGAAGGTTTTGCTTCTTCCTGCCAAACGTTTTAGCGATCCAGTCGTATATTAGATTATCTATAAGGATGCTGTGTCGCAGAGAAAATGCATAGAATAATAAAATAGTCATATTCTATTCATCCCTGTGGGGAAATTGCCATTTATCCCATGTTTCTCTCCATAAGACATACAGACACATCTGCCGTGGGACAAAAAAACTCCCTCTCTAAATTTATTTCTGTATTCATCATCTGCTAATTTGTTACAATAAGCTCTAAGCATATTGTGACTTTTACAGAATAATTTATCTCCGTACAGGTGTTAAATACAGAAAAAAACAAGTCAAGTAGTAGAAATTAATTTGTAGAAATAAGCTTCTAGAATTTGTGATTGTGTTGGTTCTGTTATTAGCAGAGCTGGGGACCCATGAAGCACATTTACAATATCTGGGGTTTTGTGTCATTCTTACTCAAGGTTTAAATGCATGGTGATGCTGATGTAATTGGGGACACGTAACATCGCATTAAAGTGAACCGGAAAGTCCCTGTACTGGGTTTCAGAGCCAAGGTGCAGCTTACAGATTTCATATGGAGAAAATATTTTGTATATCATACACTGTTGTAATATATATTTAGCAAGGGTAAAGGTTAGAGAGTAAGGGCATGATATAGCCAATCCAAATAGACTCTAGATACAATTTATGGTAAATCCCACATTGAAGGTTACCTGTTTGTTGCCTGTAGTGGTATTGTAGAGCTTATCATGTAGTGACCTGGAGGTCAATCATGGTAAGTCTCCTGGCCAAGATATTCAAATCCACCCGCTGCTATAATTTTCTGATTCAGATTCATTTATCTTCACTTGACTGTTCAGTCAACCATCATCACAAGCTAATGTGCTTAGCCTCTGTGACGTTCCACGGAGGTCCAGCTGTTGTTCGTGCTAGTTTGATTTTTTTTTTCTCCTAATTGAACACATATTCCTTTTTTATTGTTGTTACCGTGGTTCAGTGTAGTTTTTAAAAATTATTTAATTCAGGCTTATGCTTAAAGCAAGGTATTGACCATATGACATTAAAACAAGAAAATCTAGAAGTAAATGGGTGTCCATCTCGAATCAGGCTGTGTGTGCATATTCCACGGTACATAGGTTCCAGTTCAATACAATGAAATGAATGGATACGTTTTTTGACACGGGTGGAACATAAATTCACAAGCTGATGTTCAGCACATAATGCTAACTGTGACTGTAAGCTGGTAGTAGCTAGTGCTGGAGAGCTTCCTCCTACTCTTAATTCTGTAGTTTGGGAACATTTTGGCTTCCCAATAATACTAGAGAGTAGCTGATAAGACCAAGATTGTCTGTCAGATATGTTACTGCTGATGTACTCAATGTGCTTAACCCATTTGTGATGACATCATCCCATTGTGTGTATGACCCGAGCGAGACAGCTTCAGCGAATTAGTATCCCCATGCCGTTTGAGGCACCTTTGCCAGGAAATTCAGACTCTGCTGTAGCAGAATTTCATCGAACCATAAATCCAAAACCGAGGTTTGTACCGAACCGTAAATTTTACGTGCCATTACATCCAAAATCTGTAATCTGTTGTCACTGTGTGAAGCTTGGAACTTATGTGAATCAGAGATCATTTAGCTGTACTGAATCTAGGGTTTAATGCACACGACTCATAATTCCTTAACGGGGTTAGCCAGGAATCGCTGCCCACTACAGGACTTGCATATCGTTAGCCTGCCCACCGCAAATACCCATTTGTGAAATATTTCTTTCTCAAGGCATTTGGGTTTGTGAGTGCACACCTGTTATTATGGAGAAGTTATTTTTGTATAACAGCATGAAGCAGTATGGGTATGATGGACCACAACTTAGTTGCGAGATGAGCAAGGTGGTTCATGGCCTCAGCTTCTGCTCCATCAACCCAAGCCCAGCTGTCTGCAGCCCTGCCAGCTCACATTCAGGCGGCTGTTCTGGATGGCCGCTCGCTTCCTAACGGAAGCACCAGAAGCCTTAATGGATTCCGCACCGCGGGCGAAAATCTGATTAGCTGACGAAAACAAAAGCTGAGGGAACGCTGATTGCTATGGTGGTTTTCAAAGGCTCCTTTTGACAGAGCTGAACCATATATTCTAAAAAATTTATCTACGTTGTTAAGGTGAGTTGTTTATACACCTGTCTTTACTTGAGGGGAAGAAATTGCTGACAATGGCCTGATTTTATCAAGTTCCTGTAATTGAGTTGTGTGTCATTCAGGGTGTTTGTAAATGGGAGAGATGGAATGTTTGTACTTTTTAAACAATTATAGTACTTGTGTCTGGCACCATTACATAAAGACTAGTATTGCACAGAAAGAGAAACCTGTGGCTCTTATACCCTGCTGTTGATAAAGATAACCAGTAAACAGTCTGGGTTTGTACAGAATAATCCATCCATCCACATTATAACCGCCAGTCCTGATCAGGGTCATTAGGTCTGGGGGGTGGAGGTACCTAGAGTCCCTTCCAAATGAAATAGGACTCAAGGCTGGGGTACACCCTCAATACATGCCCAAATAATCATACCTCATTGATATTTTACAGACAGCTATTGGCCTATCTACAATTAAACTGTACTTACCCACACAACACTGAGAAGACATGCAAACTTCACATACACAGAGCAGAGACAGGACTTCCAACCCCCCAGGTGAGACAGCAGTGCCGCCCACTGAGGCACTGTGCTGCAGTACGGAATGATGCCCAGGAAAATTCACTGCGATTCTCAGATTTGACCTAAAGACTTTATCTGATAAGACATAGTCAAAGCACATTACCAGAAACCAGTGTCTTGAATAAAATGGAAAAATACCATTTTTACCTGCAGAAATCACATTTAAGTGTATATCTGTGCGTCCGTGTAACTCCATCTGTTAATTTCCCATATGTTAGTTACCCAGTGCAGATTTGCAGTGACTCTACATGTATGCAGGAATTCAGGAAACACCCTGGACAGGAGTCCAGTCTACCACAGGACACATTCACTATAGCTGCATGTTTCTGCACTGCCGGGAGCCTTTGCTACATAACAAATCCTCACATGCAGGTAGATACTCTCCAACCCTGGCTGCTGCGCTGCACTGCGGTCGATTTTATCTATGAACATGGATTAATAATTGATTAATTTAGTCAATAATACTTATGTAATAATAATGTTTGCATAATAAGTCAGTAGGTTAGTTTAAGCAAAAATTGTATCGTTATATCCAGTTTATAATGTTTTCAAGGATTTCCCCCTGGGATCAATAACGTTTCTTATCTTGAATGTAGTAAAGTTAATTGTTAGTGTTAAATGGAGGATTATCACTGTAGTTTTTATATTTGTCTTTTGTTGGTGATGGTTGTGAAATCTTGGCATCAGAACCATTAATTATTTTGTAATAACTAAGGATTTTTCTTTGTGAAAGTGGCTGTAATGCCAGATATGTAAAGGACTATGAACTGCCAAATCCCAGCATAAAAGCAGAGGGTTTACAGAAACAAAAGCGGTATTTTTACTTTGTTTGCAAGAATACCAAAATATAAAACTACTATAAACTTTAAATCGCTATCATAGAATTCATGGAATTCCTGACATGCACGGTTTCTCAAAACGTCGCTTTTACGGCATGGAATAGTCCCAGAACAGCTGGGCATTTATATTTCAGTCAAGCCATGAAGCAGAAAGACCGTACCGTTCAGGGATGCAGCTTTGCGTAAATCGGGCAGCTCTTCCTGAATGACGAGCCTTGGACAGGAGAACGCAGACCACAAAAATGGGGGAGTGATTTCGCTTTACTGGTAGCTTCCCATACAGCGGCATTTCTCAAACCAGTCCTTGGGGACCCCCAGACGGTCCTCCCTCCCAGCTCCCAGGGAATTGGGTCTGGGGATCATTGAGGACCAGTTTGAGAAACACTGTGGTAGAGGAGAGGATCCCATAAGAAAACCAAAGTCAGGAATCCTAATTTATGCGACATTAATTTATTCCATGAAAACTCTTATAATGAAGATTAATTTCCCATTATTACCGTTTTGCTTATAATTTGTTCTAGAGGTCGAAACTTTTCTCCTCAAACACCTAACATCTTGCGTGACTCAGAATGCTATTGAAGTGTCAGAATACTATCATTTCACCTTCTCCACTGCGATTCATTAGGAGTCAAAATATCAACAAAGATCATCCGCAAGGTGAGAGCTGTGCACGTTGAGTCCAGTAACACCCCTATTAATTGTGACTAATATTTGGGGAAAAGAAAAAGGTTTGAAAAGGCATGTACTGCTCCCCCGTCTATAAATGTCATATAAGCGATAAACTTATTAGTGTATTTTATTTGAATTGTCAAAAAAGGGGTGAGACAAATAGAGATGTGACAGTTGGAGAAGGACAGATTGAGGAATCCATTTTTTGAGGTTTAGGACTCTGCACTCTGTTTCAGGTTTCAAGTTTTATTGTCACGTGTTGTGAGGCACACTGTGAAATTCTTATGCCACTCTTGCAAGGTAGGGGACGTGCCTATGGGGACAGCAGGAAAAGCAGAAGTGCAATAAATGACAAAATGACAAGACTCTGCAAGGCAAAACAGTGCAGTATAAGAAGTGACAATATGCTGTGAATTTGTGGTGCTCAGTAACTCAGAAGGACTAGACATATTTCTAGGTTTGTGTGCAACTTGCCACGTTTTCTTTTACTAAATGCAAAAGCGGAACCGCTGAATGTCACCATGTGTGAACATGCTTGCGAGTCATCGCCTTCAGTTTGAGCTGACAACCTCCCGAGAGGATGTCAAAGAGCTCCACCTGGACTGGCCAACCAATTAGCCTAAACGCAAGGTAAGGCGAAGGGGAACTCAACACGGAATCAAGCAAACAAAAGGGGACGTTGTTTCATTAGCGGAGAGCTTTTTCCATTAAAAGTCCATATAAATTGGAGAGGGGGGGAGTCTTTGTTTCTTCTCCAGCAATCAATAAAACATTTCCAAGCTGCAAGAAATATGTTGATGAATATTGAAAAGCTTTAAAGGGAAATATTTAGGTAAGGCTTCAAAGAAAGCCAAATAATGGCAAGACACTCTCAATATTTTGAAATTACTATAAGTAATGACATAATGCATATATGAGAGAACATATCCATCGATGGCATCAAACAGAATGACGAGGCAGGGACTTGGCTGTACGGGCCGTTCTCCACTGATGTCAGTAATGAGTCAGATTTCATGTAAGTTGGATTTACCTTCCCATACCATTCAAGACACCCTATAGCAGGAAACACATAAACCAAAAATGGGCTAGTATTACATAGTAAAGTACACATACTAATGAGAAGATGACCTGTAAATTTGCATATATCGGCTTTTTTGCGTTAGCACTTCCATAAACTTTGTCTCGGACATTATTTCCGCGTGTCCAGACGGACTTAGGTCGGCTTTACATAAGTCAACAGCTGCCTGTAGTGTCACTCTCACAGACATGGACGGGGGCGTCAATAAATGAGGAAAGCTGCAGGTTTTGGGACGGGGGGGGTACATTAAGGTTTCACGGGGGTCCAGGTATAGCGGGGAGCAAAGAAAGGACTGCAGCATTCATGAGAAGGGGGGACAGGTGGAGCAAACCAGTGTAATAAAACCAGTAATTTGACTTTGTCCTGATACAGTTGCCATGATTCCCTCTGCACTGCAAATGTGGCTGACATAAAACAGCATTTATCATGACATATAGCACTGCGTAATGTGTAAAACCTTTCCGAGTGTCTGTGAGATTTCTGGGACAATTCAGATTAAAAAAAAATGCCGTACTATATTGGTTGGAGGAAGCGACGTGAAATTTTTACAAGAGAAAATTGTTGGGCAATCAATGCTTATATATCTACAGAGATTAATACTAGAAAGGAGAATTAACAGCTTCTGTAAAAACATATATGTAAAAATACATTTGATTGTAATGTGGATTATCAGTTTTCTGGGGGCCTGATATTTCCTAGGCAGACATGGTTTAGGAAAAGGTTACGAGTATAGCTGAAACTGTACAATGTGAAACTGCTTTTCTACAGAAGTAAATGGCTAGTTAGAGGCTTCTCTTTTATGTAAATATGAAAAAAAAAAATATTGAACACTCAACGATAATCCTTGCCGAGATAAAGATAAAGATAGTTGGAAAGCTGACCTGCTGTTAGGACGCCGTTTAGATGCAATGCTAGCCAGGAGCTAAATGACGGCGGCAGGCCTTCTGACTCGGTGATTACGGCAGTTTGGGTTCAGGCCCTAGGAGATGCCCTTCTGGGAATGAAGTGGCTCAGTAGACTTAGGCTGAATGTGGGAGGTCGGGGGGGGGGCTGAAGCCTTTGAAAAGGCAGGATGGCATGCGACAAAACAGCTCCGTTGACACCTCATCCATGTGTGTTTGCAGAGGAGTTGAAGGAGAAGCTGCAGGAGTTCGTGGAGGAGACGAACGCCCAGAAGGCAGGTTTCATCAAGGTTATCTGTCACTCCAAGCAGGAGGGGCTTATCCGCTCACGGGTGAGTGGATGGCGGGCCGCCGACGCCCCCGTCGTGGCCCTCTTCGACGCCCACGTGGAGTTTAACGTCGGATGGTGAGTTACGGTGCCTTTCTCCCCCCTGCAAATTGATTTTCTGCCAGTTATATGGCTTTTAGTGCACTGCCATTCTGTGGGTCAATCGTCATCTTTCAGAATTAATCGTTGATTTACACATTAAAGGACATAAATTATGAAATAATGATTGTTTGAGTTAATTTTCGTTGTGTGTTGAGATTTATTACACAACTGTCGCTGTTCTGAGGCTGCCGAATATTTTAAGAGATAAGCTGATCACAGGTGTGCCATCCATGGCGCTGCTGTTTACCAAGCCCACCTTTCCATGATCCCCTGGGGCGAAGCATTTCTTTGTCTGATGGAGCCTCCATGCTTTTTATGATGGTTCTCAAAGCCCGACCCAAATCTGTCAAAATACTTTGATCCACTTCCAAAATATTTTGCCACTAATGTGCGCTGACATGGTAAATCCATGTAAAAGAAATGCCATGCATTTTTAAAAGAGTCACCATCTAATCTGAAATTTTCCAAAAAACGAAATGCCAACGTTAATGGCTGAATTATAAACAGATTTCGATGCCAAGGATCCTGAATTTTATTATTTGGAAATACCAAATAATAAACCAAGTGAAATACATATGCTTGTTGATGCTGTTGTCTGCTGTTTTGACAATTAAATTTGACTGTCCTTCCTGATACTAAGTGTACCCTTGCAGTGGGTGGCATATTTATGGTTTTGATTACCTAGAAAGTTGCAGATTTCTGTGTAAATACCTGTTTTTAGAATGCTGTGCTTTCGTCGAGGGGTTTTGCTATAATTTATAATAATAACTAATAAAATCCAATCACATCTTCACAAGGAAGAGCATAGTATTCCATTGAGATGAGGATGTTTTTTTCCCCTGCTGTCAGTGAATCTGCATATTAGCCAAATGATGTGAGTCAGGTTTATTAAAGCCGGTGGCATTATATCCTGCCTTGGCATGTGTCATCATAACAAAGAGACGCATATTTTACACGAGATGGATTTTCTTTGAAATGTTCCGTAAGTGTTGAACGTGTAATTGTTGGAGGGATTTCATGTGTGAAAAAAGATTTGACATTTGACATTCCCAACATAGAAAACGCAGAGCTTGGAGCTCTACAGAACCTAAAACCAATCTCTATGCAACAAACTGCCCCTCCTATGTGATGGATGTGTTCATATAGACCATTGTTTGTCAACCCAGTCCTCGGGGACCCCCCCAGACAGTCAAAATTTGTGCTCCCTCCCAGTCCCCAAGACAACAGTTTCGGTATTCTTGATTGTTTTGTTTGTTCTTTATTTTTTGCTTCAGGTGTGCTGAGTGGGAGGGAAAATGTGGACTGGGGGTCCTCAAGAACTGGGATGAGGAATACTTGTATAGACAATTTATAGCTAATATATAATCAATCAATTTTAAGGGCCGAACCCATTCTGCTGAGAATTAAGGAGGACAGAACTCGCATCATTTCCCCTTCATTTGACAACATCAAGTACGACACCTTCGAGATTGAGGAGTACCCACTGTCTGCACAAGGCTTTGACTGGGAGTTATGGTGTCGATACCTGAACCCACCCAAGTCGTGGTGGAACTTGGCTAACAATACCGCTCCAATCAGGTAACTAGGACCAGATGCTGGGAGATGCTCCACTTTATGAGTCTGAAAACACCATGCGCGTGTCGCTTAAACACTACAGTGAATAGCATGTTGATGTCTGTGAATAATCTGCAGCAGTTCATGTTTCCAGGGTTCTCGCTGATGTAGCTTTCAGTGGATGTGAGTTCTGCTTATAAATCTTATTCATAATCACTTTAGTTTAATGTGTTTAACTGTCCTTCTAGAAAGCCAGTACAGCCTAAGACATGTAAACAGCGTGGGCATTTCATTGATCTGTGGCAGCAGTGGTCCCTGTTTATGCACTCTGCTGATGACAGGGCTCTGCAAAAAAGCCTGTGGACCAGTGTGACTGGAAATATTTTCTACATCATTTGCCGGTGATTACAGATGCAAATGTATTTGTGGTGCCAGATCGCAAAACCCCCCAGAGAAGCATAACTGATTCATTTGGCTCTGATATGGAGAGACACTGCCTATGTGAGCGTGCAGCAATAACACTGTTAAAAAAAAAAACAACAACACCATTCAGGAGGTACTAAGACTACAGTCTTAATGATCACTCTGACCCGCGTTACAGAGGAGGATTAAGGTAATGAACGTAACAGTTCCTGTTTGGTGACTGCTGTATTTGCTCTTCTCTCAGGAGCCCAGCCCTGATTGGCTGCTTCGTGGTGGACAGGCAATACTTTGAGGAGATCGGTCTCCTCGATGAAGGAATGGAGGTTTACGGGGGTGAGAATGTGGAGCTGGGAATCAGGGTGAGTCTTGGTGCCACTTTAATGTGCAGCAGACCCTGCCGTTCCACACCAACAACAACAACAACAGTATACGTACCATTTTGACTTCATCATTCTCATTCATGGGTGGGTATTTTATAAACCATATAAAGGCCATTTTTAATGGACTGAAGGGAAGTTCGCTTTATAGGGACATATGGTGTTTCCATCAGCTAGCCAGTTGAACTGCCAATGTTGTATCCTGTCCAATGTCCAAATAATCACAGGTACAGCATTTGATTCTGTTTATTCAGCGAAGATGCAACAAAGATGGTTCCCAAGCACTGGTTAAAACAGGTATAAAACAAAGTGGTAAAAGCACACAAGCTGGGCTAAACTAGTAAACCAGTAAACTGGAAACAGGCCTTGTTTTGGAAGTGTAATTTTGTACTGCGGGTATAATTTGTGCTGGTTCAGCCTGTAATGAGGCATCTAACAGAAGGTAAAGCACTGGTTCAAGAGCTGGCAGCCGGTCGCGCACCACGACACCGGCTCCGGCCACAGGGTCCAAAGAAAAGAAAAAGCCATGCCGGTCCTGGAGGGCGGGGCACCCCTACTGAGAGTGCTGCAGCATACACTGGACCTGCTGCTTGTGCTCACCACTGCTGTGAACAGCGCAGTGCCAGTGGAGCGACTCCGCACGGGTGCACTGACCCATTTTGTTTCGACGGAGCTTAGCGACAGGGGTGGCTGCAATTTGAAAGAAAAATGCAGCTGGTGTAGAATCAAAGCCTGAGACTTTCAAAGACTGCTGCACTCTAGGTCTGCATGCTGCCACATTGTAACACTTTCAGATTTAAAAGAAGACAAAACCCATAATGTGGATTAGCTTCGCCTCTCCGCTCTGTCCAGCACCGCAAACGGCTGAATGTATGGCACAGTCTTTAACGTTAGCGTTGATTTTGTCTGCTGTGTTGACTGCCTGCTTTATATTTTGGAGAAGGACAGAAGAGGATGCCTGAATTTCTTTCCAGAGACCAGGGCTTTGAGAGTCTGGGCTAGAAACAATAAAATGGATGAAGGGGAGCAGGATATAAAGGCTGCACACACACAGCTTCTGAGCGCTTACAGATGGCATTCTGTCTTCGCTGTGAATCTGCTGCCATGAATCACATCCAGTCAGCATTTCCAAGCGGACTGAAAGAAAGAAGAAATTGAGATAATTAAACACTGCAGTAAAGCTTATAACGTATTTATGCAAATCTGATGCGCACATTGAAGATTTTCATTTATTTTTTTATCAATTAGTACTCAGGAGGTTATAGGGACCCGGTGTGATTATTCAGGAGTGAAGCGTGGCCGAAACCAGTGGCACGTTCCGAAATGGTGTTAATGGTACATCTGTATCAAGCTGCGATGAAATGTCGATAATTGTTCCGTTTTCTGAAAACATTCGCAGACTGTTAGCATCGGTGTAGGTGATCTAGTGCCAGCCTTATGAGCTGTGGGTCAGTCCCCTAGAATGCACAAATCACAAGCCAATTCGCAGGTGACGAACACTTACTGTATAGGCGAGATCAGTCAGCTATGACAGTTGTGTTTTCCTTCTTGATTAAAGTTGAAACTCTTACCCTTTGTAATTAATCGTAAAGGTATTTAGACAGACTTTAAAGTAGTTAATCCTCTGACCATTCTTTCCAGGCTTTTGATGCCCACTGACATTAATTGGTTAGCTATCTAGCTGTTTGCCGGTTTTAATGGAAGCAGCCTACAGTACATATTTTATCAACTCACACATTGTTCATTTATCCAGAAAGAAAAATCAAAATCATTCTCTCTTTGTTTGTTTTGGTCAAGGTTATGGTGGTGGCAGCTGCCTAGAGTCTGTTCCAAACAGGACAGGACACAAGTCTGGGCTACATCGTCAGTGGGGTACAAGGCCACTGCAGGGCAGATACACACAGCCATACGCTATGCGCAATTTGTAGATGACATTTAGCCTAATTCAGGGCTAAATGCAAACACTGCATAACCTGACAGCTGAGATTAGTGGTAAGGTTAACCAGTCCAGTGTTGTCTTATCTAAGGGAGCTGCAAACACTGCATAAATGACTCCATGTGACTGCAGATTCCCTAAAACCAGCCTGGTCAATACTAGAGCAAAAGGTACACAACTTAAGTCAGAAGAACAGCAAAGTATCACTGTTTTTAAAAAAATAAATAAACCTGCCTGAGGCTGCGCAGCTGAATCATGTACAGCTCTGTGCTTCAAGGGTGATGGCTCCGGGTGCGAGCGCGTCCGCATGATTGACGAAGACTCAAACGCCACCAGACTTGGGGGGGGGGGGTGTGATCTCAGGCGCCATTCATCCATCTTCCTAACACAACGAGGCATAGTAAGATTGATGAGAGGCGGCCTCTTCCAGCTCAGCGCGTCTGCGCGTCATCCTGCCGCTGCGTCGCCCCTGCCAGACGTGACTCGGCCACACACACGCACACGCTTGGCTTTCAAAAGCGCTAAGCTGGCGGTGACGCTAACCTTTCCATTCTGCATTTCCATTCTAAAGACCTCGCTCTTTCTTCTGGCACATCTTACGCTTCAATTAACTGCATTGTGTGAAGGGAGTCCTTCAGTGACAGAGTGCGTCAGGCTTTCAGCGTGTCTTTGGCTATCTTTCATCTGCCCACCGCTATGTGCAGATTACACATCTCCTCTTCCCTGCCCCTCCCCTGGCCTCTGTCTATGATCACTGCTTTTTTTCCCCTCCTCTTCTCCCTTCCTCTTTCCTCTCTTTTCATTTGCTCCTCTTCTTTCCACTCTACCGGCTTCATGACACAAATGCTGTTTGCGCGGGGCTTTCCGAAAGCCGCCAGTGAGCCCTGCAAAGGGGACCCGTAGATAGTTCCCCCCAAAGCCAAGTTCCTCGTGCTTCTGTCAATCCTTCTATGCCTTATTGGAAACAGGCCCGGTTTCCCTGGGGCTTGTCTCGTAGAGATGAGGGGACAGGGGAGAAATGTATCTGAACACAGGACCTTTACATTAAAAGCAAATATCCTTTCCCTGAACACCTAATGCAGAGTAGCACTAAAAAACAGGCCGATGAGACAATCCAGTGTTTTCTGCCGCCATCATGTCTATTGACTTTAGCATCAAGTTGGTCATAAATTAAACCTGATTCAGGTTATGGCACTCATTAACACAGATGTTATAATTGGCTCACCTTACCCCTAACAATCAATCTGTATCATCATGTGTGATTTGACGCGTATCATGCATTCCAGGCAGCAATTATGCAGCATTGTAGTCTGCTGCAAATTTTCTATAGAAGCCACATATCCATTCTATAAATGCTCTATCTATCTATCTGATCTTTTACTCACTGATCCTAGTCAGGGACTTGGGAGTCTGGCTATATATGGAAGTTAATTTAAACCGTATCTAGAA
>JAABNX020000008.1:15469160-15486066 GCA_015163995.2 Mormyrus lacerda
GATAAAGCATTGTTTTTATAGTGATAGATAGATAGATAGATAGATAGATAGATAGATAGATAGATAGATAGATAGATGTTCCTTTTTTAAATTCAAATGGAATGTGTTGTATAATCACACGGAGAATTGTAGCTGAAATTTATGCATCGCTAAGGATGCTGATTCATACTGAGAAGACATTAGCATGCTGTGCACATGGGAGTGTATTTACAGCATCTGGTTCCACTAGCTCTACGCACAGGAACAAACTGTAACTCAGACAGGAAGGAATCGTTACTTAAGGGTTGTCTGTTGATTACTTTCATAATTATGTGATTATGTGGTTTAATTAAAAACAGAATTAATGAGAAACAACAGAAATTCAAAATTCCTGGTTACTCCCTTGAAAAGAAACTTAAAGAGCATAACGTTGATGCAACTTTGTCATATATAATGAAACATTCTCGTTTTCAGATGATTTATTGTACACGTTTTTAGTTTTAAATTGAAAAAGGGTTGCAATCCATCAATTCCTGTATTACATGTGTTCAGGTTCAAAGAACCTGTTTCTCAACACAAAAAGAGCAAACGCTACTGATGCACTAATAGCCAACCTTGCATTTGCCTTTTTGTCTAAATGTTGAAACAGAAAGCATTTTGGGGTGGCATGGTGGTGCAGTGGTTAGCAATGTTGCCTCACACCTCTCGGGCCAGGGTTCAAATCAGTACCATGTGTAGAGTTTGCACATTCTCCAACTGTAGAGCTTTCCTCCAGGTGCCCCCCCCCCAATCCACAAACATGCTGAGGTGAATTGGAGTTACTAAATTATCTATTGGTTTGTGAGTGTCATAAGTTGGCATCTCATCCTGGGTTGTTCCTTGCCTTGCACTCATAACTTCTGGGATAGGCTCTGAAACTTTGAGATCTTGGATGGATAGATGGATGGATGGATGTAAAATATCTTGTCTAGTCATTGGTGAGGCACAATAGTGGAGCAGAAACATCTGATTCGCAGAAGCAGGGGGACACCTTCTGCTGTGAAGATGGAAGCAGCATCAGCTCCGTGAGTATTATAGCAGGTCTGGCCAAGAATGTCTTATGTGGGAATGGAGAATGCAGTTGGCTTACATGTTCATCTGGGACCTGGCTGTCATTTTCACTCTGCCCCAAGGTGTAGTCAGTGAAGACCTGGCTACAAAACGTGTACCAGCTCCATCTGACAACAAACTTCTAAGATCAGTGTAGATAGGCCTGGAATATGTGCGTTGTCATTCCAGTTGATTGACACTTCTGTGCGACAACACAGTGGACCTTTTGTCCAGCACCTGGTATAAGTTAAACAGTGGGTTTAATAAAAAGGTAGAATAGAGTGGTGTTTTCTCTTCTCACCTTTATTTTTTCCTTTTTTCTCACTGATTTCACATATATTGCTGCAGGTCTAACATGCCAATGCAAATCAAAAGTTATGCTTAATCACTAAGTACAGTCAAACTGCAGGATGATTCTTTAATACCATAATACATCAAATTACTTTGCGACTAGCTTTCAGGTATGGCAGATGGAACACAAAAGCATTTAAATTATGTTTTAGAAAATATAAAAAATCGGACTGTTGTTTACATTTGCCAGCATTTGTAAGTGTAATTATAGTGGGTTAGGTGGTTGTCTGACATTTCATTTATTCTATTGCTGTGAGTTTGAAACTCTGAGTGTGGAGACTGCCTAAAGACCTGCCATTTAGGTGGTCTGGTATCTTTCCATTTGCTGTGACTGGCCACGTGTGAGTTCCCTGCCTGGAGCCATACACTTCCTGTGTTCACTCAAGGCCTGCTAATTACTCAGTCGTTTACCTCAATTCAAGAAGAGAGAGGGAATGTTTGACTTCACGTATAAAGCAGATCTGGGGTGTAATCATCTACACAATTAAATGGATGAGTGAGATTCACAGCCCCAGGCGCCCAGTGTACCCAGTTCCCGCTGGCAGAACAGGAAGACGGAGACACAGGCATTGGGGAGTGTGAGCACGGCAGGGATGATCCTCTGTCACACACACCGGATGGGTACACAGCCTTGGGTTTTTGTCCTGCTGCTCAAACACTCACAAAATCATGACTATATGATTATGATGTCACATTCAACTGCTACTCTGAAAAATGAAATATAGTCAGTGTTCTACCTCAGACAATGTACTTTAAATGATACTGAGATTTAACACACTTATCAGTAGCATATATCAAAAATTAAAAGTAACACTGTAATCAATCATTTCAGGTAATAACATTTTTTATGGCAAAATAATACACGAAATGTACTTTTGTTGTCCAACCACATGCTAGATGCTGCATCCCACTCACACACAAAAAAAGACATACACACTCTTTGCACCCATCCAGTGACATCCAAAGCAAATATGTTTTTGTCACCAACATCTTGCACAGAGGCAAAATGTCAGCCCTCCACCACTGTGAGAGCACAAAGGCTACTCTCTTAAAGCACAGAATTTCCTAGATCTATTTCTGGAGACCTACTGGGCAGCCTGTTGTTCACACCAGGGTATTATGACTGTTTCTGGGCAATTTCTTTTGAGACACCTTAAATATAGCATATAATCCCAATCACAGACTGTACAGACCAAAGCCTGTGTGATCTGTACATTTGACTGTGTAAAATATATATATTAAATATATAAATATTTAATAAATTTTTCTCAATTTTCACATAATAATAAATAATAAAAAAAAAAACTTTTTGCCAAAATGTTTTTATTTTGTCATTCTTACATGTGCATGTGTATTGTGTAAAGAAAGTCTTGTCATATTGGGAGTAATATCCTTTTTTTGTAATAAAAAGACAACATGAAAAAAATGCAATATCAATTTATATATCAAACCTATACAAACGACCTCTCCAAAGTACATAATGATTTTCAGAGACAAAATTCTGTTATTAAATTCCGTCATCCCCATGTCCTATACAGTAATGCCATATGTATAGTTACGTAAACAGTTTATCCATCCATCCATTAACTTCCACTTGTTTGGGGTTTGGGTCGCGGGGTGGTAACAGCTTTAGGAGAGATACCCAGACGTCTACCTCTACCAGCTCTTCGGGGAGGATGCTGAGGCGTTCCCAGGCCAGCCGAGAGATATAATCCCTCCAGCGAGTCCTGGGTCTGCCCCGGGGCCTCCTCCCTGTAGGACATGCATGGAAAACCTCTCCGGGTAGCCGCCCAGGAGGCATCCGCACCAGATGTCCAAACCACCTCAACTGGCTCCTTTTGACGTGAAGAAGCAGCGGTTCTACTCTGAGACCCTCCCGGATATCCGAACTTCTCACCCTATCCCTAAGGGAGAGACCAGACACCCTGCGGAGAAACCTCATTTCGGCCGCCTATATTCAAGATCTAATTCTTTCGGTCATTACCCATAGCTCATGACCATAGGTGAGGGTCGGGACGAAGATGGACCAATAGATCGAGAGCTTTGCTTTCCAGCTCAGTTCTTTCTTAACCACGACAAACCAGTTAAGTGGCTGCAAAACTGCAGATGCCACTCCAATTCGTCTGTCCAACTCGCGATCTCACCTACCCTCACTCGTGAACAAGACCCCGAGATACTTGAACTCCTCCACTTGACGCAGTACCTCTTCCCTGACCTGAAGAGGGCAATTCACCCATTTCCTGAAAACCATGGTCTCGGACTTGGAGGTGCTAATCCTCATCCCCGCCGTTTTGCACTCGGTTGCGAACTGCCCCAAGCATGCTGGAGATCCCCAACAGATGAAGCTAACAGGACGACATCGCCCGCAAAAAGCAGCGAGGCAATCCTGAGGCCACCAAACTAGACACCCTCAACACCCTGGCTGCACCTAGAAATTCTGTCCATAAATATTATAAACAGGGCCGATGACAAAGGGCAGCCCTAGCGGAGCTCAACTCGCATTGGGAACACGTCTAACCTATTACCGGTAATGCGGACTAAGCTTCTGCTCTGTTCATACAGGGATCGAATCCCCCACAACAGTGGACCCCGGACCCCATACTCCCAAAGCACCCCCCACAGAGCACCTCGGGGAACCCGGTCATAAGCCTTTTCCAAATCCACAAAACACATACTGTATGAGTAAACTCCCAGGACCCTCCAGTACCCTTGCAAGGGTATAAAGCTGGTCCAGTGTTCCACGGCCAGGACGAAAACTGCATTGTTCCTCCTGAATCTGAGATTCGACTATCGATCTCACCCTCCTCTCCAAGACCCCAGAATAGACTTTCCCAGGAAGGCTGAGAAGTGGGATCCCCCTATAGTTCAAACACACCCTCCAAAGTATTCCTTCCACCTCCGGGTGACGTCCCCCGGTGAGGTCATCAGCACCCCCTCCCCACTATAATCACAATAATAATAATAATAATATAATAATCACAACTTTATTGATCCCTGTGGGGAAATTCTTTTTTACGCCTCCCTCAACTTGCTCTTTGTAGAGCAAGCTGTCCGCGAAGGGCTGCCACCTGTTGGGGCGCCCAGGGAGCTGGGGGTTAAGGGTCTTGCTCAAGGACCCACAGACATGCTGTCCTACAGGGAGGAGCTGCTTCCCCCATCTGATATTCCAGATGGTTTGCCAGAAGCTATTTGAGGCTGACCAAAAGTGACTTTCCATGGCCTCACCAAACTCCTCCCTCACCCAGGTTTTTGCTTCCGTAACCGCCTGAGCCGTGTTCCACCTGGCCGGCCGGTACCCGTCTGCTGCCTCCGGAGACCCCCAGGCTAATAATTTCCAGTAAGCCTCCTTCTTCAGCTTGACAGCCCCCCTCACCTCTGGTGTCCACCATCAGGTACGAGGCTTACCGCCACGACTGGCACCGACCACCCTGCAGCCACAGCTCTGTACGGCCGCTTCCACAATGGAGCTCTAGAAAAGTGTCCATTCAGACTCAATGTCCCCAACCTCCCCCAGTATTCAGTTGTAATTCTGCTGGAGGTGCGAATTAAAGCTCCGGCAAACAGGAGCCTCTGCCAGAGGTTCCCAGCAAACTCTCACTATGAGCTTGGGCCTACCAAGTCTAACCGGCTTCCTCCCCCACCACCTGAGCCAACTCACCACCAGGTGGTGATCAGTTGACAGCTCTGCCCCTCTCTGCACCCAAGTGTCCAAGACAGAAAGCCGCAGGTCAGATGATACAATTGTGAAATTGATCATCGACCTGTAGCCCCAGGCATGTTTGTACCATGTCTACTTATGGACACCCTTGTGCTCGAACATGGTGTTCGTTATGAACAAACATGTGCATTGCAGAGAAGTCCAATAACAGAACACCACTCGGGTTCAGATCAGGGAGGCCATTCCTCCCAATCACCCCCCTCCAGGCCACACTGTCATTACCCAAGTGAGCGCTGAAGTCTCCCAGCAAAACGTTGGAATCCCCTTTTGGCACGCTAACCAGCATGCCACTCAAGGAGCCCAAGAAGGAGGGGTACTCTGAACTGTCATTCGGCGCATAAGCGAGAGACCTATCCCCGACCCGAAGGCGCAGGGAGACGGCCTTCTCGTTCACCGGGGTAAACTCCATTGTTAATGCACCGAGCTGTGGGACCACCAGTAGCCCCACCCCTGCCCGGCGTCGCTCACCTGCTGCAACTCCAGAAGAAAACAGCGTCCAGCCCTTCTCCAGGAGATTGATTCCAGAACCCACGCTATGCGTTGAGGTGAGCCCAATTATATCTAGTCGGTATCTCTCAACCTCACGCACAAGCTCAGGCTCCTTCCCCGCCAGAGACGTGACATTCCATGTCCCGAAAGCCAGTTTTGTCAACCGGGGATCGGACCGCCAGGGCCTTCCTTGGCCGCCACCCGATCCACAAAGCACCGAACGCCTGACATTCCCTTTGCAGGTGGTGGGTCCACCTGGGGACAGTCCCGCGTGCCTCTTTCGGGCTGTGCCCGGCCGAGCCCCACGGGCCAAGGCCTGGCCACCAGGCGCTCGCCAACGGGCCCCTCCCGCAGTAAACAGTTTATATGAAATAAAAATGCATGTGTACATATATTACCTCTAAAGTTCTTTTCAAATTATCTGACTGATGTAAACGTATGTCACATTGAATAAGTGAAAATCTTTTACTAATGATGCAGGTGTTTAATTCACCAGACTGCATTTTTACACAGTAGACATGCAAATGTCATCCCAGGAAATTTCCACGGTGGAATCCCCAGTCTCTATAGAAGAAAAAAAAAATTAAGATATTCATTGAAGAACTTCAGGGTAAATATCTAGAGGTGGAGATTTCTGGTCCAGAGAGTACAGATCCAGACCAAGATTTTCTTTCAACCAACCAGTTGAGTTCTCTGTGACTGTGACTCTTTATGCTCAACTGGTTGGTTGAAACAAAATCTTGGTCTGGATTTGCAATCTCTGGACCTGAGATCTCTACCTCTGTAAATATCTTTGTGAACTGTGCAATGGCACTGCTCATGAAATAATGGGTGTTATTGTAAACATTAAGGCAACATTTTGGCTCATGTGGTCTCACACCTACAGTATCATTAAAAGTACAGAAGAAAGATATGTTATTAAAAAGCAACATTGTACCAGTAGAGGTACCAGCGGGCAGCGCAGCGGGTTGGGCTGGTGCCTGCTTTGTAAATAGTTCCCTGTAGCCATCAAGTACTGTAATGTCATAGTTCTGTGTGGTAATGTTCATGTATAGTGTTAAATGTTAATTGCTATAAATAGCGTGTGTGCGCGTGCGTGTGCTTGTGTGTGTGTGTGTGTGTGTGCATGCGAGCGGGTTTACCTATCCTTACGGAGACACAATGTCCCCATAACGTGATAAATATCAGTTTTTTTCCCCTTATGGGAACCGGTTTCCTGGTCCCCATAAGGGAAAACTCTATTTTATTAAAATCGGGTGACTGCTATGAAAAAACTAAAAATGCAAAGACTCTTGT
The DNA here is from genome assembly GCA_015163995.2 of Mormyrus lacerda. Classification (NCBI taxonomy): domain Eukaryota; kingdom Metazoa; phylum Chordata; class Actinopteri; order Osteoglossiformes; family Mormyridae; genus Mormyrus; species Mormyrus lacerda. The sequence goes on from JAABNX020000008.1 coordinate 15,476,083, forward strand.
ATTTTGTTTGGTTACTTATGGTTATGGTTAGGGCAGGGTAGGGGTTAAGGTTGTCATAGTTAGCGTTAGCATTTTTCAAATTGAAATAAATGAGCGGTCCCAATAAGGATATGTTTACCCTACATGTGCGTGTGTGCGTGTGTGTGCATGCGTGTGCGTGCGTGCGTGTGTGTGCATGTGCATGCGTGTGTGCATGCGTGTGTGTGCATGCGTGTGCGTGCGTGTGCGTGCGTGTGTGTGCGTGTGTGTGCATGTGCATGCGTGTGTGTGCGTGTGTGCATGCGTGTGTGTGCATGCGTGTGCGTGTGTGTGCATGCGTGTGTGCCACCCGTGCAAAATGGGCCGATGGACAGGGTGGACAGTGGGTGTGTGTTGTGAGTATGACTGGTACAGATGCAAAAAAGGCCACTTTGTGATTAAACCTGATTTCGCCTCAGACTGTTCAATTTAAGCGATATCCTCAACCACCATTAAAGGTAGAAGAATAGAAGAAAGATATATGTTCTTTAAAAGGAAGATCAAATTCTGATTGAAACCAATCCTCACATCTACGATTAGCAGTCCTTCAGATAATAAATCTTTTGTTCTCATTCAGTGAAATAGAAAAAAATCAGAAAATAAGAAAGCATCCATCCCTCTCTGGATGAAAATCATTGAATTCTACCTTTGAAAATGTACTCTAGTGGTTATTTATGTATTGATATATATTCCACTGTTGATATGCTTACAGTAGCATAATAGATGATCTTTGCATCTTCCAACTGAAATAGTAGATGGATTCAACAAAAAAAAACCTCATTAATGTACAATTTACACCTATAATACACATAACATTGAAAGCAATATACATGCCTCAACTCAATGCTTCAATCTTGGCCCTGTAATCTGCAGCAGACTGGTGGGCGATTCCGTCTGAGTTACTAGAACTGACACCAGCTGGTTGTTAGCTGTAGGGCAGAACAGGGGACCTGTCAGGTCCCTGCAGAATTCCATAAATGCACTGAAAAAATCCATTCCACTGCAGTCCACTCAAATACTGCAGGCTTTGCTCCTCCACCTGAGCGCCCAGGGTAATGTCAAGACTTGTGGGATATTCTAAAAAAAAAACCCTTCTTTGCATTAAGATCTCTCTATTAAACAAAAATCAACAGAAATGAAAAAGCCCCAGACACACTGACTTGCGAAGAATTCTGTTTCTGAGTGTTAACTACAAACAGCCATGAGAAGTGTAATCCCAAATGATACAAATCCTACCCTGTGGTACTTTTTTGTACACATTAATGTGCTGCACTTTTAATCAGGCGAGAACGGAAGAGCAGTCAAAACTCACCATCGGTTTCTCTGCAATATGTGCACAGTTAAAGACGTTTTTTGTCTTGATCAGACGCAGACCCTGAGTCCCAGATCCAAAACTATCAAGATATGAAGCAAAAAGAAAGATATTGATCTCAAATAAGAAGGTGCATATTTGAATTATGTCAATAGGAGACAGGACTTTATGAACGGTGCTTTCTCCACTAACTCAAAGGAGAATATTAAAGAGAATACTTTTTAATCCAGTTGATAAAATCCTCTGCCGTTCTACTTATTGGTCCCAAATGCAACTTCAATCTGGGTCTGCTGGATTTTACTACCAGTAGCATCCATAGATGATAATGACCACGATAATGGTAGAACTTACCCAAACCCAACTGATATGCTGAAAGGAAGTACAGTCATACCGTATCATCTATTCTTCATGCATTTTTATTAAAAATATGCAACGGAATGAAAGTTGCATTTGTAATGGCACAATGTCAAGAGAATTCTCTATGTAGGGTAATGTACCGTGAGGTAGATTAAGTAAATGGGAGGTAATGTTTTTATACAAATAATTCCCTGGCTGAAAATTGTGCTGAAGAAATGTGTATCAGAGGCACTTTGCAAGTTGCCCACCACTGACAATACGCAATTTAAACCATGCTATTATCAGCTTTAATGCAGTGGCCGGTGGTTCAAATTCCATGAGGCATAATGCATTTATAGGACTGATCTTGTACAAAAACAATTCAGGCTGAATGACACATTTAAATTTCTCTGGAAAAGAATGCCTCCAATTGTACAAACTAAAAATTACAATTACATACGCGAAGAGGCTATATTTAGTGAACATTTCTGACAGTAAGCAGGGGACACTGAGCATTCAGGATCATTATGTGATCAGGTGATCTGATCATAAAATCGTGCATGCGGGAGCATACCTAAAAACCATAACCCCCCTTATTCGTGATTTCATAAAATGTAAGTATTCATGGGCCCCTCTGAAGCGCTGGGCCTGCTGGATCTGCTGGGGTGTCCATGACCCCACTGCATCCCTGCCTACAGTACATGACACAGAACAGCAGTTAAATACTCCCCTCCCTCCGCAGGTCATTCCGGAGTACGCGTGCAGTCACACGGACTGGCATTCCACAGACCCGAACTAGGACATTGCCCCGGTGAAATCCCAAACAGGCCGGCCCACACATGGCAGCCACGGCATGCAGAGTCAGCAGCACGGCTCACGTGGATGACAGGTAGCGGAGGCGCACTGACGCTACGTTTTCTGCGAACAATCAGTTCAGGCTTAAATATTCCCCGGGTGGAGAATACCACCTGTCACAGAAGAAACAGCTCTGGATATCTCTTTTGAGGAAATTATAGACCGCCTTACCATTTTTTATTATTATTATTTATTTACAACAGTCATGTGACTGGTAGAGTTTCAAACAATTTATATATGCTCCGAAAATAAGCACATGAATAATACCACACAAAGATATTAGTTTCCGTATGAAGCTTTAAGGTCCAGTGACTCATAATTTGTGTGTTCTGCTCAGTCACAGCTCTTTCTGGATCAATATCAGATTTTAAGGAACAAAATGCAGTCTGGTGACAGTATTGAATTAATGCCACTTGACAGCTTGGATGTATGTTCTGATGGGTAGAGATGGTTCATTCATCATTGTGCCAACTTGCACATGAAGTGCTCACCACTCTGAGGTCGGTTTGTGCTGAATAAGCGGGGAGACGGTTGGACAGCTGTTAAAAAAAACATCCAAATTACATCAAACCAACTTTTGGAAAGAGATTTAAGTGCTATTAAAAAGCATGGAAACCTTTTTATGAAATGTTTGCTGGTTGTCATCAAAGGGATTAGTTTTCACAATAATGAGGGATTTAAATATATGCTCTGTATACTATTTGATTCATTGCATTTATGGGCATCATTCATATCGGGTCGGACAACTGAAGCTCTCAGGGGCAACACAGTGCAGTAGTTTTCATTCTTTCTCAACTCTTCTTTGATTAAAGTCATTATTTGGGATAATAACCGAGCTCCCCGCTTGTTTCAAATGTAAATCAGTCACTAATTGAAGGTTAACTCTGAAACCTACAGGGCGGGGACCTGAGAAGGCCTTCCCTGATTTTAATTATTCAGTCCTAATAATCCCCTTTGAATATTATCTCAAAAACATTATGGCGCTATGTAAAGCACATTGTGTCAGCCGCACAACAGGAAAATCAAACTGACAGCTACAACAGACACGTAGTATATGACATTTATATCATACAAGCTGCTGTGTTTCAACATTTTATGAGTCCAGTAGATGTTTTTGGGCAGTTTATGCACAGGTCAAAAATTCTAATAACATTTGTGATGATTGTGATGATGCCACAGTCAATCCATCCATCCATCCATCCATCCATCCACTCATCCAGTTATCCGGTACAGGGCTGCGGTAAGTCAGTAGCCTATCACAGGAAACACAGGGCACTAAACTGAAGGCATTCTGGACAGGATGCCAGTTCATCATACAGCATACACTAACACTCAGTCACACACTATGGGCAATTTAAAGACGCCATTTCTCCGAATCCAAGTGTCTTTGAACTATAGCAGAGAACTGAAGTAGCTAAAGGAAGCCCGTACAGGCAGGGCGAATGCGCAAACCTTCAGGCTCTTATCAAAATTTATACTGAGCAAAATAAGTTATTGTTATTCACTCCTATATCCCCCCTACACAGCTAAAGGATGGCGTGTTCGCATCGTGTGTCCAACGGCCCAAGCACCTGTGATGGGCCCAGAGAAGTTTCCATGAATCCCTCGCTATTTCAGCCCAGACTGGCCTCCGATGTCCAGACAGTTGGACAGGTCTGTGTGTATTGGAGATGTGAAAAATCAAGCTTTCCATTCACAAGGCCTGACGGAGACACTCTCAGCAACCCATGTAGCTTATACAGGTCCGATCTGCTCCGCTTCAGGCTTGTCGAGTCCTGACAGGTCTGTCTGGAGAATTGTAAAACACTCCGGCAGCATTTAGACAGGCAAGAGTTTCACCATCAGTCATAATTCTACTGTAAGGCAAACACTGTGAACGTACCAGAAGTTTAGTATTAAATAGGAAAAAGGTATTCATATTCATGGTCATTTTTTTTGTTGTTGTTGTCCATTTGAAAACAGTACTTTTAACGATTCGGGTTTAGTAAAGGGCTTCAATAAAGTATTGAACCTGAACGTTTTTTATCAAGCACTTCAACATCAAAATGTAACATCGGAATCTTATATTGCTTTATTGTAAAGCAATACTTTAAAAAAAAAACCCAATGGTAATTTTAGGGCTGAATTCACATCAGAATTTAAGGATGTTGGCAGTAATAGATCAGAAAATGAGCAGTAAAACCACCGATACAGGAGATGATGACGGGTTTGCTCTCACTTGTCATTATTTCTTTATTTTATTAATGTATTTATAAATCAGGAGACAATAATCAATCAAATTACAGCTGTTTTATTCCCATTGAATGATAAACCTGTAATACTTGCAACTGAAATATATTGCATATTAAATCCTTTGCCCTGGTTTTTGGTGAGCTGTAAATAGACATTTGTTACTGTGAATTATTTTATTGTTGTTCTTGTGTAAAAAAAAGCAGTAACACTACTTGACAGGGCACATATACTTAGTAATTATTCCGTTACTACTGAAGTACAAATCATGAAAAATATAGTCGCTACTTGAGATAGAAGATCCATCATGATTCATTAACGATGAACATGAGATCAGCATTTCACTTGTGTCATTCACGTCCTTCAGTACTTCACAAAGGTTTTCAGAATTAACAGATATAGTAAAAAATATAGTAATTGCTTGAGATAAAACATGCGTCACCATTTATTAACGATGAATTAACATGAGATCAGTATGTAAACTCTTAAATTAGTGATTAATTACTACATAAGTAATATCACAATACTATATTATTTGTGCCCTGTCAAGCAAAGTGATACCAAAAAAGCTAATGTCCAGCCTTTGCTATGTCAGTATGGATAGACTAAGGTCCTGTAATGTATTTTGTTAAAAAAAGAGAAACGTAAATTTATGTTTAAGGGGAGTTGTGCACCTGGGGGGCACACAAATCTCATGAAGGCAAGGCCATTGGGGCGGGTCAATGACAGGATATTTCAGCACACACTCTAACTCCATTTCTCTGGCTGCCAGGCTGACTGATCACCAGTCATCTGTCACTGAGGTTCACTCTCTCCCTGCTCCACACTGGGCTTGTTCACTATTCCCAGATTCCATTCCTTTTAGTTCAAGGTAATTCCCTATGTGGGAACCATTTTCATGCTGCAGCAACTGGTTGCATGTTTCATATTTAAAGAGTTAATTTTTATTTTGCAAGAACAGTGTTGCCCAATCCAGTCCTCGGGGACCCACAGACAGTCCATGTTTTTGCTCCCTCTGAGAGTTGGGAGGTAGCAAAGATGTGGACTGTCTGACAGGTAGCTCAGAGGGAGCAAAAAAATGGATCCGACTGTGGGTCCCTGAAGACCAAACTGGGAAACACTGTGTTAGAGTATTAAATGTTTCTTTGGGACACATTAGAAAATGGTACAAAATGATCCTTTACAGACTGATATGGATTCATTTTAATTAATAGATTAATCAAATATTCCTGCAAGAAATTGAAATTATAGGTAAATAGTGAATAGAATTTGGAAGAGATGGTATCTAATAAAGTCAGTTAACTATACCTACTCAGACTTTCCACCACAAGAAAAATTGCGCTAAATCCCTTTTGCAGAAGGATGAGCTACGTTCACTTTTCAGCTGCAGCTTTATCATTCATTATTTTTTTCATTAAAACGTATCTCAGGAGTATTGCTGTACCTCCCATTGTCCAAATGGGCTTTTTGTCTCTCTAAAAGTTTTTTATCATAAAGAATAGTGTTCTGACGGGAGGGGATTAAGTACCAAAATCTAATAAGTCTTTTTCCTTCGATAATATTTTAAACTCAACAAATTTGACTCTATGAAGTACCGCACAAGGCATATAATCTGTGATTTAAATGATTTTCTTCAGACAATGTCTGCTATTATTGTTATGAGATCATGCGACCTGAAATGAATTTCAGCAGTTTCTGAATGGTTTTTATTATCTGTTGTTATTACCTGAAATGCATTGTGCTGGGTGGCACGTTCACACAGTCTAAGTGTAATTTAATTGGACAAAGGGAGATAAGGAGCAATCCCTCTTGGTTTAATTGCTTATGAAAGTTCAAAGATACAGTAAATCAATATCCCAAACTTTAAAATGTAAGGGATCAGCACACAGGAATATGGTACCCAGGGATATTTATGAATCAGTGCTTTGGATCCAGTATTTTACATTGCCATTTTAGCCACATAACGAGTGTCTCAAATTATACCTTTGTTTCAATCATTTTAGGTTCTAGGTTTTCTAGTAAGCACACTTTCTGTTTTTTTCCCTACAGGGAACACAACTCCTTGTATTGACAGAAGAAATGTTGATAAATAATGGAAAAGTACTTTAATATGTTTCTCAGATATGCAGATAATACTGGTCTCTGTGCTATATTCAGAGCATAATATATATAGCCCAACATTAAAAGGCAACAACTAGATTATAATAACCATTTCAGAGCAGCAGTTTTTGTGCTTTGTGCTTTGCAAATAACAATATGAATGATATCAGAATATTAAGGCTTTGTCTAATTATTTTAACTCACATTCATAATAACCTCCTTAATCATGTATGCATTCAGGTGTGAAAAATCATGATTGAAATTTGGTTGTGACTGCAGACGCGTTATTTAGAGGTATAGTGACACCCTGTGGGTAAAATAGTGCAATGCGTGTCTCTCTTGTTCCTTCTCGTAACTTTAGCTTCTGGGGGAATCCGAGTAGTAGTAGTAATCTGTATGTTTTTCTTTTTTTGGACGTTGTGGAGACCATCTGTTATGCCCCCACAAACATCAAAGCAAAAATGCCAAAAGTCTCGTATTTTGTTTGGTCATTTATGATTATGGTTAGGGCTGAGTAGGCGTTAAGGGTGTTATATCGCAATTAAAGATTTCCACATAGAAATGAATGGCAGGTCAACACAAAGATATAATTACAATCCTGTGTGTGTGTGTGTGTGTGTGAGAGAGAGAGAGGGGGGGGGTGTACCTTACCTTATGGGGACAACGTCCCCACAACGTGATGGATACGAGCTTTTTCCCCTGTATGGGGATCAGTTTCCTGGTCCCCATAATGGAAAACTCAATTTAATAAAAATCTGTGACTGCAATGAAAAAACTAAAAATACAAAAACTCTTGTATCACGCTTGGTTTCTTATGGTTATGGTTGGGGCTGGGTAGGGGTTAAGGTTGTCAAAGTCAGCGTTAGCATTTTGCCATAGAAATGAATGAGCGGTCCCCGACAGCGTAACATGGAGTTTTTGGATCAAACGAAATGACAAAGAACCAAATGCCTTGTAGGCGATGGCAGCCTGAACGTGCGGTGGAGCGCCGGCATTAGGCTGCAGCGCAGGATCCCCCGCGTTTCTTGCGATCATTACCGGCCATGCTGATGCAGCACAGAGCTCCTCTCGCTCTTCACAAGCCTTGAGGTGTTTATCATTTGGATAAAAATTCAGAAAAAATTCAATACTCAATAACTATTCACTCAACGAGACCACGAGGTCATATCAGGACAATACAATTGTTTCACGACATTTACATTCTTGCTTCAAATGTTGCAAGTTGTCCGTAGCATAGGCCTACTTTGATGACAGTATTCTCATGACTTGCATCAGTACACTAGTCAGATTTGTGCACAAATCTGCACAAATGATATATATATATATATATAGCCGACAAACCTCATCAAAACCGTGAATTATGAAAATTATTCCACATTGCCACATTCCACATTATTCCGATTTCTATTTAATTTTAATAGATTCGTTCTGCAATGGTGTATGTGCTCTGCGATGTGTTGGCGCCCCCTCCTGGCTCATTTCCTACCCTTCAACTGTCGCTTCCATGATAGGTAGTGTACGCAAAATGGATGGATGGATGGATGCATGCATGCATGCATGGATGCATGGGTGGATGAATGAATGGATGAATGAATGGATGAATGAATGGAGGAATGGATGCGCGCTGTTAAAATGTTTATAAAATTCCTAAGACCAGCCAGAATTTAACCAAATTCAACCTCTCCTTAAAACTACTTTTATAAATATATAATTTAAGGTAGCCTGGGGTAAATGTAAGTGAACGAAGATAAAGACCATTTAACTAGGGTAAATTAAATCTGACAAGATATCCGGGTAAGTAAAAAATCTTGCTTTTAAAACGGGTATCTGGTTTTGTTAAATTATTTTCCGACTTGATGTACTGGCACGCTGGTAACTCGTGATAATTATATGAAAGCACCGCACGAACGGCATACATATATGTATATGAAAACAAACGTACAATTAGGGAGGACAACGTACAAAAAACACCGTCAAGTGAGGAGTTATACTACCACCTCTCGGTAGTATACGGTAAAACAACTTTAATTACGCTGTCGCCCTACAATAGTCAGAGGAGAAAAATAAAAAAGTGGTGTCATAAGAACTGCACATAATAATATAGATAACTGTTAGTGTCACCAACAATGGTATTTCTCAGTGTTTAATTAACTGTATATAGGTTTATCAGATACTTAGTTGCTTCACAGAATCATTGTTTAGGTCTCGGAACCTGCAGTGTTCAGAAGAAGCTGATGTAGGGGGAACTTTCTGTATCTTGAGCGTCCATAGTACCTATAATTCATGCACATGACATATCGTTTTACTAGATGAGATAATGATTTATGAAGTATATACAGTATATGTATTGCATTTTGAATTCCTTTGTCATAGTCGGCGGTGTAAATGATACAGATAAATGCACCTGACTTAGTGACCGTACAAAATGTTATGCCTTCCTGGACTGACACCGCAACACGGTATGCTACCAAATGGGGTTAACTGTCAAGCTCCAACTTAAAATTGATTTGCCAGTGATTAAATTTTTTTTAAATCCCAATAACTACTGTCAGTATTGGTCCTGACATTTACATGACAAACCCTGACAAATGTATAGCGTAAATGACGTCTCTGACGTGTTTATTTCGCGACAAAAAGGTGTTGCGCTCCGGGATTTTTCTAGTAAAATAAAAGTCCACGGTGACACGTCTTTGAGCTATATAAAACGTATTTATAGTTCGTATAAGTAAATTTATTTGACATTTTACAGAAGTGTCTTTGTTGCGTTTTGTGTGTTATAAAATGTCAATTATCAAATTACGTACCGTTCATTTAAACTTAGCGCCGTAGCCCCCCACCTCAGGGGTTGCGGGTTAAAATTACACCCCTTTTTATGTGCATTATTTTGAAGTTGTCCTTCTTGTATTTATGCACGTTTCTTTTGGGTACTCTGGTGTCTTACGACTGTACAAATAAAAGCAGTTCTTGGTATCGGCTTCTCTAAATAGCCGGGAAAAAAATGCATGTGCTCCAGTGCCCTCTGCACTGTGATGCATTTAAGTATGTTCATGACGCTGCCCTTGGTATGAAGATTGATTAAGGGATGGATGAACATAATGATTTTTCTATTAATATTTTACTAAAACTCTTAAATG
>JAABNX020000008.1:15486112-15505472 GCA_015163995.2 Mormyrus lacerda
TAACTGTATAAAGTTTACGAGCGCGTAATATTTTATAAAAACCTTTATTTTGAAATTGTAAAACCGGAAATTTCTCGTCGTCATCAAGAATCCTTCAGTGGCTATGTTCAAGCGTTTCGTGGAATATCATTTCGTGTGTTTTTTAAATTGTGATTTAATGAGAATATGTTTCATGCTTGTTATCTGCACGTAGTTATATGTACTCTTGTCACGATCGTCAATAATTAACAGGTATCTACTGTTTGGCATGGCATTTATCTGGATTTACTCGTTTGTCTACTCTTTAGGAAATGAAAGATTTTTAGGTTTGGCTGCGGTTTAAAAATGTTTTAACATTTAAACGGTTTTATTAAATTGCTTATTTCAGATCTGTCCGGTTTGTGCTTTGCAAGGCACGAAGAGAAGACCAGTGGGCAGAAAGTTTGTGGAGTTTGGTAGAAGTATTGAAGGACTTGCTTCCGAGATACAAGTGATTTTCATGGACTCTTTTCAAGAAGAAATCAAGAGAAAGCACAGTAATTAACGTATTATTCTGACTACCAAGATGGTGTTTTCTCTTTCCACTGTGACAGTCCTGATTCCAATCGTGTCTCTTTTGGGACTTTTTTACTCGGCTAGTATGGATGAGAACTTCCCACAGGGATGCACAAGCACGAGTAGTGTGTGTTTCTATAGCCTTCTCTTGCCTGTCACTATACCGGTTTATGTATTTTTCCACCTTTGGAAATGGATGGGAATCAAACTCTTCAGACACAATTAATTTCAGAATTATAAGTGAACTGGATTGGGTACAACTTTGCCTTTTCCTATAAACGTTATAATTTTAAGGTGGATTTCAGAATGGAATTCTCGAAAGATTTAAAGTAAGACAACTGGATGTAATTAGAGATCTATGCGACCAATGACTTATTCCTTTTTACTTTGTCAGTGTTTATTAGACTAAAGGCGTATCATGAGTTTGAAAAAATGTATGTGATGATTTTTTTAGTTTGTGAGTAAGTTGGCTTCATTGGTTTGCTGCAGTTGGTTGCTTGATAATGTGTCGGTTTGTCGTATATTTAAACCAAGTTTTTTTTTTCCATTCCCTTTTTCAAGCTGTTATGAGGTTTTGTAATGGCACTCTTTTGTTACATTGTTTTTAAACTAGCTATAAACCTATGAATTTAAGTTATTGAACAGGAATACTAACCATGTTCTGCCCAAACATGATGCTAATGTACTGCATGCTATTGAGAGGCTGCAGCTGCATATTTTTGCAGGTAGGAAACGAGTACATAACTGAGGTAGCAGACATGTAACTAAAAGTGTAAATGGTTTCCCATGTTGGCCATACTGGTGTAACCTGGAATGAGATGCTTTCCCTGAATCTCATCAATAATATCAATATGACATACACAAAATATACGTTCATTTTTAAACTATCATTTATTTTTCTGAACAGTATGTATATATCAGGCCCATGTCCATTTCCACACAAATAATCTTAAAATGACTGCTCTTTTAAATTTGCTGAGAATGTGGGTGGTGGAAGAGGTCATTTGGTGCAGTTGCCCTCCAGATGCCCAGAACAGAATGACGCAGTCGTTTTTACAAATAAACATTATATCTGATGCTGAGGCATTGCTTTGACGTCATTTCATAGACCAAACGGATGTGCTGCACGCAATCAGGCCATTGTTCTTCTTCATTTGTAAGATAGTACATGGTTGTCGGTCTCCTTGGAAACTTGGTCTTGGCCAGGGCTAGTTATAAATTTTTGTCGAGAGGTAGTATTGTGTCCTTTTGTTTTCTCAAAACTACATTTTAGTTCATGTATTCAGCAACCAAGAAGAATTAAGATTTTGTACATGACTCAAATATTTTGCATATAATAAGTAGTATGCAATTAACATTGAAATAAGTACCTAAAATGTTAGGTGGACCTTCCCCCCCCCAAATAATACAGTGTTGGAAAATGATATTTGCTATATGGTGCCTTAATGTACACAAATATTTTATGTCAGGACCTGATATTCACAAGAAGCCAACATACAGCCTTGATTTATGTTTCACGTGCTGGTAGGACGTCACTTAGACACACAGAAGTTGCAATACAAAGAACTGACGACGATATACCGTGCAAGCTTACCCTAATAAATCACCGTCTGTAATGGATGTGGCTCATCAATGACCGGTTGAGCTATAAAAGGCCCTTGGGGAAAGTCACAATATTCTCTACCAATAGGATAATCAACATAGCGTGTGGGAACAGAGATAACGCCAAAGAAAGTGGTAGGTAAATTTGTTAAATACATTTATAATTGAACATTAATAAATGTGTATACTTTACATGGTGTTATATAAAGTTTACAAAGTAGTATCATGATTTTCTAGTTTTAAGTTCATACACGTTTTTGCGATTTTGATCATAAAACCCTGTGAATTAGGGTTGAATTAGGGTTGAATTGTTATGAGGTAGATGAATTGTTTCCTGATCATAAACACACATCCACTCAAAAAGCGGCAGGAGAGTCTAAACATTTCTGTCTGTACTTGACAGGTGATGAAAATGAAAACCATTTTAATATTTTTATTCTATATTATATGCTTCTCAAAGTCTGAAGGAGGTCCGGTGAGGTAAGTCTTTATTTACATATTTATAAATGTAAATATCATTTTAAATTTTTCATATAAATGTTCCTTTGTATAAATATTAAGCTTCTTATTAGGAATGCTTTTTGAACAGATGCTTCAGATGAGGACATATATCATTTGACATGACCTGCTGCTATATTTATTTTACGAAACCACAGGAAACGGTCCTTAGGTGAAGTGCAATTAATGCATAACCTCGGTGAGCACAAGCATGTCCAAGAAAGGCAGGACTGGCTTCAAAAGAGACTGATGGATATTCACACAGCTCTGCACAGGAGCACAGACAGGAGAGGCGACGCCAAGACAGAAACCCTCCAACCTGAAGACTCTGCGATACAGGACAGGTTGCATGTTGTGGAAAAATAAATAAACCATAAATATTTTTGTAAAGAATTTCTTGTTTTTATTATACATCTCAAAACTATTATTGGATCAATGACAACTGTTTTGAATGTGTATGTGAGAAAACAAAAAGCACTTTCAAGTAGGAAAGAGGAATTCTGCCTTGTCTTGTATATACACACAAATCTGACTAGTGCACTCATGCAAGTCATGAGAATACTGTCATCAAAGTAGGCCTATGCTACGGACAACTTGCAACATTTGAAGCAAGACTGTAAACGTGAAATACATGTATGTAAAAATGTTACAATTTTTGAGGGAAAAAATTTAAAATGATCATGAATTTCTTGTATGTATGGATTTATATTGTGTTATTGCTTTTTGTACAATATTTTTGTAAAATTAAAAATGTTAACCAGATTAAGAACTTATTTTATTCTGCTATTGCTAACTGATACTTTTTTAAAAAATATATATATAATAAGAAAGAAAGAAAGAAAAAGAAACAAACATTACAATAAATATCATGGTTTATTAAAAATGCAAAATATTTAAAATTCCAGTTACAATTGCTCTTTAATACTGGGGTCTTCAGCAAGGTTAAAGTCCGATGTAAAAATGTGCAGTGTCACCATATCACAGTGAAATTGTATTCCCATTGTTAGAAAATCAATTTTCAGCTCTAAATACTTAATGTAGATACCAATATATATACGTCAATGATGTAAAAGGGTATCATATAAAATGTATATTGTTAAATGAATTTAAGCATCGATTTAATGTGAATTAATACTACATTAAACTGAGCAAACATGAAATTCAAAACCTACACATGATAATGTTTGCCTTTTTGGAACTGACATGGCTTGAAAAGCAGGATTTGGAGAGGAACGTAAGTGGATGCCTTTATGTAGTTCAACCAGAAAAGATTGGGGAAAACACCTTTTTAAGGGTTCGATGTGAGAAAGCACCGGTTTTTAGAAAGCGGTTGTCAAAATTTTGATCACACTGATTTTGAACAGGTCGAACGTATGATCACCTTCTCACCCCTCAAGTGACAATCATAAACACAAATAAAAAACATCAATTTCAGTAACCAAACATGAAACATAAACAAAATGTGCCACCTAAGACAAGCCATATGCTCACTCATACTACAAGAATGTCTCGCTGAATCACAGTGCAAAGATAATTGCGCAAAACATCAATAAAGAAATAAGAAATACAGCATTATTCACCGCTCCCCACCCTGTATCCGAAACCGGAAGAAAACATCTTTCAATAATAAATAAAATTGTACTCTCGCGATATTTCAGTCACATCTCGTGATGTTTTCTGTTTGGCCTGTCATTTTAGTCAGGATGGGTCTTAGCCACTTTGAGACATTTAAAAATACAGATTTTAGGTGTTAGTTTTCTGTTTACTCGATTTGTCTCTGGCCTTGGAAAGGTAAGAAAAATGTCTTTTAATGACCGAAGTGTTATGCGTCAAGGTAGCCAGTTAATCGTCTCAGACTCACGGATAACATTATTTAGCGAGGTAGCTAGCTGTTATAATAGTTCATACTTTAACGGTTACTCACTTTGTTTTTCTCTAACAATCGCTCTGTTATTGTGTAACAGCCTCCACACCGTCATGTTTGTAACAGTAATAGTAAGTACTTTTATTTCATGAACGACGGCGTCTAGCACACTATTAGGTGAACTAAATTCGCAGGAGTTTTTGGCAGCAAGCAGCTTTGTTGTGCCAAAGTGATTTGACCTACAGTATGTTAGTGTCGTGGTCTCCTATCCTTCCGGTGTGTTAAGTTTTGTTTCATGTGAACTCCACCCCCCTCCCCGACTATTGCCCTGTTTCCTCGTGGTTAAGATTAGTATTTACGTACAGAGCTGTCATATTTGCTACTGTAAACTAGCTTTTGAAAGACATAACAGTTTTTCAAGCCTGCTTAGTAGAAATCGTAACACCGTACAGTGTATTTTATGTATTGTATAGTTGTTCGGTAGTATCAAGTCACGTCGTGGCTGACGTCGCGGTTTATACTCTCCAAAACATGTAGATTATCAATTCATCAAAGTTGTAACACCGATAAAATAAACCAACACACAGTGCAATTAGTAAATTAAAACTGTTGTTGTTGTGGTTTTATCGTAGGTTATGAAAACTGAAACTCGCTGCAAGTGAGTTATCTGTGTGCGTGTGATGGCAGCACGTCCACATTCTTATGACAGCAATTCCAGTGATACCGAAAACTGGGAGCGGAAGACTAGCAGCCGACCTCGTAAACTCTGCAAACACTCAAGGTACGTGGCCACCAGCTGACTTCCGGATTATTAAGAATATTAAGATTAAAAGATAAATTCCAAAGTTTTTGAACCTAACTTCTTATTCAGCTAAACCTTTGGATCCATCTTGTTGTCCACCACTGAGTGTAATCATGTAATGAGTTACGATTAACTGGGTGTGTAGATGTTAGGGACTAGGTGAACAAGGCAGTGTTTTGTTCATTAATTTAGTTTGATTCTCTTATGGTGATTGTACTAGCCATTTGTTCAGGTTATGGGGTTATGATATAATGTATGGCTTATATGTTGGTGCCATGTATAATTTGCTTTATCTGTTCTGAAGGACTGATCGGTGTGTCTTAACGTTCTGGAGCATGTGTAGTTAGCAGAGTTTGGCTGTTTCGAAACTGGATATTTTTGCAGACTCATGTCACCACCATTACCTGTCATGTATCGCACTAATTCACTATGGTTAAAACTTAATCAGAAAAAATATATACATTTGAGAGGGTTGTTTTATAGCTGTTTAAGGTAGTCTTTTGGTTATGTCTTTATTTTTAATAAAAATTATACAAGTGGAAAATCTAATGACGGGTGTTGTGTACAAGGTCAAACTGGTCAGATCTGCCTTGCGGTTTGTTATGATTCTAAGAAACTATACTGTTATAGTCGCTTAATTTTGCATAAGACTGAATGCTTAGTTTTTACGCCATTTATGAGAAAAGGAAATAGTTTTGTAAAGGAGTTCATCTTACCACACATTAGCAGTCGGAGGGAAAGATGGAATGATGTCAATCGTTTGCTCAAATGATTCCATATTATAAATAATAAAAAGTGGTGATTACTCATATGCTCTAGCAGGGTCTGTCACGATGTTCCAGCCCCATCAGACCTGTGCCCCTGAACCTTCATAAGCCAGACGCAATTAGTCACTGTCTCTACTGCTGTCCCCAAGGTCTTCTGAATGCGGGTCAGGATTGCCAGTTACATCGTGGTCACACTTGGCTTTTTGGCCTAAAACCACTCTGGAAATGAAGCTTTGTCATGTGAAGGTGATTTTATGATTTGTGTACGTGTAATCCTTGAAAAGCATCACTCTTATTTTTCAAATGATGTCTTTTGAACGATAATAGTTAGTGGTTATTTATAATATGTGAAATATATCATAATTTAATATAATTTTAAATCCAAATATAAGGTAAATAAAAAGTGCGTCAAATAATTTATATAATTGATTTTTGTTATTACAATTTTTGATATTTTACATGTTTTCAGGTAACCTGTGCTTTGAATTAAATAAAATTAATGTCTGAAGATCAGTTCCAGTTCACACCCGTTTTCATCGTGAAATTCTGTTAATTCCTGTAGAACAGGGGTGTTTTGTAATCTGATTTGTGTGCACCCCTATCAAAATTAATAATTATAAGTTATTTTGAGATTTTTCTAAATTGAGTTCCTCAATGTTTTTTAGGAATGGTATAATACAGTAATGACGCGTCGACGCATTTCACAGCAAAGTATCGTAGTCAGCTGATGCACTGCGGACGCTTTCCCTCACCTTTGCGGGTGCTGAGATTGCGACCCACAACTTTACGCGTCTACAGTGAATCGAAGGGAAGTATAATCAGCACCACGGGACCCTATTTGTACAGTACTTTAATAAAATACTCTGGGGACAGGTGGACTTCTTAAATGAAGTCTCCATCAAGTTATTGCGTACTGTTCAGTGACAGCCATAAAGAAAATCATAAATTGCAATTTGGATTAGAATCACCGCTGTGTGGTAAAGACTGTAACGGTGAACCAAAATAGCCGCTTTTATTCGCTTTTCCGCTTCCGCCAGTCCCTCCTACATAATCGTGCTTTCTAAAGATCTTACTGAGAAGAGTAGCCAGTAGGAGCCCAAAAGGCGCTGAACTGCGTCAGCATGATAGAAAAATATCTTTGATTAAAAAAAGCGCTATGACACCTAATGCTACGGGTCTCTCTGACTGAATCGGATGGCTGGCGCGTCTCCTCCTTCCTTTCTGTCTTTACGAGGTGAGATCTTGCGATCGAAAAACGGATCTCAAAATGGGACGTGAATGAAGGCTTGTGCGAGTTAGCCAGCATGTTAGAAGGACGCTGCTAAATATGCCGAACTTCAAAAGTGATGCCCGAGGATGCTGATCAGGTCGATAAGGCGTCGGTATACAAAGGAGTGCGAGTCTTTTGTGCGTCCATTCCCCAGCTCGTCTGCTGTTGCTTTGTCTTAAAATCGCCTCGTAGATTTGACAGGTACGTGTTTCGAAAATTTATTTATGTATTGTATTTCTGTTCTGTTTGCTTTTTCAGTTTAAATAACATTTAAGCTTGGCGAAAATTTTATTTTTGAAATGACTTTGTCCAAAGTCTGAACCATTTCATACATTGAATTATGATGTCTGTTCGCGAAATGTATATAACTGAAGGCTGTGATATATTTACAAATACAGTAACTAAATAGAGAATAAAAGTAAGACGAGGGCTTCTCCTTTTTGCATTCAGCTGGCCGTTTGTTGGGTGTAGCAGTGCGTACACAGCTGCATTAGTCAGCGATGGCCCGTAAGCGGGGTTTCACCACGCCTGTTCTTTCCTCCCTGCTTGCTTGCGAGCCGCCAGCTGTTACATGCTGGCAATCTGATATAGAGCAGTGCTGAACTGACGCACATATACCCGATTCAGGGCTCCGAAATTCCCGGTGAGCTGCCTCCGCTCCGCATGTGGCCCGGCAGCGCGCTTCTCGCGCTCGCCAGCGGCGTATTTACACGCGGTCTGCTAGTGTTTCCTTTCTCTCCATTTTTTTCGAATATGTAGGTCTTCAGTCTGTGACAGTACAGTATGTGAGTACTGATATCCCGTTCTGCCGTCAGTGTTGAGGCTTTAGGCGTACACTATCCCGCGGATGAAGGATTCGAGCGTCATTGCAGCATGCAGAGCAAAAAGCTGAAGTAGCACCGGTGTCAGGAATATCGCTCTTTTTCTTGTAATCATTAACGTAGTTTATACGAATTATTTTTTCTATGACATGGTATAATACTTAGTTTCCCTCACGCCATCCTGTTTGAAATCCCCTGATGCCTTTGCCAACAACTCCTTACGTAAATAGGGCCCCTATAGGGGGAAACGTGCTTTATGTCACAGGTTCCGAACGTGACCAGTTCAGGACATTACTATTGTTGATCTGGACAAGGGCTGTTTACAGGAAGGAATTGCAGTGTGTGTGTTTTTTGACTGGCTTGCATATATGGTGATGCTGGAAACCGTATCTTTAGTTTTTAATCTATGACTGAAAACAAGTCCTCTGACCAGCAGCCATAACCTTTAAAGTGGATTGGCTGGACTGGGTAGAGTTCCTTGGAAAGTTGTTGGGTTGAATTTTTTGTGCTGCAATACATTATCCTACTGCTTTGTAACCTAGTCATGTTATCCTTTGCACATTATAAAATGGAGAAAAAGTGATTATGCTGTTTTATTGTGGGCATTTCTCATTCTGGGTCAGTACAATAAAAGCTGCTGTTCATGGCTCCTTTTCTACTGTCAGCACTGCTGCTTTGCTATCGCCCTGTAAAGTGTCCTTGAGGAAAGTCTTTTATAAATCTCTTAACACCATCGCAGATAAAGGTGATTTTATTTAGACAAGATTGTGTTCTGCAGCTCCTGTAATGTCGTGAGCCTGGTGACAAAGCCTCTGGGCACTTGTATAACTGTTGTGTCCTTTCTGAAAATGGCCACATGTGCAGAATCTAGGTTTGTGTTTGTGATTATATAGTACAATGCAGTTTCATAGTGTGTGTATAATCATGATGGCTAAGTTGTACTAGTAGAATATGTAACAATTTTCTGTATATATTGACAGTGTTTCTCAGTTTTGCTGATAATCCACATTATTTGTTGCATATTTAAGTGGGTGGAAAAAGTACATTTTATTCTGAAAAGACAGATCTCTTGTAAAAATCTGAAAGATTTTCTCTGACTTTGTTGTATCATAATGGGGTTTTGTAGACTGAGGCATAGATTTTTAATCTTTCTTATAGATGGGGGGGTGGCAGCGACTTGACTCAACTACAAAGGTGTTCCCTGTAGTAATCTTACAAGGGCAAAGTCATTTATTCTACAGTAATGGGGGACACATGTGTGCGCCTTGTATCTGCCAGTGGCCAATCGCGTGGCTTTCGGCTGGAAGCAGAGCTGCTCAGGATGAGTCTGCATGGGAGCGGTGGGAGCTGTGACCGTTCACGCGACCGGCGCCGCTCCAGTGACCGCTCACGTGACTCCTCCCATGAGAGGGGCGAAAGTCAGCTGACACCCTGCATCAGGAACATCACTTCACCCACCCACCAGCACAACAACGGTGTGTATAGCTGATTCATGAATTCTGCACTTGTAAATCATCTGTTAGAGACGTCTTATCTTTTTTTTTTTTTTTTTTTTTTAAAAAACCCGACTTCTTCATTTGGGATTATAACAGATGTTTTCAGCATTCTAATTGCGAATACAATATATGTAAAGACTTTGCAGATAAGCCCAAGATCAAGTTGTACGTGTTAACTTATTCTGCTACTACCATTTATAATTCCTACTGTAAAATGTACCCTTCTGACTACACTGTATTGATAGCCATCAATCCTTCCCTTATGTAACTGCAGTGCTAATCATTTTCCTCAAATTTAAAATTTTTAAAGGAATCAAAGTTTCATATATTAAATACTCCACTTTTTGTTATTGGCATGTTTAAAGTTCACAGCCCACAATTACATTTGTATCAGTTTGTTGTTTTTTGGCTCAGAGTGTGTTTTCTTGGCCTGCCACCAGACCGGGAACGAGAAACCGGTTCCTCATCACGGCCTAGCAGCCCCAGGCCCCTCAAGGCCTCTCCCAACGGCTCCAGCAGCAGCAGCGGGGTGATCAGCAGCTGCAACAGCAGCCTGTCGAGCAGCGAGGGCACCTGCAAGGCGCCGGGCACGGGCCTAAGCATGGCTGGAAGCGAGACAGTCTTCGTCTATGAGAACTCCAAGGATGGAGCCCGTAACCTGAGAACCTCAGAGAGGGTCACCCTCATTGTGGACAATACACGCTTTGTGGTGGACCCCTCCATCTTCACCGCACAGCCCAACACTATGCTGGGGAGGTAAATATGACACAGACACTATAGGGCTTCTTCATAGTCTATGAAGCATGTAGATCTATAGAGTGATGAATATCTTTAAAGTTGTCTAGCTTGTTTTGACTTGGATGTTAAGGAGCAGCTGCTGTCTTGCAGAATGTTTGGCTCTGGAAGGGAGCACAATTTCACTCGGCCCAACGAGAAAGGAGAGTTTGAAGTTGCAGAAGGAATCAGTTCAACTGTGTTTAGAGCCATATTGGTAAGAGTGATTTTTTTTTTTCTTTCATGCGTCACTATGATTTTCACGTTTTAATTGTATTATTAGCTTTTTTTATTATTGTTGATCATCACCACCCATTTTTTCCCTCGGTGGAACATAAACACTCTCTATTTACGTAGTAATACAGTAGGAGTGAAAATTAGCACTTGGATCACTTTCAGATCATGAAATCACTTGCAATGGGGAAAAAAGTAGAGATTTACAAGAACAAACAATACTAGCCAAGTGTTCATCGCTTTTTAAGTTAATTTCCTTTGGGGAGCAGGCTTACGCTTACGTACTGCAAATGGAATTAATATGAAGTCTTACACTGTCTCTCATTCATGGGTGCTGGTGTAATCTGGAGGTGAATTAGCCCATGATGGAAGCCCATCAGCCAGTGTATAATGAGATCTGGGGAGATCTGTATGTTTTGGATCTGTACACCAGTCTTAATCATTGCTTGGTGTAAAAGTGAGGAAATTGGTGCATATTCCGTTATTACATAATACTGGTTTACAAGGATCAGATAGTAATGCTCATCATCCTGTCTTAGCCACTGTATTAGATCAGGCTGTGGCAGAGTGGTCACTGTAAACAGAGCATGAATAAATAAGTAAGGAGGACTTTGTGGTGACTCATCCTTTGACAAAGGATGACTATAGATTAACCAGGAGCAGGTTTCAGGATTTATAGCCTGTAGTGGTTGGAATGTCAACTACACTAAAAGTTAAGATTTTGAAATTACTGCCTCCATAATGAACGTGTTTTGTGTTCTCTGCATATCCATACTGGTAGGATTACTACAAATCTGGGATAATCCGCTGCCCTGATGGAATCTCTATTCCGGAGTTACGGGAGGCGTGTGACTATCTGTGCATCTCCTTTGACTACAACACTATCAAATGCAGAGATCTCAGTGAGTGTGCTTCCTTCCATTCTGCTCCTTTGCTGCTTTCGTCCAGTCTGCTGTTGACTTTCAGTGTCACATTTCCAAAGATAGATTTCCAGTACTGGGAATAAAAATATTCTGGGCATTTGCTTGTTGACACAGACCTTTTTTAATTGTCATGTCTGTCTAGAACATTGCCGCATGGTTCCAGGAAGTGTGTGTCCCAGTTTTAACGTAAATGACCATTTTCTCCTTCCGTATTTATAACTTGGATTAATATGGTTCTCACAAGTGTATTTTTATATGCTGAACATTTTACGCAAATTACTTATCAGGCTAATTAACGAATGTTAGTTTCTCGTTAAGGACATCCGTGTTAGGAAACATGGCCTAAATGCCCCCCCCCCCTCCCCAATTTCCTGTGGGCAGGTGCCCTAATGCACGAGCTTTCGAATGATGGCGCACGGCGGCAGTTTGAATTCTACTTGGAGGAGATGATCCTCCCCCTGATGGTGACCAGCGCGCAGAGCGGCGAGCGAGAGTGCCACATCGTGGTGCTGACGGACGACGACGTGGTGGACTGGGACGAGGAGTACCCGCCGCAGATGGGGGAGGAGTATTCGCAGAGTGAGGGGACGGCCACGCGCCCGCAGTTTTACCATTACCTTACTGCTCAGATGCCTATTAACATGCTACACAGCAGCTGTAAACGGTCAGCCAGCGATAGTAGCGTTCACAGTATTACAGTTGACAGTTTCCTGCTGAGATGTACTCAATTCTGCAATTCAAATACTGCTCCATGCATTTATAATTCGACACTTGGCTACGTCTGTCAGCCAAATTCTCTCATAGAATCTAATTATCATGTCTGCATAATTAAGTATGTGTGTGGTATAATTGGGTATGTAACGCGCTGACACTGACAGCCCTAATGTATCACACCCACGAAGATGTTGCACTATGGAAAACACGACTTTCCATAAGTTTTGGCTTGACGTCTTTCTCCTCGCATTGCAGTAATATACAGCACAAAGCTGTACCGTTTCTTCAAGTACATCGAAAATCGAGACGTTGCCAAATCAGTTTTAAAGGAAAGAGGACTGAAGAAAATTAGATTAGGCATCGAAGGTAAGATAAATAGTTTATTTCCCCATCGTTCTAAAATGAACCGTTTGCCAATATATTTCTTCCGTGTTGATTTGCAATGTATCGATTCCCTCTGAATAGAGTTCCAAAAAGTCTTTTTAAAGAAAGGTTTAGAATATATAAAGCTATATTTAAGATAAATAATTGATAAGGTGGCATTGTTAAATTCTATGCCACATCTCTCCAGATTGTCTGGGATCACTTTTCATGTATTGAGCACACAGCTGTAGTGGGATGTCTATGCTGCAGTGCATCAATATTCCAGAGGAAGTTCTTAGTAAGCAGCTAATGTATCTGGCTGGCATTTTGTGAGGCTCACCATCATAATGTATTAAAAGTGTAACAGGAGTTAATGTGATAGGCGATGAATGCCTCCCCGCTCTCGCTCACCCCCTCAGGCTACCCCACCTACAAGGAGAAGGTGAAGAAGCGGCCCGGCGGCCGGCCGGAGGTCATCTATAACTACGTGCAGCGGCCGTTCATCCGCATGTCCTGGGAGAAGGAGGAGGGCAAGAGCCGCCACGTGGACTTCCAGTGTGTGAAGAGCAAGTCCATCACCAACCTGGCTGCCGCCGCCGCAGACATCCCCCAGGACCAGCTGGTGGTCCTGCACCCCGGGCCTCAGGTGGACGAGCTGGATGTCCTGCCCAACCACCCTCCTTCTGGCAACCACTACAGCAACGACCCCGACCCCGACGTCTCCTCGCCTGCGGTGTGAGAGCAGCACCCCGCCCTACCTCCCTCCACTCCCCAGCATGCTGCACCAGGGAGTGAGAGAGCCACCGACAGACAAAATGCCTTTGCACCTCCTTCGGAGCCTTAGAGCCTACAGGACCTGGTCTGCTGTATCACCCAAAGAGGGACACAGGATTTGGGCAAGGGACAGTCGTTATTTTCCTGTTTTTATTTTTTAACTTGACCAAAGGAGATTTATTTTTTATCAGGTGTTTCAAATACATTTAGCAAACCCACTTCTTTTGAAATTGGGCTTAAGATTAGATTTTTTTTTTTTGATTGTTCCTATTTGGTGAGTTCAGGCTGTTGCACTGTGGTGCTAACGTGTATTTTTGCTTTCACTTAAAGTATGTTTCTTCGTCCCTCTGCTACTTCAAGGCAGATGGAAACTCAACCAAGGGAGCGTGGGTCACTTCTGGATCTATCCTGTGATGCTACCCCTTGGATAAACTCCCATTAAACATTAGGACTAGTTCTCATTTCACGTTTGATTTCTTTTGCAACACATAGCCAGAGTTGGATTCCGCCTGCCTGGCTTGCATATTTGATGCCGTGTTCCTCATTAGACAGGGTATATTCAGCTGGACATAACTAGTTCCTATGGTTCAGGATCATTTTTGTTGAAAACTTGAAAAGCATTGGTCTAATAAAGACTCAAACCATGTTCTTGTGTCTGTCTTTAGTCATGGACTGTGATATAACTCTGGCTCACCTGGATCAGGCTTCCAGGTGAGCCAAAGTCGAGGTAATTTCATAGGCCTTGTAGGGTGGCTAGCAGTTAACAACATTATTCTTATTCATTGTGAAATTTGCCAGATACAGTTCTGATGCACCTGAAATGGCCATAATGCAGCCTTGACGTTTTTCTTTATTTACACTTACAAAACTAGGTTCCCGTCCCCTGATTTTTTTTTTTCCCCCTTAACGCTTGTAAGGTTTGTTTTCCCAAAAATAAAAAAAAAAACACTGCATAGTAAGTGAACTTTTTATTTTAAAAAATATTTACCTGACAGCACTGTACACAACATTTAATTCTCACATGATAGAGAATAAAACAAATAATGGTAAATATTCAACAAGGAAACTTTAAAAAACATTAACACTAAAATATAAACCGCATTCCAGAAATCAGGGGATGAGGCCAGTCTGCGAGACCTCGCTGCCCGTGGGCGATGCGAGCAGCTGTACCTGGGCTTCCCACAGTACCGGGGAGGACTTGCCAAGGTCACTGGTTTTAGCACATTTCCCTGGGCTCCTTTAGATCTTTCCTTGCCGCAGTAAGGTCAGGCTCAGCCCTACTAATGTGATACGGTTACAGACAGCACTCCCTGTAGGAAGGAGCCCCGCTCATGCTCACCATTTCCCTTCTTGCCTCTTGCGGGCGGCCCCCCCCCTCCCCTCCCCCGGGGACTCATAAGGGCCAGGGAAGGTCACTGAAGTCGACCGGACCCCCCAGGCCTGCATCCGCTTCCAGCAAACTCATGATGACTGCCATGGCTGCCTCGTCATTGTTTGGGCTGGAGCCCGGATCGTCCATGATGTTAATACCCATGTGGGAGCCACCTGTGCACAGAACACCGGGACGACACTGTCACACAGTATTCACTTTTACATGAGTTGGTACCATCCAAAACCGCTAGAAAATGGTAAATGTATCTATACTACAGATTTATATTTCTGGCAGTTATTCTGTAATGTACTTACTCATTATGGAGTTGCTGGGGTATGGAAAGCCTATTGAGTCCGGTCCTTGTACCAACCCTGCAGCAGGAATGTCGGGTATCTCACCATTCTGGATCTGTCAGAAAAACAAAAAAAGTCAAGCATATCAAATTTCAGAGCCTATAACAATAGATCTATTTCTTTGGTATGTTGCTGTGGACTCAAACCCTGACTATGTGGGGTATGCAATTCTCTGTGGATGCATTGGCTCTGTACGTGCTCCAGTTCACTCCAACAGTCCAAACTGTTTTGGTGGATCAATCTTTCTGAAATACCCTTGGTATGTGTGTCTAGTACAAACTCCAAGCATACTGCAACCCTGCTCTCAATAAGCAGTTCTGGCAAAAATGAAGGTTTCATTTTACAAAGATCAGCAAAATTTGTGTGAGGGGCTGAGACACAATACCCTCCACCAGCCTGAAGCAGGGTTCCCCCTGGAGTTTGATTTCAATTCGTCACTTTTCTTTGTATTTTTGCTTCTACTAATCAAATTCTTCACTTTTTTTCAGCATCCGTTTTTTTTAGTCACTCTCTTTAGCTTGGCGGGGAAATACTAAAAAAGTACATCCGGGTACAAAGCATAGGGAATCCCATCTTCCATATTTGGAACAAGCCACACTGTGATTGGTCAACTAACCACGAAATCGATACCATATTACATGGTGGTAGAACGCTACGCACAGACTAAAGGTACATATACCGGCAATTAAGTTGACGTCGGACTTATTTTCAACTTAAATCTGGAATGATTGAGGCAAATCGTTATAACCGAATAAAAATTTATTGAAATATTTCTTTGGGGAAGCCAAATTTTCGCTATAAAAGAATCGCTATATGCGTGTTTTCTTTAAGGAATTTAACGTTACTGAAGGTCAGGGATTTGGAATCGAAGCGTTACAAGCGTGTTTTCGTTAAAAGCCGAATCGTAATAACCGTGCTCGACTTGCATTATATATATAAGGTAAGCTAATACTTTCCCGGTGTTTTATAGTACCTTTGAGATCGATATACGCAAAAACCAATCACGGCGCACCGCACTCACTGAGTCACAAACCGCGATTTGTAAGGCACACAATTTGCTACTTTTAGAATGGCCCATGCTCATTTGACATAGATGAACAACGATCGTGTGTCCGGGGCGCCGGGCCAGTTTTGATTAGGCCCTATGGGTGCTACGGTTGAAAATTGGAAAAAAATGAAATTCGACTTTTGAAAATTGAATTCGCCAGAGTGACGATTTGATGCCGTTTTTCTTCGTCACCATGGGTTCCGTTTTCGTCAATGACGAGAGTGACGAGTGGCAGCGGGAACCCTGCTTGTTAACAAAATTAGAAAAATTAATCCAAAATACTTTACAATAAACACAATCCCAAAATAGACGATTGATTGTTTCTTCAGATTTAAAAGTAAAAGAACAATTGGGGGAAATACTTTTATTAAATTTAGCAAGTTTGTAATTTACCGGGTAGCAATTATGGACCATTTTAATAGATACCTCAACAACTTTATTAGACAGGAAGAGTTTCTGTCGAAGAAGCCAAAGCTCTTCCCAATCAATATCACTAAATATGTTATTCCAAAAACTTACACAATTAGGTAAAGAAATCTGAGATCTGTTAATAATTGAACGAATATCTTTGTTTGACATGGTATTGAAAAGACTTTGGTTAACGAATAAGTTAGTGTTGTCAAAAATTGGAGAGACTAAACAACCTTTAGGGCCATAATTGACTAAAGGTATAATACAGTCAGGAATTGCACCAAAAACAATGGCATATTCTCTTGGGGGGACAGGAAAAGAAAATTCTTTCATAAATTGTTCATAAGAAAAAAGGACACCATGATTGTCTAAAAGCTGACTAACTAAAAATATACCTCCATTAAACCAGTTGCGAAAAAAAAGATTAATTTTTATATCTAATATTTTTATTGTTCCAAATAAAATAACTATGTGGAGAGAAGGTATAATTATATATAAGCGACCAACTTACAAAAGCTTGTTTATGAAAACAAGATAAAGTTAAAGGAATTTTAGAGATGTCAAAGTTACAATGCAACAAAAAATGTAAACCTCCGACTGAATTAAATATATGATTTGGAATAAAATTCCAACAGGATGTGGGGTTTAAAAATGTCTTTATCCACTTAACTTTGAGCGAATTGTTAAGAGTGGAAAAATCCACTAACTCAAGACCCCCCATAGCCTGATCAGCTAACATAACACTTTTTTTAATTAAATGAATTTTAGAATTCCAAACAAAATCAACTATAATTTTGTCTAGTGTTCTACAAATCTTTACAGAATCATCCATTGCCATTGCAGGGTAGATAACCCAAGATAATCCATCAGCTTTAGAAAGCAATACTCTACCTGTTATTGAGAGATCATGCTGTAACCAAGAGTTTAATTTACGTCGGACAGAAAATATAAGAGGTTCAAAATTAAGCCTAGATCTCCTTTTCTGATCTTTACATATAATTATACCTAGATATTTAACTTCCGATTTGACTGGAATGTCACAAATGTCAACATCAGTAACACCTTTTACAGATAAAAGTTCACATTTATGAATATTAAGACATAAACCAGAAGCAGAGGAAAAAAACAATCTTATCTAAAGCTAAAGGAACTTGATCTTTATTTGTTTTAAAAAGAGTTGTGTCATCAGCCAGTTGGCTTATTAATACTGACTGATTTGCCACAGAGATACCTTTCAAATGACTATTTTGAATATAAATGGCTAAAAGTTGCATAGAAAGCAGAAAAAGATAAGGTGAGATAGAGGCATCCGTCAAGGTTGCCCTACGTTAAACCTATGAGTAGTACCATGTTATAACTTAATTGAGGCATTGGCATTACTATATAAAGTTTTAATTGCATTAATAAAATTAGGGCCAAAACCAAAAATACTCAAGGACTTAAGAATAAAAGGAAATTCAATTGAATCAAAAGCTTTATAAAAATCAAGAAAAAGCAGAAAACTGTCATCCGGGATCAGATCGGAGTAATCTAAGATATCGAGAACAAGTCTAATATTGTTTGAAATAAGTCTGTTTGACATAAAGCCTGACTGACTTACATCATCTAAAAAATTAAATTTTCTTAGCAAAAATCATAGCTAGTATTTTGTAGTATTATTTAAAAGACTTATAGGTTGCCAGTTTTCCAACTGAGAGAGGTCTTTTTGAGGTTTAGGAATCAAATTTATAACACCCTGAGTCATAGAGGGTAGGAGAATACCCTTTTTAAGACTTTCTAAATAGACATTGAAGAGAAATGGTGAAAGATAATTTGAAAATTTCTTATAAAACTCTGAGGTCAAACCATCATTTCCAGGTGACTTATTTAGTTTTAACTTATCAATAGCCTCAGAAATATCTTTCATTTGAATAGGAGCTTCACATATATTCTTGCCATTATCACCGATTTTAGAAATAAGGCCCATATAAAGGGAGTTAAAGAACAAGTCCAAGTTTTGTCGAGAGTATCTAGAGCGATAAAGGTCTTTATAAAATTCTTCACAATAATTAGAGATTTCTTTATAATTTTGAACCACTCCATTTACCTTAAGGCTACTTATAGAGTTAAGATGATTTCGTTGTTTTTCTAATCTAAAGAAATAGCTGGAGTTACGTTCTCCCTCCTCCAACCACCTTCTTATTGAGCGAACAAAAGCACCCTTTGCTTTTTGTATATACAAGTAATCTAACGAATTCTGAAGTTCAACCAATTCTGATTTCTGATTAACAGATAAATTCTCAAACGGAGTGCTGGAGAGGCAGACAAGTTTTTTGATAACATCATGTTCCTTTGCTTTATATTGTTTAGCTTTTTGAGATCCAGCCTTAACTAAGATTAATCTAACATTATATTTTAACAGCTCCCAGTTAGAACTAAAATTATCCTCGGCTTGGGCTTTGTTAAGAAAAAAATTAATCCTAGATATCACAGATCGACAAATTTCTGCATCCTCTAATAAAACAGAATTAAGTTTCCAGTATGAATTACATATTCTTGAATGAGCAGATGGGTTATCAAAAGATAAAATGATTTATGATCAGACAATGGAGAAGGCAAGATTTCAGTCTTAGTAACATGATTGGATAAAGAGTCAGATAATAACCAAAAGTCAATTCTAGACCCAAGTGCACCAGAACTGTTAGACCAAGTAAACTGTAAAGCAAGAGGATGTATTTCTCCAAATGTCAACAAGGCCAAA
>JAABNX020000008.1:15519447-15530234 GCA_015163995.2 Mormyrus lacerda
TTCGAATTATACTCTAATGGTTGATGACTCAAATTATGCTGACTGTCATTTGCATCGACTATTTAGGAAAATCGGAGAAAAATATCATTTACATAATAATTTGGAACGAGGTGTAAAACTGACATTTCTGTTGTTGGCTATTAACATGATTACTGCTAACTCATGAGGGCAGATTCAGCCACAGCATCAGTGAATTATGCACCTCTGTAACCACAGAACACACCACACAACTAGTACCACCACACAAAGCTCTCCTCTAGCAGCCTACATATCAGGTGATTTTACTAGTCAACTCAAAGACCAAAGCAAAACCAATGAACAGGCTACCGCAGAATGTATATTCATTTTTACAGTGCCTCTGTAAATGCAGAGTGTCACCTCCTATCCATGCCAACAAATTTGAGAGAGAGAGAAAGAGAGAGAGGCTACTTAACATCCACACTTCTGCAGAGAGAAAAAGCCAAAGAATCAGGGTCAGCAGAAAGTAGGTCAGCTGAATCAGCCTGTTTGCCAGAAGATCTTAAAGAGTCAGCAAAACTAAAACATTACACTTTTTAAAAATTACCCATTTAATTCTCTGCTTAAATCTTTAGCGGAGGTTACAGTTTTCCTTCTCAAGTGCAGCAGTTAATCAATCACTAGATAATCCCAAATTGAAGGTTTGTCATTTTAATTTCAGTTGGTGGTATGAGTTTAATGTCCTCTCCCTGTGAATGACTGACAGTTTAAGATAGGTTAACAGGACCAATTGCAGTATAATCTGGGTCTGATAGGCTGGCTATAATGGTCCTGAGATTGAATAAAGGCTTCCAGTACCAGTAAGAGAACACGAGAACCCGCAGTTTATCCTGAACCATCCAGAAAATAGATGGATGTAGAAGGCAGGTCACCACGTTCAGTGTATATACAGCACCTGCAGCTATCCTGTATATGTGCAATTATGTTCATCCATCATCCCAACACCACAAATGTCACTAAACAGAAAAAGCTATAAAATCAGACAGCAGACACTATATAAATAACGTGAAAACGTGAATTTCCACCCTAGCCGGTCGCTAACATTGGCACAGCAATGAGTAAAAGCTGGAAATGCTACTGTTATCGTTAGTGATGGAGGGAGTGCAGACACCCGGCGTTCCAGTGTTTTTAACAACGTGGGACGACATTAAAAAAAGCAAACATAACAGAAAAAGCAGAAGCCAGACAGAAAAAACTGCTGCCAGTCAAATATCCCTAAAAGAAATGACTGCAAGCAGTTATTTTAGAAATGATCAAGTTCACCAGCTACATTTTAGAAAACACAACTTATTGCATTACACAGCAACCCAACAAGTCCAATAAACAATATGAAAAATTAAAACCAGTATTAAAAAAATGTCAACAGCCAAGAAGAATTTCCATGTGGGCATGTCATATTGCAGTTCATTTATACTAAAAAATAAATAAATAAATAAATAATAAAAAAAAAATTTTGCCATACAGAATTGTATGTTTTACACTGGGTTTTCTATAAATCATGCTGTTAATAAATGTGTCATTTGTGTAAACATCTGCTACATATTCCTCCGACTACTGTCAGCATCTCACCACAGAAATTCGCACAATGTAAACATGACAGTGCTGACTGACATGAAAAAATATATATCCAGAGCGTGCATCTAGCATCTGCACTAAGAGAGAAGCAGACCTTTCTGCTACCATCCTAACATTACATGGGGAAGGGAGATGGGCAGGGGGGTAACATGTGCAATAAGAAGCTAAGCCCTCGTTGTTGAAGGTGACCCTTCTCCTGCTGTATTTTGGCATTTAAATAAATACACAACACACAATGTCTGCAAGCATTTACCTTTAAATTTAGCCCAGTCTAATAGAAAAATGTGGCGTTTAAGCTGAACAGAAACCAGATATTAGAGATGCGCCGATCCGATATTTGGATGGGTATCGGCGCCGATCCACACCTAGGCCTATTTGACGGATCGGGTATCGGCCATGCGTGACCGATCCACGCCCGATACCTACTTACTAAATAAGTCTCCAAAAAGGCAGCTCCCATTTCCTGTTAAATCTATTTGTGCAATCAATCGCACGACCGCTCTGTCGCATTTTAGATGTGTTTTTTGCAGCATTCAAGCTGAACGCTAACGCTGGTTTTTCTGCCCCTCAGTCGGTGTGAGCGCAGTGACTTCCGCCTGCTGTGCCGTCATGCACATACTCCTTCGAGGCAGGAGGAGCGTAAGAACATCATTTAAGAGGGTGGAAATCTGGACGCATTGTACACTTTTAACAGCAACTAGTATCACGGCGATTTGTAAAAACAAAGTTTTGAGAGGTGGGAGAAGTTCAGTGGAAAATCCCACTAAACAAAGGGCATGCAATTGTGCGAGACAACCTGAGTAATATGAAAAAACAATGGATGATTTGGGGGTCGCTAGCTCGGACTGTTCTGCGCAATCAGTACATCTCTTCATCTGGTCTGACTAGTTAAAAAATTATAAATAATATCTATTTATTATATTAAAATTAGGGCTGTGCGATATGACATAAAATTGATATTGCGGAAAATTTGAACCATAGACAGTAGACGGTATACATTGCGGTACTGTATATGATTTGATCTGTAAATTTCAATATAACCGTTTTTGAAAGGGTAACATATGTCCGTAGCAAATGCATTGCAGCAGGAAGTTTTATAATAAACTGTTAACACATTTCAAAGTAGTCATGAACGTAGAATATTTATTATGCAAATCTGCAATTATAGAAAAATATGAAAACATTCCAAGTAACTTCACTGGTGTTATATTAAAAACACAGGTTAGTTTTGTAAACAGTATAGGTAAGCAGAAAACAAGACACAGAACTATAGACTAGTGTCATAACTCCATCTATATTAGTATGACCATCTCTCCCATAAAGGTCCTGTCAGGCAGAGTCCTGAACGCGTTCAGGTACCCGACCGGTGACCCGCAAATTTTGATGAAACGGGTGAAAAAATATTCTGTGTCGGATACGGGCTCGGGTCGGGTCGGGAGAGCTAAATTGCGGTTTTCAAACATCATGTGCCAATGAAAAATACCTATAGGGCTATATTTTATTGACAAAATGCCTGTATTCAAGGTGATAAAACGTAAAATCCATATCAGTTTACGCCTGCACGCGCATTCCCGGAAATCTCTCCTACTTACATTTTCAAAAAACGCATGCGATCTCCTGCAGTTGTTCGAAATGGATGCTGAAGTAGTCAGCTGAGGCCATCACCTGTGGACGATATCCTTTTTTTACACAGTAATATAAAGCACCGCACCAAACGCTAGTCTTCGCCTTCGCGTAGGAATTCCAGTCGGGTAATCAAAGAAAAATGGACAGTTCACATAGGTAGCCTATAAACCCCAATACTGTGCAGGGTAGCCTAATGTACATTTTATATATTAATTTTATTAACATATTTCATTGTAAGCTGGTAAAGCTATGTGTTGGCATGGCAATAGGCCTACCAAACATTATTTGAGTTTGGAGGCAGGCTACTACAGAGCAATATTTACATTTGGCTATGCCTTTTCAGCTGATGTTGCACATGTTACTGGTCGTTTGTTGTGCAAATAAATTTTTGTCTTTAACTTTTAATCTGACTGATTTTCATTCGGGTGTGAGTTGGGTGTCGGTATTTATAGCGGATCTGGTGCGGAAATTTATTTTATTTCTGTCGGATAACGGTTCGGATACGGGTTCAAGTATGACGGGTACGGGCAGGTGAGGTTTGTCAAAATCATACCCGCGCACGACTCTGCTGCCGGGTGCAGCAATAATCATATAAACAATTTTCATATAAATAATAATTT
This sequence comes from Mormyrus lacerda, assembly GCA_015163995.2. Taxonomy (NCBI): domain Eukaryota; kingdom Metazoa; phylum Chordata; class Actinopteri; order Osteoglossiformes; family Mormyridae; genus Mormyrus; species Mormyrus lacerda. The sequence continues at coordinate 15,523,287 of JAABNX020000008.1, forward strand.
ATTAATTACGTCATTTTTGCGGGCGAGGATTTTTGCGGTAGGGCGGTATAATCAAAATCTCTCCCGTTGGCCAAATTTATATCGTATACCGTTTATACCGACCAGTACTAATTAAAATTTTAAGGTAGAAAGAGCTCTTGTATCGGAATCTATATCAGTATCAACAATTATGCATCAGAATCGGATCGGAACTGAAAGAATGTGGATTGGTCCATCTAGACCAGAAACACAGCCAGAACAGGAACATGACTGACTATCCTGATTAATCCAAAAACATCTGCACAGAAGAAAGGACATAGCAGTCATTTATCTAAGTGAATTTATAAAGGTATATTTACATTATATTTATATGTCGCACACTTTAATATTTCTTGGACTGCATTTAGCTTTGATTATAGTCAATACAGTGTTTCCACGTGCTTATACAACAACCATTTTTTTCATCCAGATTAGCATCCATTTCTGGTCAAGCTATTACATTGATCATAGGCAAGTTGACCCACTCTGTAAAGTCTTCTTAGGCATCTCAAAGGCTTTCAGTGGGGTTAGGGTCAAGCCTCTGTGCCAATTCATGTGTGAAAATGATTCCTCCTGCTCCCTGAATCAGTCTTAAACAACTCAAGCTCAATGAATCTTGGCATTATCCTCCTGGAATAAGCCCATGCTGTTAGGAAAGAAAAAAACTCCATTGATGGGTTCAGTAAATTCAGGTACTTCACATTATTGCTGCATAACATTGCTGAGCTGTAAGAAGTAACACAATCATTGGCTTTTAAGTACTTGCGGATTTAAATTCAAATGGTGACTATGTGGCCAGGCAGTGTATATTATTTTCTTTAGAAAGTAGAGTCAGATAGTCCCTGGAATAATTCAGGGTTAAGGCCCTTGTTCAGGGGTCCAACGGTGACATCACTCTGCCAAGCATGAGTTTCGAACTAGCGACCTTCCGATCACAGGCAAAGCACCCTGCCCTGCTGAGCCACACACCATTAGGAGCAGCAATTACGTGGAGCGTGATGCTGAAGTCTGGTCACCAAGGATCAGGATGGAAGCCGTCAGACAGAAGGGCGGCGAGCTGGCAGTGTGGAAAACAGGTGCAGAGAGGTATCAGGAGGGACTTCTGGTTGCTTGAGATTCCGGCAGGTTGGCAAATTGCTTACAGAAGACTCAGGAGCCATCGGATTAAAACGCCGGGCGCCGTGTCTCACACCCCTTTCCGACTGGTCCAAGCGGCAGGATTAATGACTCCCCCCCCACCCCCCCCTCTGCTGCAGCCAACTCCGGACATGCAGAGATCCACTTTTCGGCCACCGTGCTGTTGATGGTGCCTCTGGTTTTCTTTATAACCGGTAAGTGTCCTACACCCGGCTAGGCTGCTTATAACCCCAGACACCTCCACGGCTGCAATCTACCTCCTGACAAACCACTGTCGACAAAATGAGATGAGACGATTCACATATGTCAGTCACAAAAGCGACTGACTTTAAAAATACAACAAATGAAGGCACCATGACAACTTAATACTTTATTCTGTCAGAGTCAGAATATCGGAATCCCCAAGCAGGCGAGAGACCTTGATTTCCATAAGACCCAGAAATACTTGGTCATTAAGGAAATACAGAACAACAAGAACAGCAAGTCTCCCTCACAAGCACACAAACACATTCACTGCTGCCATCAAAGCAGCGCTTATTGTGAACACCTGAGGGTAACCCTGAACATTAACCCACACACATAAAATAAGCCGCTTTTAGGTTAAAAACATCCAGTTTAAATGAAAGTCATGGTAAAAGCCAGCTATTGTTGCAATCAGAACTGAAAATGAAGTTATCCTGTAATCAAGAACAAATGAGCCAAATCAACGCTTTTCTCCTTCAGTCCTTCAGTGATGAGGATGGCCAGTGAGCGCATCCCAAGCTCCCAACCCTACACCTGCTGTCACGTCCAACAAGACTCTCAAATCTACACACTCCTCCAACACAGCAAAGGAATATGATATTCCAGCTCCCTGTTCAACTGGACAGCTATAAAAAAACGTTCTGAAATGCAGGAACTTGACATTTGCCTCTGTAGCAAGTTGTGAGTTGTGTTGTCATGCTCGCCCCTCTCTTTCAGACCCGAGAGCAGGATGAAGACTAAATGCTGTGCTGTGATTATGATGATTTTCTTGCTGCATTTCCCAACAGTGCACAGTGCATTTCTAATGCAAACCCAGTACATCAAACACATTAGATTATGCCCCATATCACTTCTACTGCTCCCATTTCCTTATTCATCTGCTGTATCAATCTTCAGTCTGAGCGTAAAAGAATATTCAAGCGCGAGTATGCTTATGCGGTCGCTCTTCCCTGAAGATACTAGTTCAAACGAATCGCTGGGGGTACAACATTAAGCTTGTGGAGATATTTAAACAACTTCACCTCCCACCACCAGGAAAATAATAATAATAATAATAAAAACAACCAAGGCTGCTCTTTTGCTTCTCGATGTTGGACCTCTTCTCAGCGTATGTGACTGTGCTGAAAATGTAGCTGCAAAGGAGCCTCCGGTGGAGCCCGTGACTAACAGCACAGGAAGCGCTAGGGAGCTGGCAGTGCCCGCGGAGGCAGACCCAAAAACGGGACATTGCTCAGATGCATGGGGAGGTTTAAATCAAAAACACCCTCAACTACAGAATATCAGACATATGCAACTTAATTCCCCTAATCATATAAAGGAACATCCTACTTGGAAAGTCCCTGATACCCAATGGCGCTCCCACCACATCAATCATCCACACCTAATTTAAATTAAATAGTTAAAATCTACCATTTCCAGGAGCAAACCTAAACCGCTTACCTTGACAGAGGCACGCATATATAATCCCAATTATTTATAGAGGCCCCTGAGATATGAGTACGGGACAGGATTCATAATATAGTTTTTGTACAGTATTATAAAATCCTCATAAGCAGCAATTGCAGACGGCATTACTGGCATTCAACAGAACATACTGGAAGGCTCTAACTGATTTGTTAAAAATGGAAACATTTTGGGTGTCCTCCAAGTACCCACCAAGAGTTTTGGCGTTAAGTCAAGAGAGCATATGTGATAATCATTTCATCCAGGAGGATCGAGTGATTATTAATCACGAGTATTATAATTCTCCTGATTTTCATATTTCAAATTATGGGGTTATTGAACTAGATAAGCAATGTTTTATATTAATTACGTATACTAAATATTTACTGTCTGAAAGAGGAACCGAACGATGGCTATTATTCTTCAGTATGACACACTTGAAGATTTGTTGAAATAACAGGCAGGCAATTTGATTCACGTTAGTAAGAGAATTTGATATTTTCGACCAGCAAAAGAGGTGAACCTTCAACATCATCGTGTCTATTTATAATGAAAAGTTAAGCACATGCACCCATACATTTATCCGCTGTGGACGCCAGACGACAACTGTATCTGCACCAAAACGTGTAGCGCATGTAATATCTAATGTTCATGTCACTGTTATGGCTCGCAATGTGCTTAATGGCCCATCGCGGATTGCTGCCGTACAGGCCGATAAAAATTAATTTTGAAATAATAATAAAACAATACACAAACAAAAGACACAAGATAAACTAAAGTCTGTTGTGCATAAACTACTACCTATACGTTAAGATAATTTTCGATTTAATACACCTTTAAAAAAACCGCAAAGGCAATTTCTCATTAAATTACGCGCAAATGTAAAGAAGTTGCTTTGATTTTTGACGCAACATTTAAACTCCATAAAATTTCAACCGGTTCAAATACACCTGTGAAATATACGTGCAATTAATAATTTTTACCTCTATCCAATCCTATAAGGTTTCTAAGTACAGCTATGACTGTTGCAGTACGAGACACTTGAGCGTCTCTACGAAATCGCATCATATTTCTTTAAAAGTTACCCAGGCGGCTCTGCCCACAGCGCCCCTACCAGAAAGCAGGACAGTAAGTACCCTTCTCTGCAGCTAGCCAGTGCCAAAGAAAACATCTGACGTGATTAAACGCTACCCGTTTTAGATAGGATGCCAATACTTTATTCTCAACGTTACAAAAATAAAGCGCAGTACTCACATGGAGACGATACGAAACACGTGGGAACCGTCTAACAGGACTAGTGACCAACTGCAGCAATATAATGACCTACTTTTTTCCCTCTACCATGATAACTGCCGCACCACTAACCTACTTTTTCCACCAATGACAATCTTTGATGGGTTTGCGTTTACCCCGTAGCCAATGACTTCTTAGTTTTGACACCATCTGAGCAGAAATTTTGTGATGAACATAAATATTGACCAATGAAGAGGAAGCAATGTATCCAATAGTAAAAAAAAAAATAGCTCTTCGGGGGAAGGGCTTTTTAGACCTGTGCGTGCGAGTGAATTGTTTACGTTTTCCAGTGCTGCTGTCCACCGCTAGAGACCCGCAATAATATGAACATAGCCTCTGTGATATAGACTTGAGTCCCTGAAAGTGTAGAGGCAATGCTATCACGTTATTGATACTGTAGTGTTCAGGATATTAAAAATGAGATGTCTGCAAATGGCAACACACAGATCTTGCTGTGTAGATGGTCAAGGTAGATGTTATTGTAGGAACCACACAGTAGTGCTAATAAGATGACGTGCAGTTGAATACCAGGTTTTATCAATCAAAGAATGACAGCTAATGAACAACATTCACATATTACAAACGGAAAAGTTGTTGACGTTAAAATGCCATTTGGTTACAGTTTGTACATTATCATTAACAAGATCATTTACTATACTACCCATTAGGCATGTGGAGTACGATGAAAACATTTTAAATTCTAAAATCATGTGGCCTTTCTGTTCGTTAAATGTTCTGATTTGCTTGATTCAATTGACAGAAAAGTTTTTACAGATAAGAAGGGACTTCATTACTAATTTCTGCCTTTATATCGGGACAAAAATGTATTTTTTTTAATTAAGTTTAAGCATATTTTTAAAAGATAACGTGAGAAAAATGTTCTACGTTAAAATGTAAATATGAGTCCATCTACATTGAAATTGGTTTCTACTTCTAACTGATTAAACAGATCCAATTAAAAAATACTTTAACAATCAACTGAAATTCATCACAGAATAAGTCCCAAAAATCGCCACAGGTGGGCAGTAGAGCATGCGCTTTGTTTACTGTAACGGGAGAAAGCAAGCTCCTTGGCGGATAATGGAAAGTGTTCGGAAGGTCTTATTGAATCAGTAATTAAGTACTTCTTTGGGCTAAATAACTGCTTGTTCTTCAGTTCATTTATTTATTTTTACTTGTGAAAATCTAACAAAAAACGAAATGCTTCTCTGTGCTTCCAACAATTAATCAACCATGTAATAACTCTTGTTATTAAAAGAGAGAATAAAATTAACAAATCAATTCTGTTAAGATAAAATCAATCCACATTTGCCTGACATGAGTAAAATCATTCAGCCAGTCACCATTTCAAAAATAAAAGGAAACATCCAGATGTCTTCCAATAAAGGTCATCGGCATCTTACTTTACTCATCAGATACAAATTCCGTCTGAGCAGTAATAAGAGGACTGTGGATTAACATGCTAACAGAGTGTTTGCTGTTCCACATGTGATACAATAGCACTGTATTCTTCTCAGCTGCACCTGAGATCCAGGTGGCCGTGAAGCTTCCCAGCGAATGGAGGTCTCAGCCATGTCGTAATCCAAGCTCCAGCACGAGAACCATCTACATTCTGCTGACTTCATCTGCCCTACCCCCAAATTTTTTTTCATTCATCTGCAAACTGCTTATAGTATAGATAAAAGTGGGATTATAGATAGTAAGGTAAGATAAACTTTATTGATTCCACAATAAAAAAAAGTACTTATTTTTACATTTGTTAATTACTGGTCACTGGGGCTGGATCATCAATTGTTTGTGAGTTGTACCCTAGTTGTAGGGAAATGTACCTTTTAGTCTAACTTAAGGTACAGAAATGGACTCTCAGGAACATTTTTGTATGACTGGGGGTACAGTAATGTTGTTTGTACCTTGGGAAACAAAACTGTACCAGGGCTGTAGTCTTTGTTTTGACAGTGAAGGGGGACATTTTGATGAGTGATCTACTTTGGGAGATTACAAAACCGGCAATTGTGAGTAAATGACAGCTATTTTTGGTAGTAGGGGCATTTTAAGAAACAGATGAAGGACAGGGTGGTCATTATGCATGTGGAATCTCTCTCAGCTCTCCACTAACGTGACTTCGGTCTCCACCCAGAATCGCATATTCCCTTGACTTGTATTTCTGCTCTGGGTTCTGGGTTCTGCTTGGCACTTTAAGGGGCTTTGGCCCTCATTAGCACTGGCTTATCGTTGTCTCTGGAAAGGCTTCTGACTTCACAGGCCCCACAAGGCTCAAACTGAATTCTCTGCCTGTTACCGTGTTTCTGCACGTAGAGATCTGCGCAGCAGGTGGCCTTATTAAAGGGATCGACTTACGTGGTGCCGTGCCTTAGGAGTAACAGGAGTGGGCATAAGGTAGCATAGAGGTTAAGGCCACGGCTTAGTAATTCAAATGTTTCCAAGTCGATTCCCAGGAGATACTCTGCTGTAATACACCCAAACCGGAATTGTGACAGTAAATACCCAGCCGTATAAATGGGTAACAATTATAAGCCTCTGCCTAGTGCCTCTGTAGACTCTTTTCAGCTCTGAACCCACTTCTCATTCCTCTCCCTGTTTCTTTCTGCTGTCTAGAACACAAACATAGTGGCCTCTGTGCCTCATTTACAAGCCCGGCAGGTCCAGACAGACGCGCCACAGAACCACAGCTGAAGAAATGCATTCTTGTATAAATAAATAATTTCTACATACAAATCCTGACAAATGAAAAACATTATTAAAATATAGTGAAGCACATAAGTTAAAGCTTCTGTTTTCTGACCTTAGATAAAC
>JAABNX020000008.1:15530334-15541597 GCA_015163995.2 Mormyrus lacerda
ATATATACACATACATATTTATGTGTGAAATATGTGTGAAATTTTCACACTTCGGGATGAAAAGCAGGCGACGGAAACCGTGAATGGGAATCCAAAAAGGTTTATTCGTGGGGAACTCAACATAGAGACACGTAACGTTATGACACTGCAATGACCGGACTCGGAAAACAAACTGAAACGCGGACTAAATACACCACACTAATGACAGCAGCAGGAAACAGCTGGTGAACACGGGGATTCCACGCGGGGTACATGAGGGGGCGTGGCTCACCGGAGGAGCGGATGGGCAGGGAATGACAGAAATCAATAATAACAGTACATAGAAATGGATTATCCAACTTGTTGTTTTTTTGTGAATTAACTGCGTGGTTCAAAAAGCTATCCTGTCAAGAAAAAGTCAAGTTGACCTTGTATCTGGCAGAGAGATGCCCCGGCCCTGTGGCTTGTATCTCATTGGTTTAGAGATGCCCCTGCCCTGTGGCTTGTGTCTGATAGGTGGAGAGATGTCCCCTGCTCAATGGTTTGTGTCTGATTGGTGGAGAGATGCTCTATGCACTGTGGCTTCAATTGCAAAGCTCGGTCACATGTCAGGCTGAGTGCTTACTCAGCATCCCCCCAAGCCAATTTACCCAAATGTGGTTCCTGTAGGAAGTGCTGGTGAGGTGAAAGGGTCCAACAAAAGGCCCTGACCTGGCTAAAGCAGACAAAGGGAGCCACTCCCAGCCTGTCACACACCAGTGAGCAAATCCCACTGATAGACTCCTCTCCCCTTTTCTATCAATCACCGTTCCCTGATTGATTGAGAGGCTCGTCCCAATGACAGCTCCTCTTTTGAGGCTGGCAATGTCTGTTTGACATCCCTCTCACAGCCGGCCAGTTTGAGGGAAGGGAAGGAGAAGGAGGAGCAAAAGAACGTAGTTCTGTTAAAAGATGGATTTGTGCCCTCTGAGATGCCACAACATGCGTGGGTGTCGGGGTTGATTGGATTAAACAATACCTATGTGTGCAATGTGTGTTTATTTATTTATTTTTTAAAAAATTGTAGCTATGTCAGTAATTAGTTAAACATTTAAGTTTTTAATAAGTCTTTTTAGGAAAAGTACTTTATGTTTACTGACAAACAGCTTTTCCTCTTTTGCTTATTTGTGTTCCTTAATTTTTAGTTTTTTTCTTAATAGTAAAAAAGATATAAAATAATAATGCCATGCAGAAAGACTTTCTGGAACTTTCTCCTCTAAGCTAATGGTTTGCAAACTGTCCCCACCTCACTGCAGAGGCTTCTTTTCCATGTAAAGAACAGTAGCTCCTTTCCATATGTGTTGGCAATGGCTCACTGCACTGCTACAACTACTGCCTGGGACGTACAACAGAGAAAACCATTAATCTGCAGTATGAGTATTATGATGTGAATGTACACTGTATGTACTAGTTTGCTTCAGATCACATTGTTGTTAACTAGTGCAGCCTTTATAAATGGACAAACACAGCAAGCAAGAAATACTTTAGTTTTGCCAGAAAATGCCTTAAAAGTCACCATTAAAACAAACCAAGACACTTTTCTAGACAAGTGACAGACCGATTGTTGTCATGACGTCATGGTCGGTCCATGCTAAATGAAGTACGGTGCTATCCATCTATCCATTCATCCATCCATCCATCCATTGTCCTACGCAGGCTAACAGGGGTACATAGCCCATCCGGGTGCAAAGCAGGGAATAACCTAGGATGGGTGCCGATCCATCGCAGACCATACATGCCGTTCACACACACATCCACACCTATGGACAATTTGGAAACGCCAACTCACCGCAGCATGTTTCTGGACTGTGGGGGTGAAGCGGAGTACCTGGAAGAAATCCCATGACCATGTACCTTCAGAGCTGGTTAACTGACACACACTGGCAGAGCATTGTGATCAGTAAAGTGACTCATCCCCTCACTCCCTGCAGCTTTCTACTCCATGATGGAGTGCACTGTGGATTCAAAGTGCCTGGGAGAAAATGTGCTTTAGTAAACCACCTTTATAGCCAAGCATCTGGAGTCCTTTAGATATGATCCTGAAAACGGATGCTGTTATTATCACGAGTGGACTCATATATAATTACATTGATGAAGATTTTTCGGAAAACAGACCATCAAAAGGAGTAAGGCCTTGATTTTCAAATAAAACTCGCCCTTCTAGTATGAAGTGGTGTTTGACTCAAATCAAACGGCGTGCTGAAAAACATACAGGTTCCAGATTTTTCTCAGACAGATGGATTTAAAGCCTCAATGAAATCCCGCCAAATCATTATTATTTTGACTGGTTGAAATTTATCATGTCTTACTTATTAAAAATTCTTTGTGGATGCCCGAAGGCTAAGCTGTACCATCTATCACAATATAGTAATGTTTAAATGGCATGTATTTGCCTGCACTTGTGCGTTTATTTCTGAAATGTATTTCCACATCTCTGGAAATCTGTCAAAGGTCAGTGGACTGCTAAACATCGCCTTTCAGGTAGAAAGGGATCTTTGGGCCCTTTTAAAATTTGTTCCCCTGTCTCCAGAATGGAAATTGGTTCTATCTGATACGACATTAAGGGCACAAGAAGCAAATGAGCTTGTTTATTTACAAGACTTGTGGCTTTGAAATGAAATCACCCCTTTGAGACTGATGCATTTACTTTGGAAGGTGAGAATATTTAAATGTTTCATTTAATATAATTAAATTAAGTGTATTATCACCAAAGCATTGTTTCTAAAGCATTAAAAGTTGTATCTTGTCCCAGTTGTCACCTTTGATATTCAAATATTATGTTTAAAGAGCTTCTTAATTCAATTTTCTGACCTGTTTAGTAAATATTTTATATTATTGTGTACCTTTTCCAAAATAAAACATGATAATGTAATAAATTGGTTTAAAATGAGTGCATATATAACAAATACAAATTTATGAACAATGATGCAGGAATAATGTTTGACATTTCAAATGTTTTATTTGTGCTCACATAATACTTGTTACATTTAAACTAGTTAATCTAATAACTATAGTTTGTCCCTGTACGGGCTGATGTTAATGGCTGTTAATATATTTTTTGGTATCCAGGCCCCCATATATCAGTAAACGTCTATTGCCTTTGAGTTTATAATCTGCCACTCCAAATGACCGTAACTTTCAGTCTTTTAAGCAGCATTTCACGATTGCGAATAAGGTGCTTTCACTAATTGTTAAAGTGACATAAAACATGCGCACTTTCGCATCGCATTCCTTTCTGTCTGACTTAAAGAGCTCATTCTAATCGGCTAGGCTGTGCTAAGAGTGGGGTGATCGCCATAGCAACAGCATACGCCTGCCTCCTAGAGGCCTTGCCCCGAGATTGCTTATGAGGGCAAATGTGAGAGCACCTTTGGCTTTCAGATTAGATTCATTCACCTTTCTGCTTCGCCAGTCACCACTGCCTGACCTCACTGCTCAGGGATTAAAGGACTTTGCGTCTTCCGGCAATCGTCACGCCATCGAAATTACAACTCTTTTTCAAGTCCGGAATTGTGACCCTCGCACAATCCTGAAATGTAGAGCTTCCAATTTCCAGTTTGAATATGCTTCCTTTGACGTGTCAGGGAATATCATTAATTTGCTCTTGCTCATATGACCTTTAATCATCCATTTAACAGCACCAGTGTTATCTCAGTTGGCTCTGGGCTTAGACCAAACCAGTGGCTTGAGTAGATTACTATCTAGACAACCATGTGACTCACTCTTCTATGAGGAAAAAATGTTCCGTTGCCGTTAAATCCTATATACAGCAATGCTTAAAATGAGAAATAGGGCAGTGTTTTGTGATTCTGAAACAGAACCAGGTGTCACTGCTGTAAGATTAACTGGAAGTGTGGGCTACTGGGAACCATTTAGCTATTTAATGAATCTGACTGGAAAGCTTTGGTTATGTTTTATTAGCACTTATGCAGCTCTGGAAAAGCTCGCTGGACATGTTTATGAATAAGATTGATTTCAAAGTGCTTGATTCATTTCATGGCCGTTGAGAAATAATTGAGATACCATTCAAACTGCAGGTCTCACAGAAGGACAAAAGCAGCGCAAAGTGGACGGTCTGTGTGCTGTTTGGCATTTCTTCAACACTGCAAAGGTCACAGCTAAGTGGTTTCCTGGTTTCAGAGATCAGGATACATTTACAAATGGAGGAACTGAGTTGTAATTGCAGCTGCCCTGTTTAAGGGGAAAGCATTTCGCTTGAGCATTTCCCACAGAGAAGGAAAAACAGGCTATCAAAGCTATCAATTAGAGGAGAGCAAAAGAGTGCATCTGGTAGATATTTACATGAAATCTAAAGCCACCAGATCACTCAAATGAAAGAGAAGGAAAGGAAAAGGCATGAACAGACAGGAGCGATTGCTTGTCGAAATAACAAGTGGTAGCTGCAGTAGTGATTTGGTGCTTACAGTGAAACACCAGACACTGGGCATGTTGAGTGACTTTTCGTTTCTGTGGCAAAATGATGGGGCACGTTTGACCTCTTCCTTTGATGATTCATAACATAAATCATGTTCAACGTTCACCAGTCACTTACAGCTTCTATTTAGACCCAGTGACGTAAAACGCTGGCGGTCAAACGTTGGGTTGACTTTTAGAAGGGTAATGCTTAAAAAATGAAAGGGTATTTCTGCTTGTGCAATTTATTTCTGTGTGGATAGAGGTTCAAAGACCGGACCTCACTATAATTGTAATGAACTGACACACTTCATCATGGTGACATGCCATTTAATAAGCAGATGTGTGGATGTTTAATTCTACGATACATTTCAATTATTAACCAGTTCTTTTAACTATATGGTATAAAACAATGCCGGATGAGGAAAACAGATTCTATATATAGCTCAGTTACTTTCTCTTAAGTTTGCAGTGTGGGCTCTTTGTCAGATCACAGGGTGGACAATGCCGGTGTTTTGTTCTTTTTCATAATAGAATAAAGACATGTAATGCTTTATTTTAGCATTGTAATAATTTCTTGGATGCTTTGCTTAGTGAGCACAGCTAAATCAATGCCATCGCAACTGGTTACAAACCAGCTGTATGCTCTTGGCACTTTGGCAACCGTTTTCTATGGTAACCGCAGCAGAAACGGGTAATGGTGTTTGTTCAGTGATTATCGCGATATTTGAAAGTGCACTCATGGGTTGGGATGGGGAGTCTGGTTTACAAAACAAGCCAATCAGAACAACAAAGTGATTGTTTGCCTCAAGTGGCACCATTGGGTGCAGGGAGACGAGCAGGGATCCAATCTCTCTCTCCCATCCTCCACCTCCTGTCTTCCCATTCGCCGCACCCAACCAGAGAGCTCGCCTCACGCGCGGCGCTGCTGAATCAGGATAGGCCAGCTGAATGGACACACATAGAGCGCCAAGGTCACAATGTGCTCTTTCATTCACGTAGGCTGCCATTATTGGGCTCATCTTTGGGGAATGGATTCACTTTTGAACACAGCTCTCCTCCTAGTGTAAACTGCCTGCCGAAAACATTGGATTCAGAACAGCATGGGCTGGTGTTTTTAACGTTTAAAAGACTATTGTTATACGATAATGTGATGAAATGTGCGGCAGGTGGTAAATGGTCAACATGGAAATGGAACCGTAATCAAAAAGACCTTGCGGCCCCCCCACCCTCGCTATCAAGTGCATTCCATGGAGAAATTCACACGCACCCAACACACGTATACGTGCTCACACACCTCCCCCACACAGATGAACACACATGTAAATACACTTTCACGCTCCCTTCCAAGCACATGCAACAATTTGGTATGTATGTATATCTATTTTATTTTCTTTATTTCTGGTTGTGTCTTTGTATTTATCCATTTTTGGTTGTATCTCAAATGCTATTTTTTTTTTACATTTCTCCTGTCTTTCTTAGCCCCTCCCCCACTGTTGTCTCCCCCTGTGCTCGTGTATGTTTTTTTTTCTCTCTCTCTCGCCTCCTTTTTAATCTCTCTCACTACCCCTTTTTCTTCACTCATTTTCCTAATCTATCACCCCCTTCCGGGCAGCTCGGCAACTGGAACATTTTACATGTGTTAAAAATAAAATACAATAAATATGCAAATAAAAAGAAATTGACCAACATGAAGGGCTTATGCAGAGTTTATAGAGCCCCTCATGGTAAAGCAAATATGTCTGACACAGCAGTGCATTCAGACCATCATTCTGCTGGCTAAAGCTGCCGGACAGGACACATTTAAGAAAAAAGAAAAAAAAAAGACAAAATGTGCAGGTTGATAATCGGGTCTCACTCGCTCTCCTGTTCGATCTGTAAATGTCCCATGATGCAGTGCTGTGTGATGTCACCACCCCGAATTCCCTTTAAATTTATTCATTATGTGCTGCTCATTTTCACACAGACTTAAAATATTTATTTGCCTAGTACGTTCTTCTGTCAAATAAGAGGTGTCCAACTTACTGTTTCATACAACTGCAGGGTACAACAACAACAGATCATCTGGCTAGGGTATAAATCCATAATGATTCGGTTCAGCGGATATTTGGTCAAGTTCTTGCATCTTTGCTTGTACGCTACCTGTACGGTGACCATCTAATCCATGTCAGGAGGGACTCTATCAGCTACAAGAAGGTTTGTAAATTACCATTTCAACCATTTCAATTAAAAGGACCCGTATTTCATTTAAGCACTGAGGTCTTGCTGTGTGCTGATTACTCAGTCTCTTATAATAATGCAGGTGTCGGTGTTAGAGACTTTCAATCAAGGAAATAAACCACTAAAAGTACATGACAAACCAAACTATTTAGCCGAGCACGGGAGCCTTTCAGTTTTAATGTAGTTTGTAAATCCTGAAGCAGCTCATAGTGTCCCCCCTGACATGGATTAGCTGGTCACCCTAGCAACCTGCCGCTAGTAACATCCATACCAACAGCACGGAGGGCTCTGTACCTCAGAGAGCTGAGGAAAAAATGCGCAAAATATACACAGCAGTGCTTCAGATAGTTTTGGGCTGTTTTTTGATATTACACAGCATTTAATGCTCCGTGTGGAGCTTTAAAAAGCATGTACGCATTTACGTGCATACAGTACGTGACAAAGGATGCGGCAGCTGAGGGACAAATACAAATACAGTCATCTGACTGATGTAACCCAAACACTAGGGTCTATAAGCACGGAGTTCAGCAGCCTCACCCTCATTTACAGAGTATTCTGTAGGAAAGAAATGTCAAGTGTAATTTGCCTAGCCTCCAGGGAGGGCGCCAGAGAGCCAGCCAGGAAAGGCAGCATCAGTACTGTAACCCTACCTGTCTCTTACCACTACACATGTGTATATGGTGCTTGGGTCTGGGTAAAATTATTATTCTTTGTGAGGATTCAAAGCCCCCATAGTGAATTATATCAAACTAAAACTGGCAAAGCTTTGCTCTTTCTCAAGTGTTTTTTTTTAGGTGCCATTGGGATTTGTATTAAAGAGTATGGGGCAAGTATCAGTCTTCAAAGATCTATCCATCCATCTCCCAAGCCTTTATCCACTATTGATCCTTTACAGACATAAATAGAAAATTAGTATTTGTTTATACATGTAATTGGATTACCATCCAATACAAAAACAATAAGAGCTTTTGCTGATAGCACCCGTTTGCGCTTCAGGCTTGAAGTAAAGAACGGGGTAATAAAATATTCGGCCTTACAAGACGTCCCACATGTTAACCTCACTTCCCACAGCCTCCCACATACAACAACACTGCTCGCAATGGCCACAGAAATCAGGGGGCATGTTGTAAGGTAAGATGTGATTGCACCCTCAATAGATCTAACCCCTTGGTATTCTGAAAGGAGGGATCGCATGTCACTGATTCTGATGCTGGACTGCTGTGAAGAAGTCACTTTATACAATGCGCCTTTTCTTCTTTTCGAGGTTCCTGTGGCTAAGCTGGCAGAGATACCATCGGGTAGCATTCTGTTATGAAACGGGAGCAGCCCTCAAGCTTTTAAAGAAACACATCCCGAGTTGTCAAACAAAAAGTTTCGGCAATTAATCAGCCAGACTTTTGGTAATTAATGAACCGAGAGGTTGGTTTGTGAATGAGAAGCAGTAGAAGATGGACGTAATTAAAGAGATGAGTTTATTTATTATGACAAATCGTCGGGTAAATTCAAACTTCAGGGTTGGAGGCTGCTGCTCTTTACTTTTTTCCAGTTATTATATCCGGAGAACGTGATTCTGGAAGCTTCTCACAATGAAAATAAAGGTATAGAGTTAAAACACAATATGTTTCTTGGGACTTTCCTGCCGGATGAGTAAGTGGGTACCCCCCAGATAGGAAACTGTGCCCCATACCACCTTTACCATGCGATTCACAGTGAGTCACAGACGCCCAGACACTACACAGACTCCGACCCCCAAACAAACTCCCCAGGGCTGCATGCCCCAGGGGCTGCTTTGACTGTGGATGTGTCACAGCCTGATAAAAGGCTCAGGCATGTTTATTTCTCACCAGCTAGTGAGTCTGTACCCCTCCCCCCCCCCCCCGGCCCCAGGGAGGGGGGAATGGAGCTCGGATACCTGTAACGGAGGTGGTTCGTGTCAGGTAGTGTTTGATTGCGAGGATTGCCCCCCCTCTTCCAACAGGTGATCAAAGAGGGATAGGGCGGTGGGGCACCTATGTTCTCACCTACCCTCTGAAACCCCCCCCCCCCCCCACCCACCCATTTCCCTAATAAATTGATTTAATGGGATATGAGGCAGCACTGACACATCCAATGTCATTACCCTCACCTGCGTGTCTCAGTATATTTTCATACTTTTATTAAAGAGGGAGTTTCACAACTCAGAAGCTAATCTTACTGTCTGCCTCACAGATACCTTTTACCTCAGTATACTCTATCACCCCAAAAGTCTTGCTGTGATCAAATTTCAGAGCTATAACTTAAAATGAAAAAAAAGCATAAAGCTAATTAGATTTTTCTTTTTTCCATAGGAATGGGCCTGAGTGCTTAATTTCGCCATAATAAGCACTTCTTTCATTTATACTTGCCACTCTTAAATCCGCATGAACGTACCAAGTGTTATATTTGTTAGGGGCTGGATTTCAGTGGCCATCTTTCCTTGTGTCACGATCCCTTAATCTCTTCCTGCTCTGAGGAAGTGTGAATGAGTTTCGGGGGAAAAAGCTGCACGTTTGTGACTTGGCCAGTCATTAGCGTAGAGCGCGCCGTGACCGTCTGCTCTCGGTGTCAGGAAACTCACGTAAGTGCCAATTACAGCTCTGTCCCCAGTGAAAGGGGACGTCGACTCGAATAAGTCACAGATTCCCTACTGGCCCGGCACTCCCTCTCTCTCTTTCAGGAGTGATCACACAGAGAGCCTCCTTTTGGAGACCCGCTGTGCTCCGCTCTCCTGACAGGAGGCCGCCGCAGACCCGTGTCCCCGAGCTCCCTCGCATCTCACAGCGGCAGCCTTTCAGTCGCCGTGTGAGCCAGAGGCAGGTGCCTTTTCATCGGCTGTCGGCTCCATTTCTAATTCTGCCACCTGTATTGAAAGCTCAAACCTCTCTAACAAGTCTAATATGTAAACCTAGGCTAGACTTAAAAGTGGTGTGCTGATCCCCTTTCTGTCAGCAAACTCTTTCATATGAGGTTTAACATATTTTGAATTTGAAGTTTATAAATCTGACATCAGAATAGCTTGATGAAAAGGGCAGGGGGTCGGCAGTGTTAAAAGCGCCATATTAGCCAACATAATTTCCAGCAAAAACATTGAATCTAGTTCTTTCTTTAAAAATGACTATGAGCCTTTCAGCATGACTAAATTCTAACTATAGTTAATTCATCTAATTGATTTGTGAGCTGCTCCCTTCAGGATAATGAAAGTTTTCTTCTGAATTAGTGGAAAACAGTCAACTAAGACATAGTAACCACTGTATAATTACGGAAGTGCGCTGGCAAGTTTGAATATATTAAAGACGGCAACAAATTGCAGTTTCAATGTATAACAAGAGCCTGAGTCTCAAACTGCAAAACAAATAAGTAATAATCAACAGCTAGGGTGGTCCTGCATCTCCTGTCTGAAAGGTTCTGTTAGTCACGTACCAAAATATCTCACTAAAGTGGCAAAGCAACAGAGTATAGTTTTCTGCAAAGTGGGTTTTTGGGAGTTTAATATACACAATGTCAGAGATGGCAAAAGCCCGGGTGCTTCTGCAGATCTCACAAAGGCAAATTAAAACCTCCTGTCAATCTCCCCAAACTCATCGGAATAATCCTCCTACTGTGATGTTAGCAAGGGGGTGTGTTTCCTCCCTTTTAATTAGGGGACACCTGTGTGGACCAGCTGAGAGCCCCCCCCCACACAGGAGGTCACTGACGCAAAGCCTCAGCTGACTGATCCCTGAGCCCAAACCCACGGAACGCCGCTGGTTTGGGCTTCAAGAGTGTCCCAAGTTACACAAAAGTGCCACATTAAACAATACAAGTGGAAGGGCTATAATTGCTGAGACTGAGAAATAAAACATGGCTGATATGATCTATAAACAAAGACCTGAGGAGATCTGATGTGGCTTTATATCATTTTCCTGCAGTTTTTCTTTCTTCCTGGGGCAGATAACTAGGCTACTTAGTTATTCCCACTATCTTGATATACCTGTACCTTCAGATTATTGTTATTGTCGGTCCAAATCCAAACAGGTACAAGGACTTTGTTTCAGTGTGGGACCGTGTCCAGGAAAGCCAGCAGTAACTGGTCACTGCCCCGGCTGGAAACATTCTCAGGTTACCAGTTTCTCACAGGCACTCTACTGGATTTCACTGGAGGTGGCCAACACCACAGACAAAGATACTGTGCACGGTATAATCTAACATGCTCCGCAGAACTCCATTGTTTCACAGTGATAAATAATCATTTGGGGATTACCTAGGATTGAGATTAGTTTTGAATGTAAACAGTCAGAGGTATAATTATCATACATTTACTTTTCATTTATTTAGCAGACACCTTTTTCGAAAGAAACATACATTCATTATTATTTTTTTTGTTTGAGAAAGCAGAGTCAGAGAGTCCCTAGAGTGACTCACTCTACTGACCAGGGCCTTTGAACCTTCTGATCTCTGACACAGCGGTGTGACCTGCTGAGCCACACACTAAACATGCCTGACAATTAATAAATCTAAAATGCTTTAAATGGCTGCAGTTTGCAAAAAAATGATACATAAAGCATGTAATTACAACAGACAGACAGACAGACAGACAGACAGACAGACAGACAGA
>JAABNX020000008.1:15554864-15564966 GCA_015163995.2 Mormyrus lacerda
TACAACAAAGTTTAGCAACTGCTTCTGGGATGACATAAAGAGCATGCATGGATACTTACCTACATAACATAGGGCACTGGAAAATATATCTATGGGAATAAATTGAGAAATATTTATATAAATAAGCTCTGTACATATTGCCCTCTTCTGAAGTAACAATGTAAACGTGATGAATACAGATAGAAGGTATTGTCTTGTAGCTTAAAGAAATTCAAGGTTCGGTAATATTAGTCAGGATGAGTCAGTAAGTTACGGCAGCATTCAGTGAGTGGGGGGGGGGTGCACCATCAGTAGCGGGTGGGTCTGGTGATGACAGGTGGAGTCAAGCCTGAAGTAAAGAACGAAGAACGTTTTAATTCCATCAGCTACAGTATAAACACAGTGATGGTCTGCATTTCCAGGAAGCTCTGTGTTCATTTGATGATGGCAAATCATTATTCCAAACTTTTCCAGGTGAACCTTTGGATCTGTGAATGTGGAACACAGTGTTTAATGTTATACTGTACAACAATCTTAGACTTACTATCAAATTTCCCAATTACAGGAAAGCCCCAGGTTAGGAACATCTGACTTACGTATAAGTCGTACTTACAAACCGACTGCCATAAAGCCTATTATATACGCAATTTCACTTAAATACGATGGTTCGTAACAATAAAGGCATGCACTACTCTGTGATACTCATTAAATAATTACACATCTTCAGCGGTTTGCTGGCTCAAGGTACAGTACAGTGCCATCAGTAGTTACTTTTATTTGTCTATTACTGATATTATTATCATTATTATCATAATCATAAACATAATAATGCAGTGCACACTAGTAATAATAATAATGTATTGCATTATTATGTTTATGATGTTTTGGTGTATTTCAAAATGTATTTCTTAAGTGTTTTGTATGCATAGAAAGTTAAAAATATATTCTTTATATTAAGACAAACATTTGACTAATGGGCTCTAATTTGCATACGCAGCTGTTCCCACTTAACTACAAATTGGACATAAAGATAGACTTAGGGAAATGATCTCTTTTGTAACTGGGGGACCCAGAGGCTCCAAGTTTTTTGAAGTCCCAGTTCCTATATTTATGTATAATAATTCCCTGAGGATTCCAAATCAAATCAAGTCTTGTAGTTCTGCGTTCCGGCAGCACAGTGGTAGGAACTGGGGGGAAGTCGTGCTTCATATAATTGCCAAAGTGAGAGCAATATGAACCTACCCTGGATCGATTCTCTAAGGAGACCATCTTCTCAGCGTAGGTGTCACTTTCAAAACGCTTACGAGTTCAAGTAATACACTTTCTGCCAACTGAATGGGCAAGAGATCCTCCAGAGATCAGATTAGGCTCAACATAAAGGAAATGGAATTTCAGGTTAACATTCTGTTTCAATTTAGATAACGTCCACTGTATGGTTGTACAAGAAAATGCCCTCACTGTCCTAATGTAATCTCATATGAAAGAATTGGAAACAGAGTATAAGATAGGACAGGATACTCGCGACTCTCTTTTTCCTCTATGTTCTTCTCTCACAAAGTCTTGAGAAATCTGACTTAACCAGGGAATGCAACACGTACATATGAGCAGTGTTCGGGGGGCAACGTGAGACGCGGGTACTGGCTATTGTACAAAGACGTGCGGAATGGGCCAAGCTTGCTGTCATCTGTACCTACTATTTCACGAGCCATTGTTAGTGGACACATGGGAGAGAAGGAGAGGGGTCTGATGTGAGCTGGAGAAGAGCGTGAGAAGTTCCAGGTGAGCTGAGTCGCAACACGACGGGAAATACAACCAGCGCCGTCATAAAGGGGAGAAAGTTAAGACGATTCCAAGGGCCCCCGAGGGAAAGGGCCCTAAAACACTTGAAGCATAATTGGATTGATTTGGGTTGGGGGGCCAATATAATGTGTTTTCATGGGGCCCAACACCTTTAGCAGCATCCCTAAGTACAGCATTTAGAAATAGTAAGGGAATGGTTAACTTTGCATTAACCAATGCTAACGCTGAGCGGTTATGGCAAAAATTTATATCAAGGTATTTTTTAAGATTTTGTTAGTTTCACTTCTTTTTCAATAAAATACATTTACAAATGTTTTTTAAAATGTGTCTTTTTATTAATTATACAAAAACATTTATATTTAGCTTGATAGTATGACCGACATGTTTTAAAAGACTTTGAATGTAGATTCAGTTTGATAGGAACCTGATTTATTGATTATAACTGTGTACTTAGCGCGATAAAATAGTTTAATTGACATGCTTTATTATATTAACGCTGTATATTGAGCTAGTTGTTCACATGTTTTATTGATTATAACCATAAATTTAACTCTATAAAGACAAGTTTTGTTAATCATTACCATATACTTGGCTTAATTGGCATGATTTTAATATTGCCGTGATAAATCGATAATATTAGGGATTTTGCTTTACCGATATGTATTTAATTGCAGACATAATTATGTTACACATAATCCAAGTTTTCAGTCACAGACTGAAGCAATAGCTCTAAATACTTTAATGCTGAACAGTTATATACAGAGAATTGTGCTATTGTGTTATAAAGCTGTAACTGTTAGTACGAAGAATACACACAGTTAACAGGGGCCACTTCTCCATACACTCTGTACAGTGATCCATAGCACTTCTATCAGCAAATATATAATAGTATATAATTGGCTGCCTATTGAAGCATTCATACAGCTTCAGCTTCATTTGAAGTTGGGTTATTACCATTGAGATAAGCAACCTATTTAGTTGCTGTAAATGATTTTATTTTCCAGTTGTTTGTTGGATGAAAAATGTAACTGAGGAAAATTTGTCCAAAATCCAGTAGAGGTAAGTACCATTATCAGACGCAGTTCTCGTTTCTCAGGAAAAGTCACTTATAAAAGGTATAAAGAATAGAGAGAATGAGAGGAAATTCACTTTCCTGTGATTTCAGGTCACTAAGGATGCCATTAGCTAAGGTCAGATTTCACAGAAATTACAAAGAAAAATGATCTTTCATGCTTGTAAAGCACAAATGGACACTACGGGTATTCTAAACATGCTGCACACATGTGCCTGCTTGTATGTGTGAACAGTTGACAATGCTGCAGTCATTGTTTATCTCCTGCTGATATCTCTCCCCCATTCAGCCTTCGGGACCATGTTTACCCTCTGCTCCATGCACCAGCAGAAGGCATGTTTCCACCATAACCAGGAACGGAAGAACAAAATGAGCCAGAAGGGAGTTATCTGGCTGAACTTCGTTAAACCCTGGGTCAGGTTTTCACAGCGAGGCCTCACACATATCTAAACAGCAGACCTACACAGGAAGCTGGGAATCACAAGTCCATCTACTGAACTTCCCCAATCTTTTTCAGTGTTACATATTCTCGAAAAAGAAGGTCTAGATGTGTAAATGTTCACCTTTATTTGTCTACAACCAAAAAAAAATCCAAAACCAGTACTAGATTTGTGTGGTTACCTTCACCGCAGATACTGCATTTTTTTGTTTTTACTTCTCAGATGTGCCTGATATTCCTCCCCAGGCTGGTATATCAAATGAACATCACAAAAATTTGGTGACCTCCTGTGATTCCACCCTCAGAGAAACCAAACCTCATCCATCAATCCATCGATCCATCCATCTATCTTCCAACCACTTATTCAGTACAGGGGTCACAGGGAGGTCTGGAGCCGACCATAAGGGAAGCATAGGGCACAAGGCAGGAAATATCCTGGACAGGACACCAGCAAATCTGAACTTTCACTGCATTTCTTCAGGATGTAACATAAAGAAAGTTTTTTTTTAAGTCTTGACTCAACGGATCAAGAATTTATATCCAGTTAAAATGCTGTGCATGTATGATGACAATGCATATTGGAAATGTCTTCCGTGACCAACAAATAACGGGTTGATATGAATATATGATATATGATTCAATCTGCATGCATTGTGGCATTTAAAATGTACTCATGAATACAATATACTTTGTAAAATGTATCTATATAGACATAGGAAATAAATGGTTGGCTGTTATGTACCAAGACTCTAACAAAGCACATTCCAAGAAACAGAGATGCATAAATGCACTTTTAAAAAGTGTGTACATTGTACAAGGAGCCACTGTCTCCATGTGGACCTACCCTGTTCCCCACCCTGCCGCTCCTGTTTAGACGGAAATCATAGCAAAAGACGACACATCAGTTCATTACCTAAGTGCATCATAAAATCGAGGTCTCCAGCCATCAACATTCTAATGAGGCCATGAAGGCATGCATGTCAGAAAATAGCTGAGAAGGTGGCCGCCGTCAATAGTGATAGCAAGTCAAGCCCCAGGCAACACGACAACGTTGACTGACCCCTTATGTGTGATAACAAAGTCCTAACAGGCATTGCTAAGCTCGTTCTCCATATGGAGAAGTCTAGAAACTTGCACATGATTACCCCCCATATTATGCTCTATTTTACAACAAACAACAATTAACAAAGATGTTGAAGACATGAAAGAGTTAATAAGGCATTTCTCGGTGTTGAAAACCTGACTGTTCTGTGACAGACACATTGTCCCATATCTTTGAGCATAATCCTGCGAGCAAAGGGTCTCTCGGCATTAATATCTGAAAGGGATCGTGCACGATCTGGTTCTGTCCAAAAGGAGTACTGGGTTTATGCTGCAGGGAGTTATCTTAGATCAGTTTCTTATTTCCTGTTGGCAGGCAGCTGTACACTCACACAAAAACATGTCACACGTCTTTGCGTGCAGACAAAATACTCAGAGTGTACCGTTCCAAAACAAGTACATACCTGTCATTCCACACAGTTTGCATTTTAGTGTCAAGTGGCTGGAATTGCTTGAATGTGAGCCAGGTCAGTGAGGGTCACTGAGTGGATTACACTAATTTGATGCAAGATTAGACAAAAGAAGCGTTTCTGGGCATATAACAGCTCAATAGAAGAAATAAGGTTTGTTAGACATATGAAAGCTGAACGTGACAACTGACAGTGACGATTTTCAAAAATAGAGCCACATTAACCTTCAATTTAAATATTACATCCAAAACTAAACATTTTTCATGAGTCAGAAGGACTCATTCTAAAGGAATACAACTTTTTTTGTTTTGATTTAACTACCTATCTTCATGAGAAATAAGGAGATTAACTTTTCACCATTATGTTGATATAAAACCCTGCAACAAGAAAACCTTCTAAAGGACTTTGTTCATGTGGATGAATGAAGTGATTAATTAAGATGAACTTTGTCCCAGTGATGAGACATAAGGGGCAGCAACCAGTCTACCCACAATACACTTGTAGACTTTTTACATATTTTTTACATATTCAGGGTTGAATCATGTGACCAAACTGAGCCATTTTACTGCACAGATACCACATCTCTATATCCTGGTCCCTGATAACAGTTGTGAAAACCTTGTGAATCACATCCGGATCTTTACATCTAAAGGAAGCGCAATGCTTACGCAGGGAAACAGGACACCGCCTTTCGGTGTCCCAGTAACACCGTAAGAGCACTCATGCTGTAAACCTCAGAGCCAGGCTGCTCATCTGCAAGCAACACCTACCACTCTTTATGCACAGAAGGCGTCGTTTGTTTAGCTTTAGAGCATTGCAATGAATGCTTAATCTCAAAATGATACAGCAGTATAATCCCTCTTTCGTCAAAAACCCTCACATCTGTTAGCTGTAACTAGTAACTCAAATGCAATTTTCAGGAACACATAATATTTTAATTAGACAGTTAAGGTGTGCTGCCCTTTTCGGGGTGATTATATGAACAATGCAGAAGAAACCATGTGACCTGCCTACAGAGCGGCCAAAATTCATCGAGGCATGGACTCAACAAGGTGCTGGAAAATTCCCTTTCGGAGTTCGGTCCATGACATTTTTGCAGTCTTCCTGTTAGCTTTAACAAACTTGGTCATTACCCTGTAAATGCTCTCATTAACAAGGTGTTTTCACCCTCAGAACTGTCAATGACTGGATCTTATTTGTTTGTCATTCCAACCTCTTTAAAGGGGATCGATTATACCTTTCCGGGTTTTTCCTTTTCCTGTAGTGTGCGTATAATTGGTCTACAAAGCATTAAGGCCCACACTACATGCCAAAGGGAATAACTTTCACCACAGAAACCACTCTTCTTAAATTTGCCTGAAATTTCTTGCTGGAATTCCAGCCCTTGCTTCCGTGAAATGGTGAGGTCATCTCGTAACACAATCTTTATCGGCGACCTCCCTGCAAGGATCTGTCTGCAGACTGCAAGAAAGGGGCGGAATGTATAGGGCAAGCTGACCAACCCAAGTACACCCGGCTGCAGTCTGGGTAATGGGGCTACACGAAACTAACTATCTTAGACGGGTCATTTTATCATTGAAATGCAGTAGGACTGTAGTTGCAGCGAATCAAATGAACTTA
Source organism: Mormyrus lacerda (assembly GCA_015163995.2). NCBI lineage: Eukaryota > Metazoa > Chordata > Actinopteri > Osteoglossiformes > Mormyridae > Mormyrus > Mormyrus lacerda. Next base: position 15,561,286 of record JAABNX020000008.1, read on the forward strand.
TTTTATTTATTATAACACACAACATTTTGAAGAAACCATCATGTCATGCTGTCTTCGAAACATCTGAAAATCAAGTTTTCTACATCAAAACATCCCTGTATGACATCTACATCTTCATGGCTCTGGATACACATGTAAGGCCACACCTTGAAGTTGAGAAGTTGACTACGCTTGTGAAGTCATTATGATGATTACGTCCATGTGCTCATGGGTTTGGCTATACATGTAGCAGAGGCCCATATGCAGCCCTGCCTCGTTCCCCGGTCTGCAGTTGGCACTTTCTCGACCAATAAGGCGAGCCAACCAATCAGAGCACACGACGTGGTTTAAAGCTCTAACAGAATGTTTCACGCACAGGGTGAATGGAGATGTACAGTATGAGAAAAATAATGCATTTTTGGAACATTGAAGCTTGTAAATAAATTCTAGTAAACCCCAAAAATACAATTTTGAACAGTGAAAATGTGCATAATATGGTCCCTTGAGACCTGTACAGTAATAAAATCCCAGGATGGTGGCCCTTTTTAAAACTGAACCTCTTGAGCCTGCCCAGTTCCCTCTGGGGCCATCCACAGGGCATTTCAGCTGCCCTCCCACTTTATATCCTGCACATTGTGACCCACTACAGATGTTATTGACAACTGTTCTGCTTTCCCAAGGGATTCAGCATAATTGCAGCTAAGTAATGCCGCTCCAAGTGCCCTCAAAGGTAGAGATTGCAGTTGATTAAGAGAAGTGATGACGGCCTTGTTGCGAAGAGCACTGCTGCTGACTGGCACCCTGTGGGATTCTGGTCAGCTCTTAATGTAAAGCAGTGCTTCTGAGTTCCTGCCTTTATTAGGGACACAGCCATGGGCCTCTGCTTTTAGACACGCGATAGGTTACAGGAATACTAAGTGACACATTCCGAGAGCTAAATAGCGGCAAGAGATTATGCTGCATGACATAATGCTTCCTGACAAGCAAGGGTACTTTATTCAAATGCCATTTCCGCCATGAGATGAGGACAGACGTAAAAACCGCACCGCAAAGAACGAGACACACTGGAAAAAGGGCTGAATGTCATTCTGGCCAAACTTCAAATCTCACACGCTTCTCCACATCACCCATGGCTCTGTTGTTTGCCTGACCTTCACATCTTCTCTCCTGAGCAGGACGCCTCCCGAGGGGGATGTGAAAATAAAGCTGGACCCACAGGTCACACATTTCAGCGCTGGGTGTTTGTTCACTTCCTCCGGTCTGTTTGCATGGAGGCGACAGGCAAGCCCTGGAAAATTATGGTTCCTGCATAAAAACTGCCCCTTCCTGCCTTGTGCTGTCAAATATCTTTATGTATCTGTTGCCTGCACTTGTACACACACATACAGACACACACACACACACACATATATACAGACACACACACACACACACACCATTACTTCCCAGATTTGGCCTTTTTTGCTGTAGCAGGGAGGTACAATGACACTGAGGTCTAAAACACTGTAGTAATTCAGTATTATATTTTAACCATCCAAGGGCCATGGGGTGTGTACATAGGGCAGAATTCGGGACATACAACCTGCATGGGATTATTTTATTATTTTTTTTATTCATTTAATCAGATTAACAATTACTGTTCTGGGTTCTACAAAATTGCATAGACACCAATTCAATCAATTTGTTTCATTAAAATTTTGTAACAGGATCTTATCAGATCCTTTAATGTCCCCTTAATAAAATTATTAAATGCATCTATCTATACTGACTGCGCAAAGCAGAACAGCATGTATATGCATGAATACAATCACAGGAAGTTTCCATGATTCCATTGTTATTTTTCGATTCTTGCCTGATATAATACAACGGTAGCGTTTATCTGGAGAATGATCTGGGAATCTGCAGCAAAAAGTGCAGATCCAGTTCGACTAGACTGCAGGTCTTTGGCCAGTGAAAATTTGCATGGCCTGATTCTCCCAGAGTGCCAGCCTGGAGACCCGAGTCCCCAAATTCCTAGAAACACAAAAGTCAGAGAGTAACAGCACTGCCCCCCTGTCACAGCGCCACCTTTCTGAAGGGGCAGAATGGAGAGGGGGGGGCACCCCAGCCAGCAAGCTGCCATTGTCTGCCTATTACATGACTGTTATCTCCACAAAGGGCACAAAGAGAGCTTAAGGCACCCCGCAGTATATCAGGGGCGACCTCCACCCTCCACCTTCACGCTCCTCAGAAGATGTCTGGACAAAGGCCCTACACTCTCTTTTTGTGTGGGTTTGAGGTTTTGTGTGCGTGTGTGAGTTTGTGTGTGAAAGGGACTAAGTTGGGGGGGTGCTGAACCTAAAACATCCTGGGAGGATGGGTGGAGTTGGAGGGCTTTCCAACGCCAGGAGCTGGCTGGCAGCCCACGGGGGGTTGGGGACCCGCCGGAGGGACGTAACTGAAGCCCACATGTTTGCGTGGCTAGGAACAGCTGCGAAACACATTGCCACACGGTAAATTCTCGCGCTACCCTGAGTGACAGCTTTTGTCTGGTCAGTGGGAGGCGTGTCATATGATATAGGGCACCTGATGGAGGGAGGCTTTCGTTTTCTGTGCCCCTCCTACAGGATGAAAGCCTGGGACCACCCTGTCACATGACATCATGGGCATGACTGACATAGACGTTTCCCGTGCCTGTGCCATGAGCGCGAACGAATATCAGCATCAGCGGTACAAACAGTACAAAACAAAACTGGTGGCTTTTATCAGAAATGCAGACAACGACGTCTCTGGCTACAAATATCTGCCTACAACCTAACAGATGATGTCTTCTTTAATTAACAACTTCCTACTCTGTCTATACTTACAACAAGGCACAGAATTAATTTATAATGCAGACTAATATGTTTAATTGCACCACACATGTTTGATTTATAATTAGTAACATACAGCATCTGGAGTATCCATTACACTGCCAAACCTTGTCTCAGGAGTCCTGCTCTATTCCCCCGAAGTACAGTACTTAACCTAGATAGCTACAGTAAAACACAGTGTTGCAAATCTAGGAATTTAAACGTGACGTTTGCTAGCAACGACTTTCATGGGAAGAGGGTACTGGAGAAGTATCTTTTTAGGAGCTCTGATATTTCCATAGTACTTCCATCCATCCACAAAGGTCAGGGTGTCAGAAAAACACGAGAAGGCAAATAATTCACTGTGGCATTGACCATTACGCCCTCCCGTTTGTAAAAGACACTGTGAAATTTGAGGACCCGGCCCTTACAGGACACAGAGGAGCAGAAACGTATCTGATTTATGACGATACTCCTACATCAGAGTTTACAGCAAATTATATCTTTACAGCTATTCCTTCTGTTTGAACACATTCACCAAGCATCTCTGTAGGGATGGTAATAAAAGAGATTGTCATGTGTATTTGGCAGAACATTCACAGTAAGGGAAGGGAGACAAAAATTACTTGAAGGAGGAACTGGAGGGGAGCGTGATGGAAATCCGAGGGGAAGGCCGTGGGGTCAAGCAGACGTGCCCTTCGGTCTGGAGCTTGGTGTTCTGATAAACTCTGCTCCTGCAGACTGTTTTGGCTTCTCGGGATTCGTTTAGTCTAAGTCTGTGCTTGTTTACGGGAGTTCAGTTTAGTGACCATGCCGAGAAGATACAAAATATTCGTAAGACATTTACAAGTGAGAAGTGAGAGGCCTTTGT
>JAABNX020000008.1:15575438-15598835 GCA_015163995.2 Mormyrus lacerda
ACATGCGCACACATGCGCACACACACACGCACACATGCGCACACAAACACACACACACACATGCGCACACACACACAAACACACACGCGCACACATGCGCACACACACACACACACATGCGCACACACACACACACACATGCGCACATGCGCACACAAACACACACACACACATGCGCACACACACACACACACACACAAGCGCACACACACACACACACACGCACACATGCGCACACACGCACACACACACGCACACATGCGCACACACACACACACACACACACACACATGCGCACACACACACACGCATCCCAGATGCAAAGTCAGTCCTCCATCATAGCAAAGGGCACATGCACGTAATCAGACACGAGATCCAAAATGCCTAAGTGCAAGAGGAAACCCACACAAACACGGGGAACCAGCAAACTCCACACAGACAGAGCAGGCTATGGGTTTCGGACGTCCAGTCCTGCAGGTGTGAGGCTACAGCAATAACCAATCAGCAATGACACAATCACATTAAGTGACGTGAAGTGGACGTTACTGTCGAGCTATTTATACAAAAGTATACAACAGCATGGAACAACATTCCCCCAGGACAACGGTGTGACATACAAACAGCAAGTGACAAGAGGAGAGTTTTTACAGCACTTAGAGTGCATAACAGGATCGTGTGAAACGGGGGACACTTAGGTTTATATACACAACATTGCCTCTACTGCATAATAATTAATCATATCAACATAAGTATGATAGCCACAGCTTAACAAATGGAAAAGTTGTGCTACGCTGCATGGTTTCCAGCTTAAACCTTCTTGATTCAATGCTATGATTTTGAAAAACACATAAAGGTCGCAGGCAGGGTTCATTCCAGACTCTTTATCACTTACCAACCTAATCTATATATTCTTAAAGCTTCATAATCACTCAAAAGAAAACAGTATAATCTATACCATCTTGACAGGCTGGGAAGCACTTTACTCAGGTTAAGATGCCCCTGACGTAATGAACACCAGTGTGTGTAAGTGAGGTAATACTTTGGTTTTACAACACTGCGTGATTCCTGCAGTGACCTTCTGGCCAACAAAATAATGAATTTGAATACTGAACTGGCTTACTTAAATTGATCTGAAAATACTTCCATTCACTAAATTTACAACATGCATCAGTAGGTGTACATAATGATGAATTGACTGAAGCTAGTTATAATTTGCATTTCATCTTTAATAACCTAAATTATTAAATTTATTATAGTGAATTTCCTTTAAACTTTGCAATATTATACTCTCTTCTTAGGTAGGCTGTACCATGTCCCAGCATCTGTCATTTAAGTCTGAATAATACAACTGAAAAACTACTTAAACTCTTCAACACTGGACATGCTCAAATTAAGATAATTCAAGTAAGTAGATTTGATTTTCATGGCAGTAGCGGTCAAAGTTTGGGTTTCAGCAGTATCACAATACCAATATGGCAGCCAGGTCTTTCCATAATTATTACCTTATGAAAATAGTTTTTAATTTGGCTGAAGTTCCATTTCAGCATTCCATCATCCCGTTTTGTCCACAGAAATTAATCTTTCAGGTACAAAGTGTTATGTGCCTTTACTGGCACAAGAGTTCTTGACTGATGACTCAATTTTCAAACATTTGAGTTTTGATAGCAGCTCAGTCAATGGAAAAAAATACACATTTATTCAGCAAGCAGCAATTCAGCAACGGATACGGATAAAATCCATAAGGCAGCATTACAAATTAACAGAACATGCAGTGTTAGCGCTGTTGCCTCACACCTCTGAGACTTGGGTTCGAGTCTCCGCCTGGGTTACATGTATGTGGAGTTTGCATGTTCTCCCTGTGTCATCGTGGGGTTTCCTCCGGGTACTCCGGTTTCCCCCCACAGTCCAAAGACATGCTGAGGCTGATTGGAGTTAATAAACTGCCCACAGGTGTGCATGTGTGAGTGAATGGTAACAGTGTGTGAGTGTGTACTGCGATGGGCTGGCCCCCCGTCCAGGGTTGTTCGCTGCCTCATGCCCATTGCTTCCAGGATAGGCTCCGGACCCCCCGCAACTCAATAGGATAAAGCAGGTTGGAAAATGAAAAATTATTTATATAAAACAACATTTTAAGAAAAATATCAATCCCTGTGACGCTATTAATCCTGATTTTACTTTCCGTATTGAAATAATGGCTCCCATTTGACAGGCTCCTAATTAAGTATTAATAACGAGAGCATCTGGCATCAATACTTAGCAGTGCCTGCTTTATTCATAGTGGGTTGGTTAAATGCACATAATGGAATGATCAGGACACATTATCATTATAAAAAGGGATGAAGCTGGGCTATTGTGCACAGGAGCCAAAAGGCAGCATGGATGAAGGGGTTCATTCCACTAGCTGCCCACACGCTGCAGATTCAGCACCCATGACTATGTAAAGCACCATTCCTCTTAAGTCTCTACCTGGCTTCCCTCTGCAAATCCAGCAATCAACCTCCCGTAGCTGCTTATCCAGCATAGGGTCACGGTGAACCTGGAACCAGTTACGGAAAGCAGAGGGCAGGAGGACTCTCCAGACAGGATGCTGGTCTATGGTGCGGCACACAGACTCACGCACACACACACATACATATACGCACACCATGGGTAATTCAGACATCAGTGCAGCTGACCACATGTTTTGGAGGAAACCCACAGAAAAATGATGGGAACAAGCAAACCTCATGCACAGAGAATCAAACTGCATGTTGAGCCACCCTCATATCTCAGGGGAATTCATATTAAAATGAATCAAAACGAAACCAAACCAAACAAAACAGAGAGAAAGAGCAGAATGTGCGAAACAACTACACGCCGATTCACATTCTCCCACCGGTGGGTGTATTAGCAATACACTCAACTTTTCTTATCAACTCGACAAAGAGAACCAGAGCTGTTCTCACAGGAAGCTATCTGGGAAGGTAGATCTGGCCAGGGACGAAACGTGGAAAGTTCTGCCCAGATAAAATGCTTTCAGGTTTCACTTTCCCACACTAACTCTCACATTACAACAACGTAATTAATTCCTTTAACCATTGTGGCATGCCTATTCTATGGGAAGATCTCCCATATTTCTGTCAGGGAGAGAGACACAGAACTTTGTAGAATTTCATAATTGACTCCCAATGCCCTGATTTTATTGTTAAATAAACATTCTGGATTTTATACTGTATAGCATGCCAGTGCACTCACTTTGCTCTTGTTTCAGGTAAATCCCAGAACCCACTTTTTAACTTGAAATTAAATAATCCATTTTCAGAACTTATTTGCTTTTCTGACCCTGTTCCAGATGTTCTGACAACTGCATTCCTTAGGAATCTGCACCCCAAATGAATTAAGGGTGTTTGAATTTATAGTATGTTCACTTAAAATTTTCCATCTCATCACAATATTACACTGAGGCAAAAAGAAAATATACAGTTTATATTTTAGTAGTAAGTTTTAAATTATTTGGCTTTAATTATAGTTAGCCAAAAATGCCTGAAAAAACATTCATGAGTAATTCTATTAGGTTGAAGTGAATACCTTCCTCGTGATTATTTAATGGGATCGTAATTTTAATACAAATTAGTATACAGTGCCAGTCAAAAGCCTGACTCTATTTTAGCTATGTTATTCACCTTATAATATAAAGGCACTTAGGCAATGATGCAACACATATCAACTACTACAACAACCAAGCGTGTTCAATAACCCAAAAATTTAGACTCTTCAGAACAGCCCCTTTTTGCTTCCATGGTGGCATTGCGGACTCATCGTCCTTTCAAACACCTTCCAGTGCTTCTCCAACAGTCCACAAGGAGTTTCCATAAATTCAGGGAACATATTGACTAACGTCCTGTTGCTCTTTGATTCAACTCATCTTAAACCAGCTCTACAACTCTTAGGTCAGGGGGTTGTGGGGGCCTGGCCGTCTAGTACACACCTCCGTCTCTTTCCTTCTTCACCAAACAATATTTACTACATACCCTTGAGGTGTGTTTAGGGTCATTATCTTGGTGACAAGCAAATGATTTTCAGCATGTGTCCAGACTTTAACCTGGCAGTGTACACCCCTAAATGAAATAAAGGGATTGGCCAAATGTGTTTTTGAAAATGCTTTTGAATTGCAGCAAATTACGGCTGAAAAATATCCAGAGGTTGTTTTACGAGGCCACAGTGACTTCCTGCCAGATGTTTCCTTTCTCCATCGGCAGGTGCCGTTTCTCTTCATCAACTGGAATCCCACAGGTTCCGCTTGTGGTCACGGCTGCTGTCTGTCCACCTCATGTGCCAAATTTACAGATTTTCTGGCCGCAGAATCTAAAATTAAAAGATCCCTATGTGGCTGATGATCTTCATTTACACAATTTCATCTAACCCTCACCTCACCTACCTTCAGTTGTAAAGGAAACACCATGCAGGCGGAATAGAAAACAAAAACTGAATTGTTTCTTTACCTACCATTATGCATGGGGGTACGCATACCAAACTTCTATATATGAAGTATAAAAATCTTGTTTGTAGATTAGAATATGCAATAACAAAAAACTGCATGTGTCCCTTACTCGCATTGCTATCAGTATGTCACTGATCTGTCCAAACGTCCACTACAGACAAGCCCTACATAGCTGAGCCGTGTGAAGCAACAGACTCCCAGTGCAGTTGAAAGAAATGAGTGTTCAGGGCAACAGCTGTAAAGCTCCGATCCTGTGTTACCCGGTGCCATCATCATGCCACCAAGTCACATGGCACACCCATGTGGAAAACGCCCATCTGAGAGTTCTTATGGCGACCTGGGTGACCTCCCCCTTATCCCAGGATACACGCGTCTTCAGCGGAACAGCACCTGTCTCCCTTCTCGTTATTAAATTTAACTTTTCCAGCTTAGCCCTTCCTTTGTTCCAACCTCTCATGAGGTGCGATTTCCTGGCTCCCCGCTACAGCGGCACCTGCATCTCCCCCATGTCGCATTGTAAAGTGCAGTCCTGCGCCCTGTTTCCAGCAGCAGCTAAAATACTCACTGTAAAAAATGGTGCCAAACATAGCAGCACGTGCTGCTGGATGTTTGGCACCAAGCCCTGACTTTGATTTTCTTCTGATTCCTTTTACTTCTGCTAATTTCATATGAAGCTGAAGATGACGCTGGACATGTAGCCATTCCTGCCGAGCAGTAATATGGATGTTTATGAACAACGAAGATGGAACCAAAATTCCAGGAGAGTCCATGCCGTTGCACCCTTTAGCATGTAAAATACTCACCTGGAGTTTCTCAACTAACGCATCTGGTAACATGTGCATGCAACACTGAGTTATATTGGATAAAAAATGTAACTTTAATTTCCAACAAAGGTCCTTGCTATCAAAATGTTTTGTCAATTCAGGGACCTTTGACACTATAGATGAGGTATTGTCATATAATTCACAACACAGGGGTCAACATAAATATACTATCAAACGTCCATGTTGGATATAACAAAAGGAATTAGAAAAAATATCAATTGTCTTTAAGGAACAACGTGCTAGAATAGGAACAAATCATATGGCTACATATGACAAGATTAATTACTTATTTCACCAGTAAAGAATCCCAGTTTATGTACTGGTAGATTTGCTTGCCTTGGAATGTATGATAAAATACAGTCATATGAAAAATCCAGATTGAAGTGTTTAACGCACAGAATATTTTATCTCAGTTAAAGTGTAAATGCTGCTGAACAGAGAGGGGATTATATACTTGTGGATGAATGCTTTAACTCGTGCACAGTATATAGTTAACCAACTCCCTTCAACGGGTTTAAATATATTTTAGTGCAACTAAGGCAGTCAATCACAATCACAAAATGATTAAATATTCTGGAGAAACTTTTAATATTTGCCATAAATATATAGGCCTATATAAAAAACTTTTTTGAAAATGCATATTGATATTTTAATAGCACATATAAACCATTCTTTGCCATATTAAATATTATGTCACCATTATGAATTGTCTGGAATGGCACTATTTGTAGACGAGAATAATAGGCTAAAGGCTAAAGGATCATCTACGCATTTTACACCCATCGGTCTGGGACGCAAAATTAAATTTACAGACGCGTTAATTCAAACACTTGCGCGCTTCAGTCCCTTTTCTTCTCATTCAGAAGGAAAGAAAAGGAAGCGCAGCCCTCAGCTCACTGCTGCCGACCGTGAAATACAGATAATCGCCATCGTTCCCTAGTTCTGTACCAGTGGAGGACCCGCAGCAGTCCACGTTTTTGCGAATGAGAACTATCTGGCAAGGAGCAAAACGCGGACCGTCTGCGGGTCTCCGAATTTTTTAGACGCATCAAAAACTTCAGAACGTTTTCTTTTCAATAACACTTTAAAGTGGTGAAATCAAAAGCATATTCTTTATTGCGACAAATCATTAGTAACTAGAGTCAGGTTAAGATTTCTAACGTACTAGATTCTGGAATCATATTTATCATTTGAGCTTTACAGTGACAATTTTTCCAGTTTACGTTTAACAGTCATAATGTGAATGTAATTTGTCATCTTATTAATAAATTACGCATTTTGCATGAACAAGGCGAATTTTACTATTACGAACAGCGTGGTTTCCTGAGTTTATTGGGGAATCGCGCAGAGTTTTAAAAATCAATCAGACAAGCGACTCGCAAACAGCCGCATTATCCGAGTCTTGGCTGTGCATGGAGCTGAGCCCCGTGTCCGAGTCCTCGTCGTTAGTGTCACAGGTCTTTGAGAGCCCCCTGGCCTGTTCCACCCACTCGCAGTCCCTCTCTAAGGACGGCGACATCACACTCTCAGTCACCACCGAGGTATTTTCTTTCTCGTCCTCCGACTGTTTGGCCGCTTCCTCTATATCCAAAGCGTTAACTTTCTCGACTAGACTCCTCAGTTCTTTATCTTTCGCATCCCATACCTCCTGGCTCAGATTCAGATCGCCCCTAATAGCCTCCAAGTCCGTGTTCAAACGTAGCCCAATATATAAGCTTGTGTCCAGCTGTGTTTTAATCCTCTCCTCTTCCAAAAGCAACTCATTATCGTGTGAAATTTCCGTCCCTGCCGATGCGCTCGCCGTAAGCCCGGGGGCCGCCGCCTCCTGTGAAGTGCTCTCCGGGTCTCTGCCGGCGAGCTCCTTCTGCCGTCGTTTCATCCAGCTTTGGTTCAGCTCCTCTTGTATTTCTGCAGTGATACCGTCCATCAGTGATTCTTGCTCGGCCAGTTTCTCCTGCAGCATGAGAACTTCCTCGCATCTCCTGGCATACTCCTCAAACTGGGAGAAGGTCTCTGCGGGACACGGCTGGTCGCTTTGCTTAGCCGAATCCAGCTCAGGTTTCGCGTCCACCAGGTACGTGTCCTGCACATAATTGATCCCATGTCTTTTCATCCTGTCGAAGTGAATTTTCGCTTCGTACATGTCAATCTCTCTGTCAAGCTCCCTAATCCTTTGAATCTGCTGGCGAATAGTATGATCTTGTGATATTACTAGATGTACTAAAGTTTCCATCTTCTCAACAGAGGATGTATCCTTAGATAGAGCTTCTGCTCTCTTTTTGTTAATTTTATCCAACTTTCTGAAAGCCTTTCTAACAATTCTTCTCTGTTTTTCTGGGGGCAGAGTCATCGTTACCCGTGCGGTGCCCTTACAGACGCACGGACTCTCCCTGCTGAGCACGACGCGCGCCTCGGCACTACGCGGTCCAGCGTTGGGTAAAGACGCCTCATTTTTAACCAGGACAAATCTTATGTTTTCCTGCTCCTCTCCCCATGCGTTCCATAGGCGAAGTATTTTCGTCTTGTTTGGCAGAATCCTTTCAAATCCCCTCCATTTTTCCACAATACAGTAGGATTGCGGAGACCCAGACAGCATAGTCGTGCCTTGGTGTAAATTCTGATCTTCGAGAAGAACTTTGACAACATCAGCGCAGGTAGTTCGCCTGGACAACCCGGAGACCAGCTTCTCCTCACGGCAAACCCACACAGATATTTTGCATTCCTCCACATCCATTTCTATATTGCTAAAATTAGTCCGATAGAGTACTTCAGATCTGAAATGTCACTTGCTGCCGGTGTAAATTCAAAAGGCGTGAAACTTCTCAACCCTCCAAATAGTGTCAGGTGTATAGGTTCCGCATTTCTAAATCCAATACTTATTTACAATTACATGCGAAAGTAACCTAAAAGAAATCGTGTACCGGTACGGTTCAGAAAACTTGATCCCAAAGTTAGGAGGCACAGAACTGCGCGCTACAGCTTCACATGGCGGAGCGCCGCACTGGCAGTCAGTCGCGCGCACTGGCCCGGGGCCCCGGGCTTCCCTTCTTTTTGTGATCACATGACAAGTCTAACACTAAGTTCACGTAAAACAGGACTCTGACTCCACCCATTATTTTTTTTTTAGCACGAGAAAGGTTGCACGACAGAAAAGTCATTTTGACTCACGATGCCGTGCTGGTCCAATTAACATGTGTGCCTCAGTCAGTATTTTCTCATAATTAAATGAAATGTAAAGAGAAGATATAAAATTCAAAATATAGGCCTATGTGACGCATTACAGTTCATTGCACCAAAAGTCTTTAGATCTTTATAGAAAATTAAAATAGTTCCTCACTGAGGCATGAAACACTTAAAGTTCGATTCTTTTCAAGAATTTTATAAAGACTTCAGTGTTTCTTGAAGGGCCGGGCAGTCCGTCTTAAAAGCTGGCCGTGCGATTGGTGAAGTGTGAGCTAAATGAGCTTTAATGAGTCACTCTGTTTATATAAATCATATTGTGACTCGCTTGCCAACTGCACCACAACTTGTTATATAAACTTGTTACATGTAACTAATTTAATTTCTAGATGCACAATGATATTAATTAATTGAAATATTTATGTGTATAGAGAACAACTCGCAAATTAACAAATTTGGTTTTGCACCATTGACGCAAGGCCGTTTCGGTTGAGCCAGATAGACATTCCTGTGCTTTACGGAGTCCAGGGCAAATTAAGTTTCCTCAGTTTGGCTTTTGTTTCTTTGTGCCAAACATAAAGACGAGTATGCCTGCTTCAGGAAGAAAGGAACGGCTTCAGAGTTTGAATCGCTTATTTAAGGGTTTGATTAACTCAGACTCTAACTCGGAGGGAAAAAATGAATGAAGGATCTCATTCACTGGATTACCCATAATCCCGTGGAGATGCTGAAACACAATAAATAGTAGCATGGAGAGTCAGAGAGTATGAGATATACAAACACCAGATACAGGATGCACTCTCCAGTGTTTCTGCTCCTTGTTGGCAAGTCCAACCCTGGTAAGGTATTCCTGTCTTGTGTATCCATTTACAGATAACAGCTAACCAACAGACATTTTTGGATGACATTTTATTCCACTTCTTTTAAACATCTTGTATTCAGAAAGTCAAAGGTGTTGAGGAAATCGCAAGTAAATCCTTCACTTGCAGTTTATGATAATTATAGGCCGTGCGACAGTGTGATTCCTACAGCAGCATCTTTCCCAAACTCTCATTCCCAGTTTGTTTTTTCCCCTAAGACGACAGAAAAAAAATCAGAGTGAAAAAGTGGAATCCAGCAAATATGCTGACATGCCTGTGCTTTCTCTCAGTGCAGGTGCTCCTTAGACCAAACAATGCCATTACTTTTATAGTGAAATAATGACATCTGTGATATACTGTAATGAATCTGAACATTCTATGCTATTAAGATAAACTATTATAAGCCGTTTAAGCTTGGATTTCATTACATCACCTATTACGTTTCGCTATCTTTTAGCTGCCTATTTAATCTTCCACAAATCACAGACGAACATATTGGCTTACTGCTCCCACAATAAGGTGTTTCATCCCCAAATTACAGGCTGATATGACAACAGGGTGAAGCTTCTCAGGGAACTTTTAACCTTGAGCGCTGAAGTAGCAGCGTGTTTCACCCAAACCCAAACATCACGTTGCGTATGATGCGTGGAAGCTGAAGCAGGGGGGCTGTCAGAGCCCCTAGCATATGATGCGTAAAGTTCATTTTCAAAATGTACTCGTATACATTCACAGATAATGTAAAACCCACTGCAGAGTAACACAAATAACAGGTGTGTTTTAAAAACCATACAAGCATCAAGTGTGAATAATTATTTCTGAATTAGGACGTTTTGTCGCTCCCTGCGCATAGTGATTTACTGAAAGTAGAGGGGAAAAAAAACTAAAATCATTAGTGGGCCAAGAAATATACTGGTTACGTTTTTTTTTTTTAAACGCGCTTTACGTAAATCCCGCTGTCATATATTTGACTATGGCTCCCTCTTGTGCTCAATGAGAGAATGCCATAGTGGTATGTTTTTAATTCGTAAATTCATACAATAATCCAACTGGACGTTTTAAATTTTACATACTTAAACTCTTATGTAAAATTGAAGTCGGTCTGCGAAACATGATAAATTTGAAAGAACTGTAAGCGGAGTTCGCATTAGATTTTGAGAAGTCGTTCATTAATAATCAATTGGTATTTTAATGAAGTCCATTAATTAACAGTATTTTGCTTTCTAACTCAATTACACTATTCTTTCATAACTGCTAGCCGTGCATACATATTCCTACATATGATCCAGTCCAAAAGAAGTCGAAAAGCAAACAAAATAGGCCACAGTAAATACATTCAAAGAACTGAATGTTTCGGTCATGAACCTGGACTGTATCGTGATGTCACTCATTGAAGACAGAATTCTCAATCGCTCTTGCCATGTAAAATGACCACATACAAAAACGGTATTTACCTTATTCATGCGCCCCTCTGCGAAACGTGTGGCGTCGGCCTCCGCTGAAGTGATCGTAACATGTTAATGAAAACCATGGGATAGTATACTGTGTACTTTACTATATACAGGACGTACCTTACTAGCAATCGTATTTTCTTACTTGAGTCAGATTTCATATTTTAGATTCATGATTATTAGTTGCGTTCACGCAGTCTGAAACTAATAGCCTCGGTAATTAAAAGGGATAGTTCATAAGCCGGGCCCTGTCTTAACAATCATCTTTATTCAGAGTTACTTAAATATGCTTCCGCTTTAGAAATGTAATTACCCCCAACCAGGTAGTTGGCAGCCGTACCGCCCCCAGGACGCGTAGTGCGCCTCGGTTATTGATAAGTTATACGCCCAGGATAAACTGATTTTAAAATGCTTTCACGCCATGCCTATGTTTTCATCCCGATGCATATATTTTAGGCCAATAAGGTAGGGTAAAACTAATTAGTCAATTGTAGGTTTGAATTGACAGGCTTTTTCCCTTAGTGAAATGATTTAACAATAGCGCCCTTTGTCCGGTAAATGCAGTAGGCCTGAATTTTTTAAAACTAAACTTAAAATGAACTAAATTAATTAGACTGATTAGTACTATTCTCATCTGTATGAAAATCTTCGTTGTTTTGCCGTAGGTCAGAATTTGTATAAAATAGCGATTGGGATGCGTTTAAGGGCAGGGAGGTGTTTCATTTATAAAAATGAATCGACTACGCAGCACAATTACACACAACACACGCGCAGACAGGTGCCTTGACATGTAATCAAAACACGAGGGGACACCGTTTTATCATTTATTTTCATTTGATATTATCTGCATACAAATTTTCTAGAAAGCTACAAAATATCTACCACTGTATCAAGAAGGCATCAAAATGTTACGGAGCAAAGACGAGACCATTTGCAGTAATGAACACACACACTAAGCAATTTTCTTTTCACTTTTCTTGCCCTTCCGCTTACCCTCGTTATGGATAGTAAAGGTTTCACACAATTTTGTGCCCAGATTAGCCAGGATACATGATTTTTCTTTATACAAAAGCACCTTTTAAAATCTGCACACAAACCCAATAGTTTTCTTGATGCTATCTGAGCTTAAGAAGTTCACTTTAAAGCCAACATTGAAAATGGTAATAAACAAAAGGTACCAGTACCTACAGACAGACAAATAGAAACATGACGAGAGCTAAACTGCTGATATGTTTGCGTCAAAATTCCTGTAGACGTCCTC
This sequence comes from Mormyrus lacerda, assembly GCA_015163995.2. NCBI lineage: Eukaryota > Metazoa > Chordata > Actinopteri > Osteoglossiformes > Mormyridae > Mormyrus > Mormyrus lacerda. The sequence goes on from JAABNX020000008.1 coordinate 15,587,492, forward strand.
ATGTAGTGTCCATATTATTAAAACACCATCTAAACATTCATTATGTAAAAGGTAATGAAATTTTATGTCCACTTAAAGGAGAGGCATCCCAAGAGGTTTCTAAATGGAACCGACTTGCCAAAAGTACCAGCAGTGCAGCAGTAACAGTATAACCACTGACTTAAGTCCAGAGAATAATGAAGTCATCACAAAAAACTGTTGCATACATGTAGCACAATAAAACAGGAACTGAGTTTACCTCATTAAGTTATTCATAAAGTACACAGGGCAAGACAGCTGTCATACACCAAAAAGGAGGTCAAACAAAGTCTATTTGATTGTAAATAATACAAAACTCCATAGTCTACTTCAGGCACATGGCGCCACGCCGTGCGAACATAGTTTGGATTCGTTTTCCTCTATTGAGTTAGGTTACTCTAAAACCATTGCCATTGTGTGAGACCACTGAGGATATTACTCTAAATCTCTAAAACTGAGGAACTGACATGCCAGCCAAAGACTTGTATGGCTGAACAAGAACAGGGAAAAAATAAGGGCAGGGGTTTATTCTGGCACCTAGAAAAACAAAGTTCATTATTTCAGAAGTGATTTACTAGCAGCTCGGGAATCAACGTCCATTCTGTCAGTTGCATGTAAGTTAGTGTGTATTCTAACAGTCAAGTAACATTCACGTTGGTGTCTACCCCAGATGATCTCCATTCCAGCACTGCAACGCAGAACTCATCCAGGCCAAATGTGGTTGGCTATTCTATTTTTTAAAATAAGAATATAAAAACTTTATCTGTAGTGTTCAACGTTGGGTAACAACCCTTAACAGCAGTATCTATGCAATCAAGTTATGTATCAAGTGCAGTTTTAACCCAAAACTGGTGATTCTTGTGAGTTCACTACTTTTTTCGTTTATCTTTAAGGGACAATTAAGAGGTCCAAGGCAGTTAATACTAATTAAACCAATAATCACTGTACTTGTTATCGTGCAGAAACTGATGTAAGCAGCAAAGGTTAAAAAATTCTGCTAAATTGTTTTCCTGCTTATGAATGCAGCTCAAAGGAGCCATCATCACTGAAATATACATACATTTTAACGTTTATACCAAATTGTCGCTGTAATAAATCTTTCTATCTCCATTGAAACACATGTTCCTTAATTTATTACAAAACCTAAAAAGGCAATGTGGTGATTTGTTTTTTCCATATACTTTTTTTCCTCTTTTTTGGTTTTGCTACAATTAGTGATTAAGTTTTTTTTTATATTTGTCTTTTCTAAGCTGGAGATTCCAAACCAAAGGCACCTTCATGCTACAGTGCAGGAAATTATCTGAGATCTAGGAAATCTCTATACATTTTTGGTCTTTTAGAGCAGGAAAAGGCAAAAATCAGTATTGTATATATTGTTTTACTCTGAAAAATAAATCCCACGAAAGTCATCTTATGGTCAGATGCTGAAAAAAATTTAGATATATTTTTTACTTAGATACTTTTGATAAAGTATGGTTACGGTTGGCATGTATATTTAAAAGAAAAGTATGTTTCTTATTCACAAAAACCGATCTCGTTTCAGAAATGAAAAGATGTGCTCCGACAGAGAAATGACGTTTCGTGTTACAACATACACTAAGGCACTGCATACAGTTATACTTTGGCAGTTCTGTACTGTAAAAAGTCCCGCATGCTATGATAACAAGAAAGTCTTCCAGCTTAGGAAAGAGCTCACAGCTTTAATGGCATCTTTTGGAATTCACACCACCACGTTTAAGGCTCAGAGTTGTAGAAAACTAATAACATAGGCCACAGATTTTATAGGATTTGAGTATGTAAAGGCAGCAACCAACTGACACTGGATAGGATTTCTTATATAACAAAAAAGGGAGAAAAAAAAACAGTGGCCAAACATATAGCTTGTTCTGGAATTACACAAAATATGACAGCCACTAAAATCACATGGTTTCCCATTTTCCTGCTACTCCTACAGATGTAAGCCCCTGTCTCCTGACATACATTTCTTTTGTCTATATTCTAAAAGGCAAAAACAACAGCTAACCTCAGTAAGGCATGTCCTACCAGAAAACCCAAGTGCTTAGGACAGGGTGACGTTCCACTCCAAAGCAGTGCTCTCCTCTCTCGCGTTATATGTTCTTTAGACCTTCTTTTTGTTTCCCATTTACGTGGGGGGAGGGGGGGGGAATAAACATTTGCACAGCACATGATAATTTAAAGGGGTAAGTTCAATGAGTTTCTTATTGCAATGCAAGGGTTGTCCAGGCTTGGGCCGAGACAGACATGTTTAAGCCGTAAATATATAGATAATATCACAGTGCATTCACTCTTCTGTATGTATGTCACCTGACTCAATGATGTGGAGCATTTTACTTTTCTGGGGTGTCTTACCCCCCTGAAAGCTACAAATGTTGTGTAGTGTCCTTGTTGTGATAAGTATTCACAATCTTTCATTCTAAATAGCTTTCATTTGTAAATGTACTTATCGAAAAAAATTATATATTTCAAATACTTTTCTTTGGAAAATGTATGTGTGTGTGTATGTATATACATATATACAAACACACAAGCAACCGCACAAATACACACTTGAAATACATATAATGTAGTTTACATAACCCATGAAAACAAAGCTACTATTCTTTGTTATCTTTTTTCCTTAATTGACATTACAATATGAAAACAAAAGGAAAATTATTCCGTTGCCCAAATTCAATCCAACAGAGAACTCTGTCTTCCGTTACGCACTGCCACTGGTATATATATACATCCTCCTACAAACATTGACTAGTCATCCATTAAATTGAACTTCTGTATCAAAACATAATACAACTGTACCGCAATTCACAGCTGCAGTCATACACATATACATTAAGTCAAATAATAATAGTAATAATAATAATAGTAATAATAATAATAGGCTTCACCCAAACGTGACCGAAAAAGCGATCTGGGTCTGATTTTAACGTAGAGGCACTGCCGCTGTCGCTGAGGTTCTCAGTCTGTGTGAGTGAAAGGTGGTTCTGCGAAAAGGCCGAGCGGTTCTCAGGTCTCATTCCTTCACCAGCCGGTAGATGTGATGCTGAGCCCCGTGTTCGCTGTTCGACACCTCGAACACGCACGCCATACACAGCAGCGTCTCCTGCGTGTCTCTGTTCGTCACCACCTGCGGCAGAGGGGGACAGAGATCCGCGTTACACGCCGCTCGCTTGTATGTGGGGGGGGGGTCATCGCACAGCAAGCCGGTTTCTTTCCCTCACGGGCAGCGCCCATGTTTACCGCCACTGAAACCATGCATCTGTGTGCTGCCCCCTGTTGGCCACAAACAGTCAGTAAATTAAACTTAAAATAAATGCATTCCTAATTTAGAAGCTGCAGCAGCATGGTCTGCTAACCAACTATGACCTTCTGAATCTACTCACTAGCAATTTATTTATTTTGCTTCTGACAACAGACCAAAGTGAATTTCTGAATGCGGCGCAAGAAACAACAAATCTGCCCCTGCTTACACATCCAGTTTCATCTCATTTGAGATCTTGCTCCAGTATAACGGCACAGATATAATGTAAGTAATAGGTTCCATACATCATAACAGCAATGCATCATGGGTATCTGCAAATTGCATATGTCCTCTTATCTGTCTCACAGCAGAGTCCAGAGGTCCAGAGAGTAAACGTCCAGACCAAGATTTTGTTTCAACTAACCAGTCAAGCATAAAGAGTCACAGTTAGTGAACTCTACTGGTTGGTTGAAACAAAATCCTGGTCTGGACCTTTACTCTTTTACCTGAATTACCCAACCCAAAGGTGGGTAATTGACCAGTGCCAATTCTGTACAGTCAGGCCTTTCTCAGGCTTGCTCCAGATATACATGCAAAGTAGCAGGTAGTAAAGTGACTAAGGCAGTAGGAACCTTTAGGTTCAAGTGGCCAGAAGAGAAGCATTGTACCCTAACGGAGTAGCTACACTACTCACCCCAGCGAGAGATCTGTGTGATCAGGGTGCGTGATACTTCACTGATAACAGTTCCACATAGCTACCTAATAACAACATTCAAGCCATTGAGCTGTAACTAGGCCACCAGCAAGACAGCACTGGCTTACCAGCAGTATGGTGAAGTTCTCCAGAACACTATTCATCATGTACTTTTCTGGCAGGTGTTTCAGCTTGTGGATAAAGTTGATCATGTATTCACACATGGGCGACCGGCTTATTCTGTACACGAAGCGTCCATTCTCAAACCGCGCATACTCAGTCTGGGGAGAGGTGGTCAGCAAAGCGAAAGCATTCACGTGGGCTCTCAAAAGGCAGATGCATATCCTCAATTAGAATTACTCATGTGTTAACGATACATTTCTACTTTATAATGTAGCATGCAATAATCTAATTTTCCCAAAACAATATAATTTTCAGTCAAGTTCAATTTCTGCTACAGAAGTTATAGAAATTTTCTATTAAAAAAATTTGCATAGAGTGTAGAATATTTTTTTCAAGCGCAAAACCCTGACAACCGTGGACCAACATTAGCACAGCACTGGTGCATTGAGACATTTCCTTGCCTGGTTAGTAAACACTGCAATAACTGTGTGCTCACAGGGTGCTTCATTCAGCTACTCACCTCCACCTTTTCCACCACTTGCTTCCCAAAGGAGCACACCTTTGTGGAGCAGGTGATTGTCATGTTCTCAGAGCTCTCATACTGGCTGGTAACCCCATAAAAGGCCCCTGTGTCATCCTGGATATTACAGTTCAAGTCGGCCTGTGGGCAGACAGAAATGACAGGAAATATACACATAGTCCATGGGGCTCTTCAACAAATTAGCTCAAAAGTGCAGTTCTTCTCCAGTAAATATGGCTACCAAACACATCTGAACCTACAGCGATGCCAGCTCTGAAGGTTTGCCGAGGTTCCCATAATGTGCCGAATAACTGCGCCCCCTAGAGGCAACTTATAAAACATCAATATACACAAAGCTAAAAATAAGTCCAGGTCAGAATTTTAGCACTTAAATAATTAGTTCCGGAAGAAAATGGGTCTAACGGAACCCTGCTACTGAGCTGCTGCCTCTTATGTGTAACTGAAGTGCAACAGCTTTCAAATCTCCTCTCCACACAATACGGGGAACTTTGAAACACTTGTGATTCTGGAGATTAAATTCATCCTGATGTAAAAAGGCACATCTCCAAGCTGCACTGCTAAAAGGTGATTTTGTACTTGCTAAGAGAGAGATACTCATATCAGGAGCCTCCGGGGCCATGCAGACGCTGTTCATTATCTCAATAAAAGAGCAAATATCAGTGTCCAGCATTCTACTCCTTCATTAAGACAGGCAGTAATATTCTGATATAATATTCTGTGGGGTATTATTGTGCAGACTTTGCATTTCATTTGAAATTCAGATCCGCTTGGCACTTCAAAAGAATTTGAAAAGGCTCGTTCTGGCTGTGATGAGGCCTACTTTGTCGGCTGCTGTTGGCTAGCATTTTGCATTTCGGTAAACGGATGCGATGTTTAAACAGCCATTAGCAGTCTGCTGGGTCACTCCATTGTTTTGAAATATTGAGCGGAATTGGCAGGGGCTTTGATCGCGAGTTCTCATGCTCTCCGATATCAAACATGGCAACACACATTTTATAGGCACAAATTAAACATCAGTGAGCATTCTTCAATGTTCTGCTTGAAATCAACAAGCTCGTTACGAACGAACTTAGTGTCTGTGTGTATATGTCTTCCATGAAGCTGCTAACTTTATTAGCAAATAAAAGACAAAACAATGGTTTGAGTTTATGTATAAATTATAATTTAAAAAACAGGTTTTCATTGATTGTGTTTTTTGTTTAAATGATTTACAGTTTTTCCCCCCTCAGGCAGAAGCAGTAATTTTAGTCTTGGATAACTTTTCCAACATTCCTTAAATTTAAAAACGCTTTAGAAAGTGTTGTTCCAAAGGAATTACCCATCTGCTGAAAAAGGAACGCCTGAATGTAGATCTGAAAAGCCTTTGGACGACATTATTCCACTGCAGAGTACAGTGAATATTCAAACCGTGAGAGGAACAAAGGTGTTAACAGCACTGTGTGTCTCCATCAGCAGAGGGCAATAGGCACTCCCTCCCTCCCATAATCCCTTGCACCTTTCAGACAGCAGGCAGGTGTTCAAACAAAGCCTCAATAAAGCCTGAACGGCTCAAAGAGCCAAGCCCACTGAGGCCTGAGCTGGGGCCTTGCAAGCCTGTCTCTGCAACACTGACACACACACACACGCACACACACACACACACACACATATACACTCACCCAGCAGCTAGTCAAACTGGTCTAACAATTACACACAGTCTGTGTGTGTGTGTGTGTGTGTGTGTGTGTGCGCCCAAACTGTTTAAAAAAGAACGAGTGAGTCAGTAGATCAATGCGGCGTCTCTATGGCGTTAGAACTCACCCAAAACTTTACAAGGAAAAAGGAATTCTGTGGGCCTTTGCCAAAGAGCTCCTTCAGGCCCCCCTTCTTTTCAGGGAATTTATCATAAATCTGACGAATATCCACCGACTCCAGCAAGGCATCGTTGTAGGAGTGATTCGTCTGTCCAATGTGCACAAAGAGATGCTTGTTGTACTGGACAGGAAAAGGAAATCGTGTTAGAATCAAGCCTCCTTGACACGCAGCGACTGACCAAAGTCTTACTGAGGGCTACAGGAACCACGGCATCTGTTTGATTTCATTATTAGCGTCGATTCAAAGCACTGTCACGCCTGCGCGCGGTAACGGTGTCCTGAGCGCCAGCAGCGGCTTTGGCTTTCATGAGACGTGACCATTACAGATATTCTGCACAATGTAAGACAAATGACTCTTGTCATGCAATATCAATAGACAGATAAAATCACTTCGGAATGCAGACAAGCCATGACTGATAACCCCTGTCCATGGCAAATAATAAAATATGTGTAACACTTTTCGAAAAATTAGTTCAGGGTCGTTGATATATGAGGCTTTTTTGTGCCAGTGAAGGTTTCTCTGCCATCCTTTGTATATGTAAAAGATTTAGAGTGATGGCTCAAACAGAGATGAATGCGACAGAAACAGTAAGTGAACCACCATTGAAAGATCAACTCTTTGTATGGCTCTGTATCTTGGAGGAAGCCCTCTGGGTGTTGATCAAGAGCCAGGTTTACGTTCTGCACAACAGACTCCAGCATTTTATTTTTTGTTTTTGGCCGGTCCTTTAGATGGGGGGAGTGGGAACTCACGTCCGGGTCCCGTTGCTGTTCCAGGAAGGCGGAGAACTCCACCAACCGGAGCTTGGAGGTGCCGATGGAGCGGCCCTGCCAGGCCGGGACGGTGGGGGCCGGGGCGGTGGGAGGCTCGTACCCTGCAGTTTGAAAACAACAATAAGGACTCTGCCCACACCGCATGTGATGCAGACACATTTTTAGAATAATCCTCAACACTACATATGTATTTGTGTCTATTGTGCTACTGTATGCGCTCCTTAATTTATACTTTGTTCCTTAATTTGTACTTAATTTGATCTTTGTTTTTGCACTACTTTGTGTTTAATGGAAAGAGTAAGACTTCTGTAAGACTTTCATTGCATAGTGGAGCAGACTGTTGACTGTGTATATGAAAAATAAACTCTTGAATAAACACTTTTTTTAACAAAAGAGGAAAATGAAACCAGTAGCAGAACACCAGTATATTTCATTTTATTCAGCATATGGAGCATAGACAATTTTAATACTGTATGTAGGAAATAAATATTCATCCACAAATAAAGTTGATCCCTACAAATGACCCCTTTACCTGAAATGGGCGTTGTTACGGCTGGCTGAATGGGATAAGCTTGTTGGGCAAATGGTTTAATGCTGGAGAAAGGGAACAAGAAAAAAAAGCAATTAAAACTGGTTTAAAAAGTCACACTGAAGAAATTGCTGGGGATGATATACCAGAAATGAACAGAAATCAGATTCAAGGTTTTTTTTTCCTTGGATCCTTCCGTTTTCTCCATTTGAAAAACACAAATTCCTGTACCACTGAACAAACAGAGGGAGGAAAGACTGGCATGTAAGACAGAGAAGGACAAGAGGGGGGGTGTGGCTTGTACTCCAGAAATCCTACGGTACTCACTCTTGTGACGATCCGGGCTGGCTTGTTGATATCATCCCCTGCCAAAACTAGAGGAGAGAGAAATAAATGGACAAGCAAAAGAAGCTCGCCCACACCCACAGTCTGCTACTACCTTTAAAGGTCTACCCTGGGAGTACATAAATAACTGTCAAAGTGACAAAAAGCACACAGGCAAGCGCCCACGACACCATTATCTCGCCTAGCATTCGTGTCCTCCGCGTGCCTGTCAGACAAGGGCCGTCTCAGAGCCGCCTTCCGCGCGTAACAGGATTTGGGCCCTCGACACTAGTCTGGCGGATGACGGCGGGCCCCTTACCCCAGGGGCCCCGGGAAAGGCAGGGCGCGGGATGCCTGGCAGGCCCAGCTTGTTGTGGATGGCGGTGGCAGAGACGATCTGGGCTGAGGACATGGAGGCCATGCTCTGCAGGGCCTTGTCCTTCACCGTCTGGTCCTTCAACAGGTTTCACACAAGGCTCAGCATTGACGAAGCCGGGCGGGGGAGGGTGGGAGGAAAGTATTGCAAGCACACAACCGAGAGCAGCCACATATAAGGGGGGGGGCTTCCACCATGCACGCTAAGCTACAGCAGCACAATAACATGCACGTACAGCCTTGGCGCTTTCGGTGAAGTGCGGCCGTGACATTTCAGTTCCTGCATATCCATGTGTGCATACATATATGGGTTTCAGACTTGAATGCTTGACTTTCATATTTTGGCCGTTCTTGATGTGTGATATTTATTAAGACAGAAAAACACCTGGAAATTTTCAGAGACCTAAACGGCCTGCTTTGAGCCATATGGGTGGATTATAAAAAGAAAAGCAGGCATGAAGGTCACAAAGTCTTAAATTTAATAGATTTTTTTTTTTAATTCCCTTTAAGGAAATTAATATTTAATGTCATCCTTGAATGAAGTCTAAATGAAGAGACTATATTCCAATTCTTTTAATCTTAAAAATCAATGCAATGTTCAAATATGGTAAACGTAACTGTTTTTAACTGGTAGGAATAGCCAACAGAAAAGTTCTTGGGGTTAAGTCTTCGTTGGAGAACTGCTTGCTTTGTGTTCCTGTCATCACCTTTCCTTAGTGCTGCAGTGGAACACAAAGCCCCCCCCCCCCAAATTTCTTCATCCAGCACAGGGAAGAGTGGGGAGTGAGTCCTAAACGCTCTATAAACATTTAGGGGAGGAGTCAGCGCACCACAATCACAAGGAGCAGCTGCCGAGCATTTGGGGAGGGGGAGCGGGGGGGGGGGGCACATGGACAGGTTCATGACAAAGCAAACACTTGAGGTGAGCATGCTGGCAAGGGGCTTCGCACGGGGGCGGGGAGATGAGGCGCTTGAGGCAGCGACAGGGGCCAATGAGAAGCGAGATGCTTTGGGGGGGGCGGAGCCGGGCACAGAGGTATTGGCAGTCTAGCTGACAGACAGGGCCGAGAGCACAGCTGAGGGTAATACTTACCATGCTCGTGACCTGAGTACAGACAAACAAGGTTCACTGTAATTCCGCAGTCCTGACCCCCCCGGGGACCACACAGATCATCAAGGACAGGAAACACCGGACACGAATCACTGAGAAACCGTGACGACCCCAGAAGCCGACATCCGTCGTAGCGACACCCCATAGGTGCTCAGAAATGTATCCTTGTAGATACTTACCTCAGACCCCTTCAGAGCGAACCCACACGTACACAAGGGCAACGTAGGAAATACAGGATGACAGCTGCCCAGATTCTGGGCCACTGCCAGACTATTAAACCCTGATTCGTCCCTCACCTCCGCAGAACACATATGTCTCAAATAATACTGGTAACACGTCCACTACAGAAGTATCTTACATATAGATACAGTGAAATACACTCGCGCATGCTATAGGTCAAGGTTCTTCAAATCTGGACCTCGATTCCAAATCCAGGCCTTGTTTTCAGTTCTCTCTCCCAGGTAGTTAGTTTAGTAATTACTGATTCTGATTGGTCAGAGGCTTCACATCTGGCTGACAGGTAAAAGAAGGCTGGAAAACCAGCAGTGCTCAGACCTCGAGGACCGTGATTTGAATAATAGGGCTTTAGGTATTGTAATATACAGATACACTGAAAAACCAATTATACATACTACAGGTATTTTTAGACTGCAGCTGACAATTTAATAAAAAACTATACAACTGTCTAATCAGTGATTAGTTTTAGGCAATACTAAGCTTTGTGGAAGATTACAGATAAAACACTTTTTTGTAGTTGGAGCATTTGACCATACTTCAGACAAAGACTTATTTACAGTGATATTAATGCCATTAAGGAATCAGCAATTTTCAACGATTCTGTTTTAAAAGGGTAACAATTTACAGCAGGCTATTTTAGCAAAATCACTGCTACCTCCGCAGAAATCATATGTACACAAGTTGTGTGAAATAATCACCCGACAATACCAGTGTGCTGTTGTATGTATCACACCCGGATGATTGTAATGGGCAGCTTACTTGTTACTCTTGGGTCTTATACTGGTAATCTAATATACACAGAAATGATTTTTCTCACTGTACAACATTTGTTATTGTTATACTCTGCATGCAATCAGTGGAAAATCAATTCATTTTTCATAAAATGTTCCATCCCAAGACTCCTGTGTTGTCATTCCTTTTAAAAGTAAGGACTGAAATCTAATTATGGACGGTTGGCACTTTTCAGGTAGCAGGTAATTGATTGAAGGTGGCAGCAGGTTTTTTTTTTTTCTTTACATTTAAGAGACCAGACGGGCCGCACGGCTAGCTGACGGGAGCCAGCTTGCGCGAGGGCGCAGGCCCCATCTCCGGCGTAATCAGGGTTTATCACGGCGCTCAGCGCCCGGGACGCGCTTACATTGTTCTACAAGTTGCAGCTGGGCCACCGGAGGAAGCCGTGATTTAGGAGCACATAGAATATGGACCCGTAATGGCTGTCATTTCACTTAACACGCGGAAGATGAGAAAAGGAAGCGGGCGGAAGTACAATGAGCCCAGCAGAAATGGAGGGCCGGGGTCTGAATCCTCCCTCCCTGATCTCTCTAATTTGCCTCAGATGAGGGTAGACGGTAAGCTATACAAAAGGTGGGGGTTTTACTCGGTCGGCCTCCAGTGTCCCTGAAAGCCCGGGCATTCACAGCTGGTAGCACACGGGCTAATGAGCGGCCAGTGATCCATCAGGCTTAAGTGGTAAAAGTGGGAAAGTGTGCCGGGACTGGAGGGGGG
>JAABNX020000008.1:15633055-15654670 GCA_015163995.2 Mormyrus lacerda
ATCAGAATGTATTTAGGAGTATAGGATCAGTGTGACACATGTCCAAGTCAGTAGAGTGCCAATGTCCCGATTCATGGTCTCATATACAATTATGTAAAAACAAAACTTGCATGGTATGAAAGGAACCCGAACGCAGGGAACGTGACACAGACGCACCTGGGCAGTCTCGCCCGTGATTATGCTTCCTTTGAAACTAAAGCGGCCCTCACAAAGGTGGGCGGGCGGGCAAGGCCAAAGTGCACTCGCAGCCTGGCAGCCGCCCCACGGCGCAGCTCCGGTGGCAGATTCGCCTCGGTGACGTCAGCGGCCCCCAGCCAGCCTCTCCTTTTTGGTGGCACTCTCCGTTCGGCCGCCTGAAGCTTCCCTCTAACTGCAGCGTGGCAGACCGTGCTCAAAAATTCCCTTTGTGGCACAAAGTTTACCTCTGTGCACATGGGGGTCAAATAATAGAATTTTTTCCAAAGGCTCTGAGAGCACACAGATGGCTTCCCCTTTAAAAGTAAAACCGTACCTTTACTCCACTAGAATTCAGCCCATTATCCTACTATAACAAGGCCTCTCGCAAAATTAAATTATAAATCACTTTCCCCTGTCCTCTGCTTTCTGTTGACTAAAATCCAGTATTTGTCTTGCCTCCATCAGATACAGGAATTCAACTTAAATTCCCACAATGGATTCTTAGGGTCCTCGCAAACCAGAGAGGAGAAATATTATTGATGCACAGTTAATTGTGCCTTATCAATTTTTACCCTCCTTCAATGGCTGTTTTTATTTCTTACAAAACACTTAAAATCAAGAGCGAGGCAAAAATGACCCCCTCTAAACAAAATGCCCCTTCAGTGCTTGCAGTTGCCTTAATAATGTTATTTTGCTCCCGTATTGTAATCACGGCTATGTTTAATGCACAAAAGCCCTGAAGAGCTTGGCAAGCATCCCATACTTTCCATAACTTTTGGGGGTCTTTTTCACCCCCCCCCCCCCTCCAAGATAATGACTGAATCCCAGCCACGGATAAGATTTTCATTAATAACAAAAAAATTGTTCCGTGCAAAATAAAAAGGCAGCCGTTGCTTGTTTGAGCTGGATACATCCCCCGTGGGATATTCAAGCGCACGGCCTGCAGTGACCGCAGAGAGGGGGACGCCAGGCAGAGACCTTCGGATGGCGTCGGAGGTGCCAGCGTGCGGCTTGTTCGCATCCAGCCGGGCCTAGCTGAGCTACGCCTGTCTGAGGGCTCGTGGAAATTATAAACCCATCCCACATCTGCGGTCTTCCTGGCGGGAGGATGCCACGGATCGATGGAGACCGAAATCTGGGTTATCTGGAAACCTGCTCTGTGCCATCCTCCTTCAAATTACATTTTACATTGATTAAGGAAGATTTCCTTTTGCTTTTCATTTTGTTTTATTTGGTAGATCCTGCGTGACGACGGTGCGCATTGCCCTGTTATTATAATTGTGTTTCAGCCGTGTGGCGTAAATTACATTTTATTTTAAAATGAGTATAACATTCCAGGCCAGCCATACGGCAGTATTATCACAAAGATGTGCGGAGCATTTCCCCACACCTCCCTCACAGCTAGTTCCCTAGAGCACTGGCTTATATCTTTAAAGCAAAAGGTCCACATTCTAGTCAATAAAACGATGACATGTGGGCTTCTTACGGCCATTTAGGTAGCTAAAGTTAATGAGGGGAGGTTGTATTAAATTCCTCACGACGGATGACGGCACAAAAGGAGCGTCCCGAGCGCAAGCATACAAAGAAGGGGGCTGTAGGGTCAGGAAATAAGCAGCCCATTGTCTGGTCAGGATGTAGCGAGTATCCAAACATCGGCCTTAGAGCAATATGCCGGCAATAAAAAATGAAAAGCGATGCAGGATGTTTGGTTCCCGACTTGATTCAGACAAATCAGTAGCGCTGAACTGATACCTTCCGACACCTATTGATGAACCAGAAGAACCACTAAACCATGCAATGTGTAAGAAACTTCAGGTGAGAGCCAGCAGCCACAGCATATATTAAGGAGAACAGCAGTCTTATGACATGTCGGGGTACGTGAAAGGGGCAGTTATTATGAACAGCGGAGGTAACAGAACACTGATAAAACTCTACCAACCAATGGTGCGTCAATAGATCTGACAGAAGATTGACACTATGCTCAAAATGAGCTGATGATGTGTTAGAGCTGATGGGTTCCATGTTCCACTATTACTCTGGACAGTCTGTGGAGGCGTCTGTCTGAACATGCCAATACTTTGCCAGCTAATGGGCACAAGGTAGGATTACTAAGCACTCAACCCGTCCTTTCAAATAGGAAGGCTGCCTATTATAATCATTTCAAAATCAATAATGTTATTTTTAACAATGACACTTCATTTATATAAACAAAAACAAATGAAATGCAATATAATATACAAGAAAAACATAAGAATGTTTTACGTAAAGGATCCTGTTTTTCATTTACTGACGTCAGAGACAAATTGAAATCACGAGATTTGCCTTGAAATATTCCAAACATAAAATGAGAGGATAAAGCACAGAAAGGGCTTCAACATTATCAGTGTCTGAGAATAATTCTAAATGAAGATACTATGATTTTAACAGTGCACTTTAGGACTTTAAACTTCTTGCATTTATTCATTTTCAATGCAGCAGGGAAAGAAGAGACTACGGGTATTTTCGTCAATCATACGCCAGCCTTTGCCTGTTAATTCACTGGCATCCACCATGTTTGCCTGAAACACATGGACTTTTAACAAGAGGCATGGAAACTAATCGATTATCTGCTGCATATTTTCCCAAATTTCCCCCCAAATGTATCTCACAAGCTGTTGAGCATCACAGCCAGGGGGCAGGAAAAATTCCAACGTCACTCCACTACAAGTGAAATAAGACCGAACGGAATCCAGCAGCAGCCGGAGATTCCTGCATAGAAACAAAAAAGGCTTCTATCTCCCCCCACAAAGACGCTAAAGCAGTTGGCGACTCAAATATGAAGCATATTAAAATGCTATTGATAAGCTAAATTAACAGATAGCTTATCTGAAGCATACACAAACCATATGGTGACACCGCCTTCACCGCCTGTTGCAGGCGTAACAAAAGCCCGGCCCAGACAGGCACAGCTAGACAAACGGTCGTTAGCCCGAATTTTCAGGACAGCGAGTCGCTAGAGCAAATGCTCATATTTGCATTTTTTTTCCCTACAGGTGCAGAGAAAGGACTATGCCAGATGTCAGCCTGAAAAGGGGCCGTGTCCTTCTGAGATCCAGGAAACTGCACAGCCGCAGCCTCAACAAGCGCAAAGACGATGAGTTTCCCTCTCCTCCCCCATTACCCCACAATTCTCCATTCCCAGAAGTAACCCAATCCACTGGGCATCCAAGCAAAATAACTTTTTTTTTCTCATTTTATAACTAAGGTTACTGCATTCTCTTTGGCCAACTTTCTCAACAACAACAACAACAAAAAACTTCACTTCCTTTGACTAAATAGTGCAAACAATAAGTCAACAAAGAAAAGTTCTAAAAATAAAAAAGTGTTATATTAACATATTAACTTGCATAGATTGTATTGTGATGTAGTGTACAATATCCACTACTATTACTAATGAACTATGGGTATCACAAGACGCATTCACCTTTACCATTAACTCCAGTAAAGAAAATCAATGCCTCAGCCATTGATAAACCACGATTCAGGGCATGGTGATATACACAATATTGTAATATTGTGCTGATAAGGTAATTTACCCAAATTATAGCTACAGCTAGAAACTTTAACACATTTGGAAACTTCTGCTGCAAAAACTAATTAGTTGCATAAAAATTACTTTAATGTACTTAAAATGGCTATAGAGTTCTGTGGAAGCAAAATAGACAACCTAATTCAGAAAAAGTCAATTCTGTACATAGCAAAACAGGAGATAAAAGGGTCCGGTTTTAGCCATCATTAGTGATCTGAGGAAGAGTCACAAAGAACCCCGAGATCTACTCAGACATGTGGCCATAACCTGTATTGGCCTTTTTAAATCAGGAACCCTTTTGCCCTCACATAAATATTTTGCCCAGTGAAAGGAGGATTTTCTTACACTGGTCCCGTGAGTGTGAAAGCGATCTCTGCTCTTTTGTGTGAACACTCCACAAAATTTAACTGTTCAAAACACACACACACACACACACACAATAATTGAGGAGGAAGCTTAAATCTAGCATGAGCATTGCTTGAGAGTCTAATTTTATGCAACCTAAAAGATTTTTAATACATATATACAATTTTGGCTGCAAAAAAAACAAAAGTAGCTCATGGTTCTGAGTATTATGAGTATTATTGAATAAATCACAATTTTATTTGCTCCATTGGAATTTTAGACAAAAATCCTGATTCAGCTGCATGATGTATATGCAATAAATTTAAAAGCAACCTTTTGGTTTCAATCAAATTTCGACAATTTAATGTTGTTCAAAATTATTTTCAAATGTAATTTCCTTACTGAAGACTTGGACCTTCCTTACTTTGCTTTCCATCGCACCAAGTTAAGCTTAAATACTTTGGATGAGTGGATCGACTGACTTTTTCCAAACTAAACAAGCAAACAGATACATTTGCAGCTAACTGCTAGCATGAAAATACACTGGAAGGTACCCATTTCATTTTCCTATTACATTTCCAGAATTCACATGTAAATCTCAGACCACAATACATTTGCAAGGATGTTTAAACAGGTCGGGTTACAAATGACTGCAAACAAAATATGCAGCATCCCAAAAGGTGCACAGAAAGAAAACCCCAAACTATGCGCTGGAGCAGAAACTTATTCAAAAATACAAATAATAAAGCATGATTTAATGCCAGGACTACAGGACGGTCAGTGGCTCTGTCAATCATTATGGCCTTTGTTTTCATCTTTTCATCTTTTAATAACTCCCCTGTCACAGGAGTTTTGAAGGGGGAGCCGGGCTGCGGGTTCGAGGAAGACAATGTCCTATTCTTGCAGTTGAAAATGCAATGCAGGCTGGGGTCCAACAGGTCCAGCGGTTGCATAAGCCCAAACAAAGCAACTATTGCTGCCCCTGGCATTTTCTCCCTCTCAGCAAACAGATTTACCTCTCATCATCATGACATGTCAGGGGTTAAGTCTCTTAGAAGTCAATATGTTTACTGTAGTAAAAGATAATGGCCCAGTTAGGGGAATCAACAAACAGCATACTGTCTCCACTGTTCCTTTCTTTAAAAGAAGGCCCTAGTTGGAACCCAGCAGGTCTTTCCCAAATCGCACAAATGTGCAACTTGAGATATTCCACTTCAGAGCAGCAGAAGTTATTTATAAGACATACCGCAAACTCAGGCAAACTTAGGGCATCTCATTTCTGACGAATGCACACACACAAAAAGAAATGTTCCTAAACAGAAATATAAATCTTCTTCTTGGACAATAGAAAAAGTATTCCGTAAAATGGCTGCACACTGAAGGCCTAAACTATTATTTTAAAAGTTACAAGAACTTCACAGCATACCAAACCGAGTTTCCGCTCCATATAAAACTACCGCTCGTTGTTTTAGTACGAAAATAATTTTCCTTTGGTTAAATTTGTTGCTCTGGCTCTCCCAAGGACAGCGTGGGCCTGGTCATAGCCTATTTCCCCGTCGCTAATTTTCAAACCACTAATATGGGTTTCAAACAAAGCAGCTTAGAAATAATCTCAAGCAAATAACACAACCGGTGTTAATATTCCTGGAGAAACAAACAGCACGGCTCTCCGCCTGTACCAGCAACCGCTCCTAAAAACTGCACTTCGCCACCATCGGACTGTAATCAGGCGCAGAAAATGGAATGGAAATGTCCACAGCCACAGAAAGATGAAAAGGACGACGTGCAATTTGGTAAAGATTGGGAAACAGTGATTTTAAAAAGGAGCCGGAATACAGCTCCACGGATACACAAGCTTTACTATGAATAAGCAAAACAAATTTAAGACCCTATTCAAAACTAATTAAGAATTAATCATAAGCAGATTGGAGAACTGGTCTGTCTGTTTAAAATATAAGGAGGAAAAACTGTAAGAAAAGTGCCCGGACCTGAGGAAGAACCAAGTCGCTACACTTGAGATAATTATTGACAGAATCATAGGCAGTTGGGGTACTTTTTTAAAAGAAAAAAAAAAACATCCTAGCAGCCCTAATAAATAATTTACAAGTTGATCTTACCAAATACGGACTTTCCCCCGTTAAAAAATAAACTCCTGAGTAATTAACTGTGAAGTCACACCGTTTATGCTCTTTACGTGACACGACCATTTTGCGACATGCGATTCCCTACAATATTACTTCGCTTCTTCATCCCTTCGCGTTTAAGAGTGTTGAATACCGTAATTGAAATTTGTCGACTTACTTAAAAAAATAAACCTTGGTTTCGAAAAAAAATCTAAATGGCGAGAGTTGTTAAAATAAAATAAAAAAGATCTCTTTTGTGTTAATCATAAAACTCATCGGAAAATTAGACAACAAGGCTAAAAAAATGCGACGTGATTTTACACAAAGACAATTTGTGGAATGCCAAGAATTCAACATACAGCACAAGAGCGTGTGAGGGAAAAATAATAAAATATATATGTACACTTACTTAATTAAACCGATGGGTAAGGCTGGAGAAGCGCTGGATCTCGAAGGTGCAA
This sequence comes from Mormyrus lacerda, assembly GCA_015163995.2. Taxonomy (NCBI): domain Eukaryota; kingdom Metazoa; phylum Chordata; class Actinopteri; order Osteoglossiformes; family Mormyridae; genus Mormyrus; species Mormyrus lacerda. The sequence goes on from JAABNX020000008.1 coordinate 15,639,730, forward strand.
CAAGTCTTCTTGGAAAACAATGTTTCTGCTGACTTCCGAAAAGGATCCACTGCGATCTGCGACTCCCAGCTAATACCACTGTGGGGAAAATAACAGAAACATTTCGAGCCGTCATTATCCCCCCCAAAAGAAAAAAATCCAGTTTTTCCCTAAAACTGATCACAGACGTGCGATCTCATCCGACGGCTGCTTTCGGTCTCTCTCTCTGGTCACGTCGGGAAAATAGCTGCGGCTACGGCGAGCGCGAGATCGGACTTCTTTGCAGAAAAATGTGAAAAATGTCAAAGATTTTCGTGCTCATGTCAGACGAGCAGGACGCTGCGAGTCAGCGGACAAAGTGAAAGCACCCTGTTGCAACAGCGTCGAGAAAACAATGCGCCCAAGCCGCTTCAAAACCACCCTCTACCACCAGGAACGTTTCATAATATATATTCCCGACTAAATTTGTGTACAGTTTGACCAGTTAAGGCGTAACATAATGAAACGCAAAAGTGCCTGGTCACCTGCGACCATTTTACATACCCTCAACTAAATGCAAACTTACCTCAAATACCTTTGTTATTGTGACTGTTTTTTATTCGCCCTTTTTGTTTTCCTTTACTGAATAGACAGAGCTTTTTAATTTTGGTAAACTATGCAAAGTTTATTTGTCGCCTTTCTGGGGCCGGCCGTGTGAAATGTACGTGGAGTCGGCGCTGCGCGGACAGTGATGCGAAGAATGTCCGGAATGAGATGAGGAATGAAATGAACGCGAGGAGCGAGTTTGTGCCGGGGCGGAGCGACGGTGGCGTCATCCCGAAAAGCCCCACGGCCAGCCTGGGAAGGAGGGATCACATCCGCCAGCGTGACCTCACGGCGCTCCCAGCTCCGCACGGGAAGCGCATGTTCCGCAAGGGAACCTAGCAAACTAGGCCTGTTGAGTAGGCCGTAATAATAACAATGAAAACCTTCTTAAGTAAGTTTGTAGGTGCTATAAATATCTTCACAATTTAAAAATATTGGGGAAACACTGATTAAAATGGGCTAGAAACGCAAATACAGCTCCAGAAAAACATCCATGACTTTTACTTTGATTAAGCAATGTATTTGTGAATTAGTCATTAAAATTACTAGGTAATGCATCACTGTGTCTGGTGTTTCTACCTGTTGCATATTCATTACATTCTCATTATAATTATAATAATAATGCAAGACATTTGAAAAATTATTTTGGATACACAGAACACAGAAACTGGAAAAAAGTGCAAAACCAGATTTATGCTTTTATGTGCCATACAGTCTCAGCAACCAGTTTCTCCAGCACAATTAGAGTTAAGGGCCTTCCTCAAGGGCCCAATGGTGATACAGTTATTCTGTCAACCATGGGGTATGACCCCACAACCATCATTTGACTGACATGATTATTCTGTCAACCATGGGATATGACCCCACAACCATCACATGATTGACATGATTATTCTATCAACCATGGGATATGACCCCACAACCATCACATGACTCACATGGATATTCTGTCTACAACAGGATATCATCCACAGCCATCATGTAATTGACATGGTTAATCTGTCATCCACAGAATATGACTCCACAACCATGATCTGATTGATATGATTATTCTGTCAACCATGGGATATGACCCCACAACCTTCCTGACATGGTCTCAGATCCCTCACCCCAGAGCTACAGACCACACTGATTTCTTTAGCCGTTAAAACTCCATATCACATTACAGAAAGTTAAGTTAATTATATATTGCAGTTAATGTCTGATTCAAATTATCTGGTACTATTAACCAGTATGCTATCAATTTAGCAGTAGGATGATGCTGTTTGCTGGCAGGCAACATTAATTAAAAGGATACATTTTCAGTGACTCTCAGTGCTGAATATGTGACAAATTATGGCCCGTTTAATGTGTTATTTACACAGTTTGTGATATATTATTATAAACAAAAACTGATGTGTAAGGTCTTTGATGTTAATTACCAAGGGATCCTAGAATAAAAGTCATTAAATGAAAAGCGTGTGGCTTCATCGAATGCCACACGTTTCTGCCATTATGAGAAAATGGTCACATCAAATATAAACTTCATACATTTATTCCAACAGGAGACTGTTTATTATGACATATGCAAATAAAAATGTAAACAAGTACATCTCCCCCAGCCTTGATATACATACACCTATGAACAAATATTACACATAGAGGGAAGGTAGGAAAACTTTTATATTGGACTGAGACTTTATTTTGAGTAACTTAGATGGAATACATTTGTCACGAATGATACAAATATTACGGCTATTAAATGGAGAATAACAGACCCAGATTTAAGGTGACTAAGGCTGACAATGATGCTTAATAATGTGGCTAACTAAGACGATAAGGTGTAATAATGTGGTTAAGACTCAAGATAAGGCTTAATAACATGGCTAAGACTGATGATAAGGCATAACAGCATGACTAAGACTAAAGATAAGGCTTAATAACATGGCTAAGATTAACAATAAGGCTTAATAATGTGGTTAACTGCGACTGACTGTAAGGCTTAATAACATGAATAACTAAGACTGACAGTAAGACTTAATAACATGGCTAACTAAGACTGACAGTAAGGCTAAACAACATGGCTAAGACTGACAGTAAGGCTAAATAACGTGGCTAACTAAGACTGCTAATAACGGATAATCAGATGGATAACTAAGACTGATGCTGAGGCTGAATCTAAACTTTAAGGTAAGCTCGAACCTGAAACAGCTGAAAGAGTTGGGAAGTCCTATGTGGGCAGGGCAGGAGGTGTGAGAGAGAGCATGCCACAGCAAGACAGACATAACGAGAATGAAGGGTCTGGAATCAGCAGGCCATCAGCGGTGGAGCCCCGCTGAAACGCCAGCGTAGAGATCACACCGCTGAGGGCTTGGTCAGAACCTGGTAGAGGCCCGACTGGGGCAGCGTGTCCTATCCTGTCTGAGCAAGCCAGACATGTGGAAGCATTATTATTTTGACACCACCAGCTCTGAATGAGCTGGGTCTATGAAGAAAAGAAGCTGACTTTTATTGAAGACATCAATCAGCACCGTTTGTTATATCCAACCGTGCATGTAGACCATACAGTGCCCAGGCTGAAGATATCTATTCTGGTAAAATTATCTCACAGCTTTGAGTTTGCAGTGTACTTTAAAGCGTTATTTAAAACTGTTTCCTCATTTTCTGAATACGAACCCGGCCATAAAAGGACAATAGCTTCACAATAAACAATTATCAATAAAAATGATTCTTATGTTTTAATTCCTTTAAATAAAAAGACATGGTTCTTCCTGAAATGTGATACCCACAGTATCGCATAAGATGCAAAGCAGAAGATAACTTCTAAAGATCTCCACATTGTGTGAGCCTGTCTTCATGGGTGGAGTCTGAGTCTGCAATACCAAACCATTAGTGATCAAAAGGCTAACTTATCTATGCAGAGACATCCCGGGCGGGGAGCTGTGTTCCTCCTTTCACATGCACAGTAGCAGCGCTTCAGCACCTGGGCACTGAGGCTAGCTTATTTACATGTGCATGTGCATCTTCTCAGCTGAGAGCATTACACAAGCCCTCGGTTAAACATTATCCCAGCGTATCCAGGGAGGCAGCGGGCAGATACTTGCTTAACACTGCAGCATAAAGTGCTTCATGGCCATGCAGCCGAGGGTAGTGTATGTTTGGAAGCAGCATTTGTGAAACGGCTTCTCTTATCTCATTACCTAGGAGATGAATAACTGTGCAGATCGCATATGGTGTGGGCCGTTTTCAGTGTTTGTTTACACACCAGCAGGTACATTTTTTCAGGGAAACCTTATCGTCCAAAATTCGGATCCACGTAAAGTTACAGTCATGCCTCAATACCGTGGCCTGTTTTTACTTTGTCATAAAAAATATGCCAGAGGGTTTTAATGCTAAAATACAATATAATCGGACACGTTTTTTTTGAGATGGTGTTTGGTGAATGTATCTGTTTCGTTCCAGTTGGAAGATTGAAATGAAATCACACAAAGAAGGCTTCAAGAGCTTGTCAAAGTTTTGTAGAGAAAACAGCTACTCAGGGGAGCACTAACAGATTGTCTGTTCAGAAGCCTGGAGAAAATGCATATTTACGAAATGAGGAAACAGACTTGTAATGAGAAAAGGATCGGCCCACTTCAATAGCAGAACAGAGGCCTGGGTAAATACCAAGCCCATATTGAGAAAGAGACACGGGCTGATTTTTGCCAGATGCTTGCTGTGCTAACTGAGCTCAATTTGTACAATAAATAGATTAAATTTAATGTGCATCATTGCATAAACCTTAATAAGAAAATAAGAAAAGCATATACACGAATGCCATTTGTATATAAAGGGTGTCTAGATTTAACATAATCTGCTGAACAGCAATAAAAAGATGGTGTATTTAGTCGTATTTACCTGTAATTGTACCCTTTTCACACATCCAATGTTAAAATGTTTCGAATTGGAATTAATATTTGAGTAGTGTGACCTGATGAAACGAATAGAAACAGCCATTACGGTGAGACTGTTTTTTCTTTATCTTTCCTGCGGAGTAACAAACTCCAGCAAGCTGAAACAGCTGCGACTGGTAAGGACTCGCAGCGCTTCAAGTGTTTACCAAAAAACGGCCTCTCTCAGGTTTCACCTTCCGGGTCCAATTTACACCCCGGCACTTTGCTTTTAAACAGTTTTACAGCTGTGTGGGATTGTGTCCCGCCATAAGACAGTGCCTTAGGGTGTGTGGGAGTATCTATCTCCACCCCAGCCAAGGGTGATAAAACAGGGTGGCCTCACATCTCATATGCGAGCTTGTGTGTGTGTGTGTGTGTGTGTGTGTGAGTGCATGTGTGGGTTGCTTGGCTGGGGGGAGGAGCAACAGACCCTATACACTTCTGTCAGCCGCTTGGGGTGTGGTCCAGCACTGTTCTCAACATTTTCTCTTGTCGAGCATTGCTAATGTATTCTTTCACCAGTGCTGATTCAATCATCCTGTATCGGAAAAAAACAGCAGATAAAACGGCTAAGCTTCCAATGGGGGATACACACGCCCTTTGAAAAAAAACGTGTCTATTCTTAGCCATCAATTTAAAATGACACTGCTCCCGAAGGTTTAAGTTCTGTGTCTCGAGCCCAAAAATAAACATATTTTACCTCAAAACATGGGAAGAGCTGACTTGTGGATGGGGAGGCCTTCCCAGGCCCTGCGGTTTCCCTCTGGCTCCATCATCAGCTGTGTTATCTGACGGCCCTGGCTATGGTCCCACAGGCCCTCTGTGGCTGGGCTTTGAAGATTAGCGTGAGTTGACCCCTCTGCTCCAGGGGGCTGGAGAGGTAAATTGGCCTGGTTTAGTTCACTTGACTGCTGCCCAGCGACCTCGCTCCTAATCCGCTGCCAGCGAGGCCAGGTGCAGGGAATTGCTGTCCGCCTGCTCAGGCCAGTTCACTCGACACTTGGGTAAGACAAAGGATAGGGGGTTCACTGTACTGTCAGGCTGAGGAATGGATAGATAGATAGATAGATAGATAGATAGATAGATAGATAGATAGATAGATAGATAGATAGATAGCTTACATGAAGTAAGTACGCTTCCTCAGAACTATCCTTTTAATAACATAATCGCTCTATGTTTGAGAAAAGGAAGACATAAAAACATAAAATAATCAACCCAGCAGTTAGGAGGCTTTTCCTGTAAAGAAAAAACGAGCAAATGAACACGAATGAAAACAAAAGAATTTTCTGAGCTGCGGGAAGCTGAACCGTTTTTCAATACATGCCTTTCTGCTAATTAGTTTGTGATAACCACCGATGGCAAATTGTAATTAAACCAATTCTCCTGGCGGAGCTCCTGTATTTACTTTCATCATTAATATTCCACCTAATCAACGCAAAACGTATCCTCATACGTTCGTAAAAAAACCTGACATATCGATAATGCACTTTCATGATTTTTGACGAAAGGCGCTATGGTGTTCCCTGCCTTGGACCTTCTCAGTCACATGTCCGCGTCCAAGAAAAGCAGTTGAAAGATGGGTCAAAAATATTTGAAAATAAACACAAAATCAGCTCACATTTGACAGTGCCCTGTTCAGCTTTATTCCATAACCGTCAGCACCTTTTGACATGTTTAAGATGATTACGAGGACACAGCTCATCCAAGACAATCTGTGAGCAAACCCTTTACTCTATTCTCTACTCTAATTCAACAGCCATATAACCTAATACATCCAAAGCCGCTTATTCAGCTTTTACCTCAGAAGTGGTTTTGCTGTTGAATGAACTGCACTGATGGTTTAATCAGCAGGTAATAACATGTAATTGATTTGAACTACATTTCATAAAGGTGGCGGAATCTCAGATGGAAGCCAAAAATGATGGTGGTTGCCATCTTGTGGCCATAAATGAGCAATTGATTAACCAAAGCGGGATTGCGGTGACTCATTTCGCAAGGGTTCGTATATGTAATCTTGGAAGGTTGGCCAATGTGTAGGTATTCATTTTCCCCCGACCACCAAGGCACTCAAACAAGCATTATTTCCTTAATCAGTCTAATCTGGTCTTCTGAGGCTGTGTTTTGCTTAAAGAGGAAAAACCACACAGCTCTTCAGGATGAGATCTGTGAATTGCATTAAAGTAAAGCTCTCGACGGTTACCCAGTCAATTTCTTGAAACTCATTTGATTTATTTTTAATCCATTTGATTTGTTTTTAATCCTTTCAGTCAAGAGATATGCTTTGACATCTTGATCAAGCAACTGCATATTTTGGTAAGGATTGAAAGGGAATCGACATTTATTTTCAATGAGTATCCCACATTCTATCTAAATGGAAAATCATAAACATTCATTAACCCTCTAAGACAATACTAGCTACATCATTTTAAGTGGCAACATTTCAGTCCAGCCTCAGTCAAACCATTTAATAATAAGAAACTGTTCGGGTGCCTTACATTACCTTAACATTCATTCAAGACTGTGGGTAAGGTTAAAGTGTAATAGCACAATGCACTTGTAGGAGATACAAACAGCCCATACCCACTTGCCAAAACTGAGTGGTTTTGCTCGCAGATCTTCCGTCACGAAGCCGACACAACATGAAGACGAGCGCATAAAAGGTGTTATCCGCTAACAGCTCTAGTATGGGTGAAACACGGATGGTACTATTGCATTGCTATTGTGAACATAACACAAGGGACGTTTTTAACCACAAAATAAGGAATTATTATGCATTAACATGCTGGTGATACTTCACACCGACACTCATCCATAATAGTTATAATGATTATTATATACACTCGTTGGGCACTTTATTAGGCACACCTTGCTATTACCAGGTTTCACTCCCTTTTGCCTTCATACCTGCCTTAATTCTTCACAGTATAGATTCAACACTGTGTTTGAAACATCCCTCGGAGACTTCGCTCCATGTTGACATGACAGCAGTTGCTGTAGATGTGTCAGCTGCGCCGTCATGATGCGAATCTCCCATTTCACCATATCCCATGGGTTCTTCATTGGATTGAGATCTGTTGACTGTGGATTTCAGTACATTAAACTTTGTCGTGTTCATGAAACCTTGTTTGAAGTAGCCCTTAGAAGCTGGGAACACTGTGGTCATTGAAGGATGGGCATGGTCCGCAACAATACTCAGGTAGGTCGCGGCACGTGAGCGATGCTCGAAAGGGACCCAGTGAATGCCAAGAAAATGTCCCCCACAGCATTACACCATCACATCACCAGCAGCAGCTGGATCGTTGACGCAACGCAGGGTGAATCCATGCTCTCACGTTGTTTATACCGAATTCTGAACCCACCCTCTGAATGCTGTGGCAGAAATCGAGGCTCATCTGACCCAGTAATGTTTTTCCAATCTTCCATTGTCCAGTTTCGGTAAGACCGTACCCTCTGTAGCTTCAGTTTCCTGCTCTTAGCTGACAGGAGTGTCTGCTGTAGCCCATCTGCTTCAGGTTTGATGTGTTGTGCCTTCAGAGATGCTTCTCTGCAGACCTTTGTCGTAACATTGAGTTACCGTTGCCTTTCTATCAGCTTGAACCAGTTCGGCCATTCTTCTCTGATCTTGGCCATCAACCAGGCATTTTCACCCAGAAAACTGCCATTCACTGGATGTTTTTTTTTCTTTTTTGGCCCATTCTCTGTAAACCCTAGAGATGGTCATGCATGAAAATCCCAGATCATCAGCAGTTTCTGAAATACTCATACCAGCCTATCTGGCACCAACAATCATGCCACATTCAAAGTCACTTGAATCACCTTTCTTCCCTATTCTGGTGTTTTATATTCACATTATCTGAAGCTCCTGACCTGTATATGCATGATTTTATACATTGTCCCAATGACATATAATTGGCTGATTAGATAGTTGCTCCAGCAGGCAGTTGAACAGGTGGCCAGTGAGAGTAATAATGGATTGATGGGATAATGAGTGTGATGCTACGTTTTGAAAATATTTCCACTAATACACATATCAATAGGTGTGATATTCCCACAGAACATTTCAGCTTCGATGTCACACTTAGGTTTGTCATGTGACATTTACCTTTTACCTCAAGCTTTATCTCTAGCTAGCAACAGTCCAGTCTGAATTTAACCTTCTACTGACAGCCCATAACGATGCAGCCCACCTTCAGTGGTTGGGGCTGGAATGCTGCCCCCCACCCTTTGTCTGTCGACTTTGCATGTTTTTCCACAATCCTTAAACATGCAATTAGAAAAGTATGCGTTTGCCCTGTAATGGACCTGCCGCCTAGTCCATCCTCTCCCCTTCCATGATCTCCATGACCCCATATTGGATAAGTGGCTGAAGAATTCATAAGAATTTCTTAGTAATGGGAAATATTAAACAAGAGAATGTATGAGTGGATGTCTTTTTTCATACCAGACAATGTGTCATGCATATCTTTTTCAATAGCAATGAAAGTCATCCATTGGTATTGTACATGCATGTACATGTTTTATTCAAAGGGGAATGCAAGTCAAGGTAGCAAGTGGTGTTTTAATATATAAAACGGTTAGTTGTCTGAAAGTGTCCACACATCACTTGCATAATTAAGTTTGAAGTTAAGGATACGTATTTCTTCATTTCCTCCATTTAATGTTTTACCGAGACACTCTGTGGCATCTTGCAGTGACACCACCGTCCCCAGAGAGACGGCACCTGATCACACGACGCTCCTCAAAAGGCTGTACAGGCCAACCAGAAGTCTCATACATTATAAGGATGTTCAGTATAAGCAGTTATACCAAGTGTGACGCCAGTGTCTAGGCAAACATGTTAGCAATGAATTCTGCAACTCATAAGCACATATACAGATAGAGGTTGGCCTATTGATAAACTGAACACTACATAATATCCAGTACCCCTAGTAGCAATCACACAGCCATGGAAAAAACTGAGAGACAGCTTCATATTTTTAGAGAAATCTGCTTTTTAAAATCCTGGTTTAATACCAGTTCTGCTGGCAGTGGGCTATGCTGAGCTGCAGGTTGCTTCCAGGTTCAAAATTTCTACGACAGCAGTACACAAGAACAAGGTGAAGCAGGAGACTCGGGGAGCGACCAGAAACCAGGCAGGTAAAGGGCGGAAGTGACTTTATGAAGCTGGAGGTGACCGTCAAGTTATCCGGCAGTTTTTCATGAATCGTAGGATGACATCAAGTGACCTTCAAAAGGAATGGGAAACATTAAGTGCAGGTGTGAAGTGCACTGCTAGGATAGTATCAGGATCCTATATAAGCAGGACTGAAGTCCCATAAAGCAAGGAAGAAGCCCTTCATTAATGAGAAACAGAAGAACCAGACTGCGGTTTGCAAAAATATATATTATTCACAGATTCACACCCAGACATTGAGAATTGAATGAAACAAACTGTGCTGAGGTCTCTTAATTTTTTCATGGACTGTGTATAAAACTGTCTTTAAGGTGCTTAAATACAGGAGTCTTATACATGCACTTTCCATACAGGAACTAATTCTCCTAAGCAGTTTACATTCAGCGTAACTAATGAGAATTGTGTTCAGATGTGCTTAGCATGTATCCCAAGGTCAGAAGACAAATCAAAGTACAGACTGTTTTATCTGTAATGTGCAGATGATGAGTCTGGATGTGTTACTGCCTGTAGCAGACTGGGAGCACTTCACAATAAGACTACACTTATAAAGGGTTTATGAAAGGTTTACAAACCGGCTATTAATTAGGCTGCAACACTTTGCAAATCATTAACAGACAATAATAAACAAGTTATAACACAGTTTTCCTTTTATTAATGAGTGACTATCATTCATAAGTGGCAAAAGGGAGCCTTACTGTAAAGTGGTACCATATATTAACATATTAAAGAATTACATATTTTGAAATTCATGCGTGTTCCTGACCAGCCCAAGCATTCCACAAGAAGTGTAACGGTGCATTAAAAAAAATATTAAGTATAGAAAAAGAAAAAAAAGAGAATTTGTTTCAGAAAGTATGGTTCTTGGGCAGGAAACCAAATAACAATTTGTACCACTTGTAGAAAAAGGAACAATCTGTCTACAACAAGATTATAGGCCAATCCAGACAAAGATTCTTCTACAAATACTACTAATGTTTAGCATATACGCTCAAGCCAAGATCAGAATTTTAAGCCAATTAACTGCAAATATAATAATTTCTGTTTAATGGATACTGCTGAGTGGAGTTTTTTGGAATTCGTTTCCAATAACAAGGCTATGATTTTAACTGAATAGTCGTAATATGATTTTCAGTAACTTCATTCAAACAGCATTCAAAACCGCCTGGTCATATTGTGAGGGAATTTAGGCTTAAATGGGGAGCACATAAATAAAATGTAGCATTTTCATTTGTGATCTAATTGAAGAGAATGGACCTTTAACAGGGAGTATTCAGGAATATACTATGCATCTGCTTCCATTCAGAAGTGTTTGTACGTCAGTTGTATGGCCTTTACTTTCAACATCTATTTCAGAGAGAGAATGGTGAGAATTTGTTGCTGGGAGCAGGAAAAAAAAAACTCCAATGGAATACTGGCTTGTGCAACGCATGCAGCTGCAGAACAAAATGTCGAAACACCCAGAATCTTCAAAACAGACCCTTGGATCACATCCTTGTGATTATTGCTTAATTGAGACAATACTGAGTGGTTAAAATGCTGTTTATAATTTATAATGAAGAAAAATATAAGAAATACTGACTGAAAGAGCCCAACAGCTGACAGGGGAAATTTCTGTCTCTAGCTGGAAATGTCTATTGGCATTTTCATTTCATTCAATTTTACATAAAACATCACATGACAAATTTTGATTTTAAACTCTTTATTTTTTCTGAGAATTCTATGAGTGTGAAATCTTTGTGGGGGGAATTTTATAGGCACGCATCACAAAGCTCTTTCAGGCTTTGCAGTTGTTTACAGCAAATTTCCCCCACAAATAGCCATTAGCCATAATTACATTTATAAAATAATGACACTGAGCTGGAGACACCTGGCTGAATTAGAAGCAAAATTAAAAGGAACTGATTGATGGCAACCGAAACAAGTACATTTAACTCATGACATACATACTAGAGCAAACCAAATATATGTTGAAGGAGAAAGTGACAGTGTTGACAGCTTAGAGCAGGGCTATTCAACTCATGGTCCTCAGGGGCCGAGTCCTGCTGATTTTCCAGCCATCCTTTACCTGTGAGCCAGGTGTGAAGCCTCTGGCCAATCAGAATCAGTAATTAATAACCTAACTGTCTGTGAGAACTGAAAACAAAGCCTGGATTTGGAATTGAGGGCCAGAGCTGAAGAGCCCCGGCTTAGAGTGTAACGGTTAGTCCTGCCATTTTAGTGGTGAAACATAAAGAAAACCTCCGTGGACACTGAAGTAATACACAATTTAAATTTACATAAGTAAATACCTGACCCTACCTACTTGAACAGCAATAGACTGTGAAATCAATGTCACCTGACGTACACTTTCTATTACGGGCCATATGTGAATGGCTCAAAAAAATGCTAATTAACTAGCCTTCACCTCACACTGATTTATATATATCTGGGCCTCAATGCCTTTTATTCTGTACAGAAACCAGTTTCATGTGATTGGTAACAAGGAGAATCCAAAATGCTTGCCTCAAGTGTCTCAGTTACACAGGCATTTTTATAACGTGTAACTAACATAAAGTAGGTTAAGACACTGGAACTTAATATCTAAGGTGCTTTGGTAACAGCTTGGCAGAAATTGCGTGAGAAAACGGATTATTGAACGACAACCTAAGAGCACTCTTAAATGAGCACAACTGCAGAGACGAAATATCAACTGTGTAATACAGCAGATGCTGCATAATTTTTCTGTTTTGAGTCAGACTAGTGTGACCCTGGGCATGTGTTAAGAAAGCTGTGAAAGACTGCAATTTTGACAGCGTTTATTTCAACAGAACACTACTCAGATGAGAAAGGACCTTGTCTTACGCATGGTGGAAATCCCAGCATTCAAATAAATCCAACAAAATTGCGAGGAACAGATGCATTCAGACCATTCATCCATCTATCCATCTCCTAAATGCTTATCCTGTGTATCCAGCCATACAAGAAAGCAAAACCGTAACCCTGCGTGATGCTGAGCAATTGTCATGGGTTTCATGCATTTCTGTGGGCACTTGATGCTAAATCGACATGGCGTACAAGCACAACATTTTCAATAAGCAATTTTTAAAAGAACAGATATGAACCACTACTTGGGAAAAAATAAAATAAATCAATACAGGTATCTAAGGTGAATCACATGCTAGTTGGGTAATTCTCCCAGTTGTGATTGTTTCAGTTATATGTGTGGATTTTTACTCTGCACACTTAGAGCACAGAATCAATCTGTCCTGACCTTGCCTTTAATGCTTTCACAGTGCGGCAACAGTGCAGTCCTAACCTCTTTGCTACCCACTGCTGGCTGCTCAACCATGCGAAATCTGAGAACTTTCAATGCTGAACAGCTGCATTAAGACCGGTGTCTTTGTTCAGTTATGAAACGGGCAGAACATTTTAACAATCCTTAAAAACGTTTTCCTCGGCAACCAAACCATAACTGTAACTTATGGCAGAAATTTCACATATTCTCATCGCACTATTATTCATCTTTAAAGTTCTGCCCCCCTCCCCATATTCCATCTGTGGCAAACAAACTCAAGAATTAATTTACAAATAACATTTCTATTATAAATGGGAGCAAGGGGATAGTAGTATGTTGCTGGAGAACATGGCTCCACAGACACGCTCGCTAAATCACAACAGACAAGCTGCCGCTGTCTTTCAAACAGAAAAATACAAGGGATCCGATTCTTTCCAAACTCCCACGCAGCATTCTTAAAACCAGTAAGCTGCCATCTGCTGCACTGGTTTGAAATCACTTACCTCGCTCTTCAGTTAAAAGCCAGGCAGTTTTATTTCCAAACACCCCACTCTAATGACAACGGAGTATCAATATCTGCGAGATGTGTCCCAGAGCAGTGTAGGGAGACCCATGAGCAGTCTTATATGGAAAGGAACAGGGTATACTTTACACATTACTGTCTCATTTGTAACAGAGGAATGTAAAAGCATTGTAAATGTAACAATGGACAAATTAAAATGACATATTAATGTGCTGTGAAGGTGTCTGAAGTACACTGTGTAAAATACAATTGTTTGAGGGGCATCTGAAAAACTCAGATAATGTGAGGCCTTTTGGCTCGATTGCTGCTAACATCAAATATGGTGTAAATACAGTAAATCAGTAAGGTCTGCGGCCCACATTTAAAAAAAAATATGTGTATTTAAAGAATTTAGTCAGACCATTGTCATTTGCTTGTTAAGTGCAAATGTTTTAAAGCACAATCAAGCACCATGTTTAGTGCAGACCCGAAAGGAGGTCTTTCCCTTTTCCTACTTTGAGTGAAATTTAAACAAGATTAACACAACGTTTGCCACCCCCCACTCAACCCCACAACCTCTCACTAGACAAAACCTCCTATTTATTCCAAGAATTATAAAAGCTAACTCTCCTGGTTGTAATGACATGTTTTACTGATTTATTTTACTGTTAAATGACATGTGATTGCCTCACAAATTTCAGTTCTAATCACACCGTGTATTTTTTCACTGTATTAAACAAAAATAATAACACCAGAAAAACATTAAAACAAACATCAGATTCAGATATCTTTATGAAACAATATTTTAAAAATACATTTAAGATAGCTTTGTGGATTTACTAAAACGCCAGCAAAAGCGTAACCAAAAAAAACATTTCATCTCTGTATAAAAAATGGTATACATCAGTATATGCTGAATGAAAACAAATGAATGAAAACTTAAGCGCAAGGTTTTGCTTGCTCCAAGCTATTTCATTGTTTTAAGACTTACACCTCATTCGTTATAAACATTTTTGCAGTACTGTAGTAATGCTCAAGTGAACAAGCAGGGCTAGTTAATAATAATGTGATAATACATGCAAGTTACCCGTTACAGCTGCGGAGAGATTTCCAAGTGTAAAGGCTACGTGCCAATAGAATAAACAGTTTACAATTGAGAGTGTTCAAAAAGGTCCTCCACTGATTATACAATGACTGCATAGTTTATACAACTTATATGCACTTTTTTTGCTATTTACCTAAATAATGTACTTGTGTGATTTATAAAACTTGTTTCAATTTTTTTGATTGTTACAATGGCTACTTTTGCCATCTTGGCAATAATAGTGATAAAGCAGTTTTTTGTTTATCATATTGCTCCCTTACTGCGCCCCCCCCCACCCCCCGCACACATTTAAAAAAAAAAATAACATTTATATTTATAAAATTTAAATAATTATTATTTGCCGGTGAAGTGCTTTGTTTGAAAGCTCAGTGCTGTACCATGTTTAGTACAGACTCACTCATGGGGTTGGGGG
>JAABNX020000008.1:15654770-15674319 GCA_015163995.2 Mormyrus lacerda
GGGGTTGGGGGCCCCACCCCCAACACAACAGCGTAGGATCTCAGTGAACACACTCAAGACAGATGGATGCTAACTGCTACCCGGCTGACGTCCTATGCGTGTAGTCAGTGGCTCTGGAAACGGTGAGGCCTGCAGAAGCGGGTGAGTGACGAGGCCCGTTGCCCTGGCAACGGCGGGCACGCCGTATTGTGTGCCACCTATTCCACATTCCGGTATTTAGTGAAGAGGTTGTAGAGCACCCTCAGCGTGGACTTCAAATCACAGTTCACGATGTCTGCGCAGAAATAACATCACGTTAATCGCGTTAACTTGGCCAACAAAGAGATCGACAGGAGACAGATCAGCAAATCTGGTGCTGAAGCTATTAACGTCACCACGCATTTAATTCAGCGCTTCCCCTGAGCAGTAATAATGCATCAGCTCATGGGAGTTTTACATACACAAAAATGTTTTGAGGGCAGAACAAAAAATTATTGGTTCAGAAAAGAGGTTGGTCCAAGCACCTAGAGGAGGCAGGACCAACTAGAACGAATCAGAATTAAAGTCTTGGTCCTGCCTTCTTTAGTTGCTTGGGCCCACCTCCTCTACAATTTGATTGGTTTTCTCTCTGAACCAATAATTTTTCATTCTGCCTTCAGAATAGTAAAACTCCTACAAGGTTTCATTAATTGAAATGCGCTAATTTTTCAAGGGTGGCTTTAATAGTATATCCCAGTTCAGAAAGCGGTGAAATTTAAAAATGATCACCACTATAATGCCACTATTCTCTGGGTCAACTGCGAAGTGCCTGCAGAGTATTTGCTGACGGACATCTCTCTTCATGTTTGTATTCCTCTGAATGCTGTTCCACACACAATGTAAAAAGAGGGATTAATTGTTCGGTCAACACCAACGTACCCTCGGGCCTGGGCTTGGGTCTCTCCAGACCCCCGTCCTGCATCAGCTCAAAGGAGAACGACACATTGTGCACCTACAGCGGAAAACACACGACGTGCGTGTGAGGGGATGGGGGGGGGACACCGGCGAGGCAAAGCCAAGAAAGACGGAACTGAATAAAACATTAAGTGAGCTTTTAGTGCACCGATATCACATATTACAGGGAAGCATTGCGAAACACTCAGTAGCTTATAATCACCTGTGAAGATATGAACGTGAGGCAGACTACACTACATTTTGACAGAGGGCAGGTAAAGCTACAATTACACTGGCATAAACATGAATAGGGAGAGCAGCGGCCAAAGATTAGCCGTATCTAGCTGGCTTAACCACGCTGTGCCCGTCCCCTGCAGAATCTCGGCCCGCTTCTGACGAACTCGAGAAGGCTGCTCTCGACATCTCCAAAGTATCGCGTGGAGCCCACGGACAAGCTGCCCGGCTGAATCCATTATCAGCGCCGGCCAGGTACACAAACACGCTTTTTAAAAAAAAAAAAAAAAACACATGTATTGACCTCATTTTCAGTAGTGTGACACAAGAGCCCTTTCCACGGACTCTGCATTTTTAGCTCCAGTAAATAGGACAGCGAGCGGGCAGTGGACGGGGGGAGGGAGATGAGCGGGCAGCCTGCTGCCTAGAAGATGTGAGTGCAGATCAGATACTGGGAGCTACTCGGCCGGGCGGGGGGGGCTATTAATAGCCAGTGTGAGCGGCAGAGGGGCAGGGATTCCTTGGGGCAGGTGGCAGGCTCTCCAGCCACGACAAGGCCTGGAAGAAACCCTTTCGCCACGCATTACCGCTAATCCTCCTGCCGCTCACCACCCGCACGTCCTGTGCGGCCCGATTATGGAATCAGGCCCCCGGAAACATGGCCACGCGACTCCGCGTGGGCCAGCTGCCCCCTCCCCCTCTCGCCGTCGCCACCCCAACACCACGACAGGACCGACTCTGAGAACATAAACGTGGACACAAACAAACGCGTGAGCACAGGCGGCTTCGAGGCCGACAGAAAATGACCTCCCGAGGCGCCTAAAACCACATGCATTTACTTGGCCGTCGACACGCGGCGGCACGGAAGCTTGGGAGACGAGCGGCGTTTTGCATGTTTTGCGTCAGCAGAACGAGGGAGAGGCCAGGAGAACGGGTCGGCACCGGGGTCCGGCCTGAAACCGTATCCATGGTAACCGCCACAGTGGCACAGCCATACCTTCTGTTCAAAGTTTTCTGGGGTGAGGAAGAAGTTGTAGAGGGGAACGAAATAGCCCTCCAGTAATCCCATCAGCAGGACCAGATAAACCCCATCAGCGAACTGGGAGTGTAAAAAAAGCAGATCACCATAATCAGAATTTACTTGAAAAACAAGATGCATGATTTCATATAACATATCCAAGCCTAAAAATGTCACTCCACCTTTCCAGAAAGAGCTTGGATGCTGTATAAAGCAGTTGAAAGGTGTCCTACCTGTGTGTCCAGCTCAGAGACTTCAAGGTTCAGCTTGTTTAAGTGCTTGTTCACAAAGGTGATCAAAGTCTACGATCAGAAGGGAGCGGTGAGTCGGTATTAAGAAACCACAGAGGCAAAAGCAGTCGACAGGTAACATTTAGGGTAAATCAGCACCTTTTTCACAACGTTGAGTTTGTCTGGGGCGTGGTCAAACAGGGTATCGAAGGCATCGCGCTCTGCACGGAACAGTGTGAACGAGTCATTACCTACAATGGCTTGCAACAAAAAAATCTGGCAATTATGGCTAAAGAATAATGAAAGGGTAATGAATATCCATTTGTGCTGGCATCGAGCGAGCTATGTTCAATTCATTTTACTCAAAAAAACAAAAAAAATCAGGCATTGTTAATGGACAATGATGAGTTCTGCAAAAAAAAAATAAAAAAAAAAAACATACCATGTCTTCCAGATAAAGCCCTGATGGGAAAGAGAAACAATGTAAAAGTTTATTTGCTGGACTGGATAATTTCCATAAATAAACAGACAAATTAGTCACAAAACAAACGAGCATTTCGTTTGAAGAGTTAGAATTAGGTAAATGCAGATGTTCTAATCAGGAGCACCAGACAAGTAGGAAGAACAAAGCGGTTCTGTGGGTTCTGTCCCAGAGAGGCGCGAGCAGGCTAGCTGGATCGGACCCGGGCGACGGGGCCCAAGGTTCAGGGAACATCTGCCCACAAGCGCCTTCTCTTCCCGCTCCAATCTGCCCGCCTGGGCAGCACGGTTCGGCAGCTGCTGTCGGCCGCATGACAAGCGCTCAGCGACGGCCTTATCTGGCTGGCTGGCTGGCTCATGCCCGCTGGAGAACTGGCAATCAGCTGCGGCCTCACAAAGCGAGCAGGAGCTGGCAGGACCCAGAGCCCCCCCTCGCAGCGAATGAGCTCATTAACACGGGGCTCTGTCCCTAAATGCGATTCGGCGAGGGAGGGGGCGGGGGGCACTCTCAATCTGTCTCTTCGTTCTGTGTGGCTCTTTGGCTGGTGCGTCACACTCAAAAACTTGTGCTAGTGCCGGTGTGGTTGTCAGTGTCTGCTATTAAACCACAGTACTGTGCAAAAGTCTTAAGTCATAGAAATTGATGTTTATATGACCTTTAGGTTGGTAGAAAACTATGATTTCATGTATGTCAGCTTAGCCAATTCAAAAACTCTCCTAAAGCCACCCCAGTATTTACTTTCTGACCAGCAGCTACCCCCTGCCTTGTTTGAATAATAACTACTACATTGAGTAATTAAAAAAAAAAAAAAAAAAGAGTTAAATGAGTCACTGATTTGGTGATGAAATTTAACAAATGCATGTAATGAGAGGTTTGAGAACTGATGTGGTGTTCATCTATCAGTAAATTCTTGGAAAACAGAAGAAAATGTTACTTTTTATTGTGTTTCTGTTTTTTCTGAGCAAACATACACTTACTACCCAGATAAATAGCTTAAAACATTTTCTTTTGCACAGCACTACATATCGAAGTGAATGGACATGAACCAGTGTGTCAAGGACTTCTGCTGCCTGTTCTTCAAATACGTATTTAGTACCTTTATTAAAGAGGAAAGGCTTTTTCATGCGTTTAAATTTTTCCCATAATAATTTCTGACTAGTTTTCCACAGCTCCTGTTTCTCCTGCACACATGCCGTGGATCTGAGCGCTGCCTGACCACACACGGTAATGCTCACGCACTCAGTGTTCCCTGTGATCTCCTCCTGGATCTGTCGGGACTGCAGAATTCCCTCACGTTTCTGTGGGAAAGACACGGGGAATGCAGCTAAGTGACTGAACAGGGGAGGAGAAAGGAATTAATTAAACAGGTCATTCCAAACTGGATCGGATCAGACTGGGAGCACAGTGTAACACACTTCCCTGGATTGTTCTAGAACTATTCCCGTTAAAGGCTACAGGTGAACAGGTTGACTTAAAAGAGGCCAGACCTTTGAAGAAAAATGCCTCGTGTCAATGAGTAATCTGTTTAACCTTGAACACCTTAGTATGTATGGTGACTGTACTGTATAAATGTATGAATGCATCAAACTGAATACTGTACAGAACTCTTTGGATAAGGCACATAAATAATGCAATAGCATTCCCTGCCATAGCAAAGGATCAGAACTAAAAGCAACATAGATAACAGATGAGTTGAGCACACAGCTACTACTACATGCTGCACACAGCACAGTAATTGTAATTAGGGCTACACGACTCAATGTAAAAAATGAATTGTGATTTTTCCACCTTCACGATTTTTGAGTAATATTCCTCTCCATCAGTATGATTTAGCATTTTATATTGTCTTTTGAAGATGGAACAGACAATATGTAGAGATCGGCGATGTACCAGTTAACATATCAGTATCAGTCAATATTGGTTAAAAAAAAATAAATAAAATAAAAAAAAAAAAATTTAAATCAAGATATTGGCTTCAATCCAATTTATCAACCTTGGCTAGCATCTAAACGTTATCAATACAGGCAATCCCCGGGTTATTATTATTTTTTATTATTATGTATGTATTTTACCAACTCAATTCAAATTAAAGACAGACTTTGGGAACGGAAGTCGTTCGTATACATGGGACTGCCTGTATTCAAATTTAGAAGCAGCAGAGCTGAAGACACAACAGCCGAAATGATGGGAGATGATTGCGTCGGACGACCAGCCCGTCTCTATAGTGGAGGACGAGGGATTTCGCCGGCTGATTCACCACTTATAAGAGGTCTAAAAGTACTGGCTTGAGACATGTTTATAGTCCATTGTTAAATCTGGCCCACAGATCAATGTATGGTGTTCCACGGCAGAACAGGAAGGGCACACTCTCGTTTGTAACAAACAGCTCGTTTCTAAATATAAGGAACATTAGCAAACTTAAACCTCATCTACTCTTTATTACAACATCTGATTCTCTGCCCCCTCATTTTGTCACATGGTGTCACATAGTCCTCAAAATTTGCTGATACAGCTTAGGGAGGGAAGAGGCAGCGTTTGGTCCAAGTGTTGTGATTTGAAAACAATGAATTGTGCATCCCCAGCTGCATATTTACAGGACCTATATATCATTTCAACTGAAGATCAAGCATTAATGCAGGTACCTGGACCACGACAACTTGAATGGACACATGATCCGGTAGCCTGATCGGGGCTCGAAAGTGCTGAGACAGCGCCACCAACAGGTGAAGGATAGCCACCGTGCTCTTAGCATGAATCGCTGTTGGGGATAGGAAATAATACGTTAAAAGCCAAAACGATTTTCTCTTCTTAAAGAATTCCTACAATACTTCCAGTATCACCAAATAAAACGGCAACATGGATTTTAGACAATTAAATATCAGATTATTTTTTTAATCATTATACAAAACATGTTTCAATGAGAAAAATAATGCTGTGGAACGTCAAACAAATACTAAACGATAAAGGCAGGCTTTGCATAGCAGAAATGAAAAGCCGATATGCAGCTTATTTTATTTCTTGCAATCTACAACAACTGCTTTGAAACCCGTGCCCTGTCCGTACAGTACTAAACTTTCATCTCTCCCAAAAATACATCTACGGAGAAGGACACAAAGAAAAAAAACAAAAAGGGGATTTGTCATGGGGTCATAGGGAGACAAATCCTATTGATTTTTTGAAGATTTCTGTGCTAATCTCTAAAGGATAAGAGCACAGGAAATCCTGCGATTTAAAAAACTGAAGCCCGACAACAAAAAACATGACTGATGGGAAAAAAAGGGGGGGGAGTGCATCTCTCGATTGAATATGGGAGGGCAAATGAAAAAGGGATCAAAAGAAAGAGCGACGTGTAATCAGTTTTGTTTTCTTTACACCGCCGCACCCCAAAGCCACCGCGCTCGAACCCTGAGCAGCAGAACGGGTCAGAATGTCAGAGCGACAGCGGGGGAAACCGCCGAGACGAATGTGACATTCCGCCCTGGAATCAGCCGACGAGCGGAGCAGCACAGGGGACAGGATTACACCTCCCGCTCCCCTCCAATGTGTAAAAATGGATGCAATGAAATAAACAAGCATTCTTTAATCCCCCAAAATTGAAAATTTTGCTCTGTGTCTGCTGCAGTCTCCTTTATCGCTTAGGCTTGATTTAATGCGACTCAGCTAGGGTTAAGTGCTCTTCCATGGTTTGTGTTCATAGACAAGGATTAAACTCACTTGGTCAGAAAGTGTTCCACTCAGTCTCTGAAAAACAATCTCAATTTTACCTCAGTTTTAAGTACTCGTGCCATCCATACATCAGTGCCACCTTCCATTTTTCCAATAGTGGCTCCAATCTTATCTAACAGATGTTTAGCCTTTTCTAACCGCCGAAACGTAAATGCTACACAGGAGGCATCACACTTGCTGCCATTAACACTTCCGATAGTCAGACACCTACAGTCGACGTTCCATTTAATGTTTCTGGTGGAGATCTTCAAGGTGTCGTTGATCTTCTCTAGAACAGTCTGCAACTTCTGCTTCTGAGCTATCTCGGACTGCGTCACCTCCGCGACATTCAGCTTCTCTCCCTCAAGCTTCTCTGAAAGTCAGGAGGAAAGAGGGCTGTCAGTGAACCATCAGGACCTTTGTAGCTGCATGACGGTGGAGCCAGACTGTGGGGCGTCTCTCACCAAAGAGCTTCTGCAGGACCTGCCCATCATAGAGATCCTCAGCCAGGTCTTTGACTATAATTCTTTCCCCCACCAACACATCGTTGATCCAGTCTATCAGGACCTAAAAAAATCAAAGAGAGACTCTCATATTTAGCAACGGGAGAACAGAACAATTGACTGCATGAAACATTTAAAATATTCATACATAACATTTATGCAGTTTTATGCAAAAAAAAATCTATAACAGCTTTATCTCAGCTGGTTTTAAACACCTATGAAATTAGGATGACTTGAAAAGGATTCTGGAAAATAATTTTTTACACCGTTCAGCACTATGCAGTCTGAGAATATACTAATTGCGTTTTTTTCTTTCAACTTTAAACTTTAAATCACAATCAGATTGACTTCAGTATCACAAACCTTCATCAGTTCCTGCAGTTTGGGGTCGTTCCTGGAGTTCGGGTCCACCATGGTGCGGACTTCGTTCTCCTCTAAAACAAACCAGAAGGAGAAAGATGCTCTGCGACACAGTGGGACTAATCAGGTCTGTAGAGTTGGAATGAAACCAGCAGGCACTGGTATGTATGACTGTGGGCATACCCAGCAGGGTGTCCTCGCGGTCCAGCTCGAAGGGGATTGGACTCAAGGGCAGGTTGATGGCGTTCATCCCTTCCTCCTGGAGTTCAGACACTGGGGGGAGATGGAGCTCCTCAGGGCCACGTACGCATAAAGGCGCAGCTCGAACCCGTTCCTACTAAACCTCACCCACCCACTCTCAGAGCTCCCCAGGGACTAGCTATTCTTATGAGATAAAAGGAACAAGGCAGTGAAAAGCAAAGTGAGCATTTTCACCAACACGCTAGAGACCACCGAAACACTAATATTCTCTAAACATTTTTTTGCAGCTGTGTCGCCACATAAATGCTTTTCATGATTGAATGTTTATTTGCTCACTGCCCATGTTGTTCTTTAAAACAACTGCATCTCTCTGGTGTTACTTGCGTTATGAGGTTTGCCCCGTTTCTTCCCCAGAGCTGCTCCTTCACTCAGTCACTGCTCAGCAATGAGGGGGGGGGGTGTTTTCTCACTGCAACTAGAAAGCCCCAAATCTGCGGTACCATGGAGCGCGACACTTACACACTGTCAACGGACCACGGCTCTGCGATTCCCAGTTATTATCGCACCTTCAGAACCTAACGCCGCGTTTGGCTTTACACGAGGGACAGGCTGATCCTCACATCTTCCATTCTAGTAAGGATGCCAATCATCCACAAAACTCTCCATCCATCCATCCATCCATATAACCGCTTGTCCTATTCAGGGTCATGGGCGACTGAACACCGTTTTCAATAAATTCCCCATAGTTCCCCACTAAAAGCACACAGCATAGCTCAAAACAGAATGGACATGGTATTTAGGCTCTCCATAATAAACCATCTTAGTGAATGGTACAAATTCCTCATCCAGCAAGCAATGTAACCTCAGGGTCCTTTACGTGATCTTATTTCTTTCTTTCTTGATGTTCCAGTATTAAGATATTCTTATCCCATAACTTAGCCTTTTACCCTTTTGAAAAAGCCCATAAACTAAATATCAGCTAAATGGAAATCTTCAGTCATAATATGAACCAGTTTGAGGCTATTTTCTATGAGCATACTGGTGACTTATCCATCATTTAAAAAACTTTTGAAAAGTCAGTAAGATATGTGCAGAACAACTTATGAACACAACACACAGCTTGGCATCGATGTTTGCACCCCTGCAAGAACTATCACTTCATTCACAGATGCACAGATACGTAAAGCTGTATTCTCACAACAAGGCGCCAGACAACAGCGTTCAGGCTAATATTTGAGCCAACACCCTATGGATGCCTCTGACAGTCAGGCGAGATTGGTGCTATTCCCAAGGCACCTGACCAACATGACATGAGTCTGCGGCTCTGGACCACCTTGACTACATTTCCTGCTTTGGAATTTTCACTGCGAAATTCAGCTCTCAGTTTACTGCCCGGTTATGACTTTGGACACGTCACAATCTCCGGGAACAATTCATCAAATCAGTCACATCTGGTGTCAGTCATCAAATCCGAGTCCAAGCTGCACTCAAGGTGCTCATCGGTGATGAGTAATTCCTAACAATGTAACACAGATTTAGCACTATACTAAGAAAGATAATTATTTTTGCAATGAAGAGCTCAGTCAAGCACTACTGTGTGATCCCTGTGTAGGTGTCACACTGGATCCCACCAAACTCAAGCTACACCCATCTTTCCAGGTGGCAGGAACTCATTAATCCAAGCACAAATTCACGCTGCTTCTATAAGTATGCCAGTCCTGACTCTATCATCCCACATGGCACACCCGATGTCACGCGGGGCCACGCTTGCAGGAATATAAAGACCTCCACACATCCATACATATGCCACACTAACCCCCCCTCCCTGGCCAGTTTTGGACCCCCCTCCACAACAATTGTCGGTGGGGACAGGTTTGCGGCAGAGTGGAACCGCACTGCCAGTGTGTCTTCATATGGGTATATGCTGCTAAGATTCTATGCCGGATTTTGCAGCCCTATCCCTGAAGTGGCCCCCCTCCGGAAGGTCGACATCCTGTTAATCAACACCAGCGCCTGGCATCTTCCCACCAAAGCAGAGCTGAGACTTTCCTGCCATGTCCCCCCCCAAGCTTCTCAAATTCACAGACGGGGAAAAAAAAAACTGACATAAAAAACATTTACTTCTTCACAACAAAAAAACAACATCTGTAACAATCTAATTAAAAAAATGACTATTCCTCCATTTATCCCCACCCCGCTGAAATTTTAACATATAGGACAAAAAACGATGACAGGTAATGGAGGTAAATCATTCCAGGCTGTTGTTCTCACTGAAAAGGAATAACATGAACGAAAGAGTCATGTGACGTTGCACATAGTGCTTCAAAACGTATAATGCATAGGTAACCAAACCTCGTTTCACAAAAATACAGGAATGGCAGAGCAACATTATTTTACAATAAAAATGTTTGCAGCAGAGCACGCACACCAGTCTGTGCACATGCGCGTGTGCTAATGCGACGCCCCTGACTCAATTCTCACTGCTACCAATCACTTCCTGTCTGATTTCACAAGGGATCAGATATCAGACTCTGCGGAGATGAGCAGTCCATAGAATGCAGTGTGTGACTCACTTTATTATCTCATCTTTGTTATTTTCCAGTAGATTTGTGCAAATATAAATCACTGTACACAAGAAGAACTGGGCTAGAAAAAAAGGTTGATAGATAAAAAATACAGAGCTCACAGAAAGCCATCGGGCACTTGCTTAATTCTAGAAAAATGTTGCTAACTTGTTGGCAATTGACAAGCAATGTTTATCATATCTGTAAATATCTTCAGCAGTTATTTTATTTTTAAGTGTCCTCGGTTTTTTTTTTGACTGACTCAGTTGCATGCTTGCTATTTTGCTATTAAATGCAATTGTTGTCAATGGCTCCCAAAAGGATACTGAACACAAATGTTGGCGTTTTATGTTATTGACAAGGTGTTCTAATTAAAAAGCACCCAATGAAACTGTCTGTCAATGACGTTTTTAACTCATAACAGATTGATTAGAACTATAAATTTGGGTTTCAATTTATTACTACTTGAAACAAATGTTTTACTTAGAAATGCTGATTGTTTACAAAAATATACATCACATTGGAAACAAAGATTTTTGTTAGAAAATCAATAATTTAGCATCATTTTTAATGAACTAAGCAAACGTCCCAAGGCCTTCTGTGAGCGCTGTATATAACTGAACATTTTCTACATTTCAAAAAAATTTAGGCTGACAGACATTGTACCACGTTCATATTAAAGCCAGGCTTGTCCAGAAGGAACCCCGTCATAAGGAGCTTAGCAGAACTAAGGAACTTACTCAACCAAAGTCAGCCGGAAACCTCATCGGACCTTGAAGACTATAAATATATTTATGTTTGAGTAAATGCAAAAATGAATGAATAAATAACCATGGATAACTCTACAAACCTTATGTATGCCAGTGTTACTCTCCAGTAACACTTTTACTTTAAGACGGATCCCTGTGTAGTTACAATAATAATAATAATAACGTTATTTTTCTAGATAGTGGTCATCTTCCTTCTCTCTCCCCTCGCCTTTAATTATTAACAACTTTTTGCACTATGTGAATTATTCCAAAAACACTGTAACGTTTGGTCTGTCATGAAAGTCACAGAAGGAATACCATTGAAGCCCCTGTAGCTTAACAAGCAGAGCACTGCACTGCACTGCACTGCAAAGGCCATGGGTTCAGATTCCAGGGAGCACACGTAAGTCATAACCCTTCCCTCTGCTGCAAGTAGCTTTGGATTGAGGCGCAAGATAAATGGGAAAATGTAAATGCAATATTTTTTCCACTGAGTACAGAACACAGAATGGGCAGTGGTGGCTTAATGGTTAGGGAAGCAGTTCGAATCCCCGACTGCAGGTTCGAATCCCCGACCAGCAAGGCACCACTGAGGTACCCCGTGTAAGGTACCGCCCACAAGCACTCCTCCCCGGGTTCTGAATTAACAGCCCTCCGCTTTGTCACTTTGGCACATATGGGTTAAATGCAGAGGACACATTTCTCTGTGGTGTGTCGTCAATGACAATAAATCACTAAATTCTAAATACATGGCTGAGATGACAACAAAGTTTTATTTGACTTGACTGTTTCCTAAGAGTGAAAGTATCATTAAAATACTAGTGAATATGGCAAGCGTGCCAGTACGAACACAAACCTGATTTTGTGGCGAAATCTGAAAAATTGTACACAAAATTCTCAATCCTACAGAGAATTTGTTAGAATAAGAATCTGTTCAGAGCTACTCCACATAAAACTCCCAGTGCAACTTGAGCCTGATAGAATGTGCCAGAAAAAAAACATCAAAAATGGGCACAAACTGCAACAAGTTGGTGGAGACTTCAGCAAAACCACATTCCATATTACTGCTGCCAAGTTTTACTAAAGCATTAGGGGTCTAAATACTCAGAGTTGCAATAAGCTGCAAATACATGAGTATAAAGACAATGATGAAAAACAGGCAACAGTTTGTAATTCATCATAAAATAAACAAATCACCGGAATTGGTAAGGCAGAAAATCAATTTAACATAGATATAACAGTAATTTAGTGTGTCAAAGTTTATTATAAAAAAATTCTCAATAGAATGAAATTTGCCAATGACCGTCAACACATATAAGAAGCAAGTCTTTTATATATATAAGAAGTTTTCTCCAGCCACGCTCTTGGATTGCTCTTGGATGGGAGAGGCTACCTGGGAAAACCTGGAGCTGGGCTTGGTTCCCCATTAGGAGATACCCCTTTCCCGGCAAAAAAAAACAAAAACAGAGCAAAGCCTCAGCCCAGTGAAGACGACACTGTACTGGAGCGGAAGCTGTCCTTTGGATGACTCATTAATCCCCAGTCATTAAGAATGCAATGGCACTCAACGAGAAGAATACAGCGCTGACCCCAGTGTCCTGGCCGAATTCCCAGGCAGGCCCCTGCAGAAAACCCAAGCCATATAATTACCCCCCGGCATATTAACGGACATCATCACCTAATGAGTGATGAACATCCGGGTAGAGAATAGCTGTTTACATCAACTAGGTGGGTGATAAATACCTGTGACAGGAGCTTAAATGCTGAAGTAAGAAATAATAATAATAATAACAGGCAGGCAGGCTACATTGTAACAGATTAAGCCTTAGAGATATAATATTTTTCCCTATTTATAAATGCTTAGCACTCAAAACGCACTCCATCTGTTGCATCTGTTCATCATCCTAACCTTGAGAGTCTACGTTTACATCTATTCATTACTTACTGGTGGAGGAGAAGGGTCACAACTCGCTATTTCCTCTATACATCCTATAAGCCCATGTTTTTTTTTTCTTATCTGCAACATCTCTCGTCTCCCTTTTCTCTTACTCATTTGGTCCTTCTGAAAAGACGGCCGCTCCATCGCCATCCTATTTTCGAGACCGGCCCGCTACGCTACATCCCCTCCCCCCCACCACCCACCATACCTCGCTTGCGATCGCTGCGAATGGCTCAACGTTCATAATTGAATATGCTACTGCCACATGGGAGTGGAGAGGTCCTCCATCAAATCGAATCAGTCCTGCAGGCATGCCAGGCCGCCGCCATGCGCAGCAGCACGCGAGCGCAGCTGCAGCCCCCCTCGCGCGCGGTCCTGATTGACACTGACGCATCATAACACACGCGCGCTCTGGGAACAGAATGAACCGCTTCAGGGAGGAACACTCATCTGATGAATGGCAGATGCATTCGCAAAGCATCTATTTTTATGTATTCTGCATCCTAATAATTAGTATAGTTTAACAAATGTTGTATTGATCAGCGTTGAAACAAATCTCGTTTCGCGGTGTACGCTTTTGAGTTTGCAAAAACAAGACTATATACCAATATATTTTACTTGAAAAGCTAAACAGACGCCCTGAACACCCTATATGGGAAAGCTAACCTTAAACTGTCCTTAAATCGGCCCCGGGAATGCGAGGCTGTCCCTATACGAGATTTGCCGCCTCTTCCTTACATGGCAGCAGCAGAGAGCCTGAGGCTGCTGTAAACACAGGGATGTTACCGCGCAGCCCGGCCTGATGCTGCCTGTTGATCAGCCCGCAGTCAGAGCCGCCATCAGCTGCAATTCAGCTCATCATTAACCGACACGGAGGAAATCTATCTGACCCAACGTGCTGGTGTTTTTGCATTGTCACTGGGGTATCAAGGCACACATTGATAAGATGGATTTTTAAACATGGTGTCTGGAATGCTCTGATTTTGTTACCTGCAGCAATATGAATTTCACATTTCTGACCCTTCACGTATTCAAAATGTTAGCATCAGCTTATAACACAAAGCAAGTTTTTTTTCCCTTTCTTCACTAGGCCTATAAATACTCGCCTAGATATAATAAGGGTTGAGCAATCCCAATACAATAATAATGAGCTAGCTACATTGTAATACCATATTTTTACATATTAACTGTGGAAATTAAACATAGCTAAGAGATATGGATTCTGAAAATATATTAGCATTTTTTATACATAATGTTAACATTTGCGGGAATCTGATTTCGTTAGCCTTTATAACACTGAAACGAGAGATTTGCGCTGGCCGCATAGTTTATAAGAAATAAATTGTATTTAACTGGTTCTTAAAACTACAACCAAACATGGCTGCGTCGTGACGTCACACTCAGCCTAACCCAAGATGTCTGGCATTTAGGAGCCACTAAAGTTTGTAGTCGACGAAGTTTTTTATTATTATTATTATTTTGAAAACATCCACAAGCTATTATTTGTTTTTTATTCCAAAACAAAGTTAAGCACTTTCCTGTCAAAATGTATAAAATATTTTACATTTCTGCTACATGTAATTTAACCCTTATAAATTACTTAAAATGAACAAATCATACAACTTAGGAGGAAAAAATATGTATTTTCTGTATAAGCTTGCTACAGATGTAAATTATATTTCAGATACCTTCCTTAGCTTTCTTTCTTCTCGCCAAAGTTCCTCCAAGTTTCCCAAGAAACGAGTCATCCTTTTTTCTGGAAGGTGGCGATTTAGGAGTCGGAGATTTGGGCGAAGACGGAGATTTCTGCGGCGAAGTAGCCATGGCTGAGGTGTACTCTGATTTGGATTATAAATCAGATCACTTGCGGCTATGAAATTTCGGATTCTGCGAAAGTTTCCTCCCTTTGAAACGGAAGCGGAATCCCAAGTATTCGCCCAGCCTTCGGATGTCAGCTTTCCTAGTTATCGCCCATGTCCCCTCCCATATTTTTCCGGGAGAGCTGTAGGTGTGCTGGACAGTACTTTTACGGTGTTTGTGCGCTGGATATCGGGGGAAACCCGTAAATTTTAGTATTAAATAATACAGACGCACTATTCTGCCTCCTGAATTTGCGTGTAAAACGCGCAACTGGACGCCCTCGAGCTGTTAAATTAAAGCGATGCCATTTGTAATATAGACTATAAAAACCGTACAAAAATCAAAGCGTTCGGCTTCCTGTTTTTAGCTTAATTACCCACCCGATCATCTTAAAATATAATTGTACAGACAGTCTTGTATACATAACGATTTTTATAGAGTAGGATCTTAGCTGTTAAAAGTTTGAGTAGACTATTATTATAAAACACGGTGCCTCAAGGTTCTGGGTAAACTGTCACACAGAGTGATACACTGTGGGTAATTTGGAAATGCCAGTTAACGTAATGCGTGTGTTTGGATTGTATACGGAAACCTGTGCATAGAGGAACCAAGTACAATATCGGGGGAAAACGCTACACACACGCAAAGCAACGGCAGGACTGGGATCCACATCCGCGGAGGTCAGGGGCACCAACGTCACCTTCAAGAAATAATGAAATTATGAAAATAGCAAGTCGCAAAAAAGTAATCGCATACCATAAGTATCTGAATTCCTTTGTAAAAAAAATAGTGTTTAAAAAGTTTTTTTAACTATAACACAGAATGCTCCTGAGATCCAATGAGCAAATGTGTGAAAACGAATGTTTTGTGAAACATTTAAAACTCTAAGCTATTATGCGAGTAAGTCACACTGTCTAGCTCCAAGACCGCCTCGGTGTTGAGTAGTTATTGATCTACTCATTGCACTTTGCATGTTTGCCTTGCACCTGACACTCAAACACCCCGCAGTACGGAACTGCGTCTCAGCGTCTCTGCACCACACTCCTTACTTGCCCATTTCCGTAATTTAGTTCTGCATTTACCTATATGCATATTACTTTGTAGTATGTTTGATCACAAACCCTACAACACTGCTAATGATCTAGATGCCTGATTCTACATGCAAAACAACCAGGGAAAAAATATCTTTATACATTATTGTCAATGTGTTTCGTGAATAAAAGCCATTCTGATTCTGGTGCGATTTCGGTTATATTTTAATGCGAAAAATGTTTATCAATTCATTGCAAAGCAATCGAAATGTCACTTTCATAAAACCAACTATTATAAATAAAGAGGAAAATAGGCATCATCTATGATGTTACTGGGCAGTTACCTGTCAGAAAGGAATGTCAGTTATGTTATGAACAGCAGGGGGGGTAAAGACCCGCTTCTTGATCTAATACTTTTATTAAGTATTAATAAAAGTAGCTTAGCTTGTCCCATTTGAAAAACAGAAGTCGATGTTTAAATGAGCAGGCGGTACCGTTACTGTACCAATGCTCCTTTGTCTCTTGCAATATACAGCAAAGGAAAGCGCAGTCAGATGGTCATCAAGTGTAGCCAGTTCCTCTGAGGTCTACTTAGAAGAAAGGTGCCAGAACCTCTGAAGCAGGCCAACCAGGGAGGTCCTGCACGGTCATTTAGCATCTTTTGAGTGCATTCTCGTAAACAGATATGTCAGGTACATGCATTCCCCTGTGGTTTATGGTGGTTCAGTCAGGTCCGACACAAGGCGCACGGCCTCTGGCTAGCAGACGCTAGAATGGGCAGCAGCGGCAGGGATGCACTGTGCCCATCGCCTCAAGTCCAGTGGAACTGGTGCACTATGCTCTCCAAGTCCCGGCCGTCGGTGCTCTCGCTGATCCGCCTCTCCTCCAGCAGTGCCACCAGCGCATCCCTCTTCTCCACCACCCTCATCATCTCAGCAAACATCTGTTGCTCCTCTGACAGCTCCTGGGGGCTCTTCCTGGAGTCTGTAGTGGAGGACAGATGGGATTGTGGTGACATGGAACACTATGGCTGACATACTGGGATCTTCATAATCAAATAATGTTCCCGAATAACCAAATATGAGGATCTTTTTTCCCGAAGTATACCCTTTTTCAAGGCAGTTCACACTGATAAATAAAAAATAATTGTACTTTACAGAATTGGCTCCTTTAATGAGGACATTTGCTCCTGTATCATACTAATTTTGCTAAAAATCTAGGGCTGCACAATAAATAGCATCTGTTGTTTTATGTTGGATGGGTTGATGGTTGGATCGCTTGAGTTCTAATTAATTATACAAGATACAACATGCCATGTGATAATACCACGGACTATATTTGAAATCCTAAAAAAAAAATCTAGGATCGTGTAACTATAGCACAGATAAAGGCTATCGGTTGTAGCTGGTAAAGTACTGAGGTACCTCTAAAAGACAGACCACCCACCGCGAGGCATTCTTCACAATTGTTTCCATGGATAAGGTGGAAACGGTATCGACAGACTACCTGTCTGTTATTATTTCCCGGGCTCAAAGCTTAATGACTCTTCGGAGGAGAACGATTGTACAATGGCTTCTTTTAATTCCCCCGTATCGATCTAGTCATACCAAAAATTTTCAGACATAATACTGCAATGACATCACTAATAACCCATGGGAGAATTTCAGCTGTTTTCATCACTGAGAAAAATACATTGAATATAATTAAAAGAAATCATAGTATCTATTCATGCCTTGTGCATTTTTCAGTCTGAGACTATTGTTACAAGCAGAAGCTTCAAAGAAAGACGGTATTAGACTCAATTGCTTTTGAGCAGAACTAGTAACCAGATAGAAATACAGTTAGTAATGGCTACCTAACATTTCAAAATCATTAGGTGACACAAATTGCACATGATGTGGATCGGGCCTTTAAGCAGGAGCACTAAATGAGCTGTGTATTGATGGCGGTGTTCCACTGCATGCTGGCGGTGTTCCACTGCATGCTGGCGGTGTTCCACTGCATGCGCGCAACTGTCTGGTGTGTGTTGCCCACCTTCGACGGCCATGCTCCGCCAAAGCTTCTGCTGCAGTTGACTTTGGGCGTCTTCCAGCTCCAGTTCCTGTGCACTAATGGGAGAAGCAATCAGAGGAGAAGCACAAGCAACGCGCTCAGGGCAGCTGAGTCCGCGCCGAATAACCTCACGTACGGAATCCGGGTTCTAGGGCAAAAGAATTAACGGAAGAAGGCCATTGCTGAGGTGAGCGGTAAATAAGGAGAGCGGCCGATTAAATACAATAACATACCTAATCATCAATTCCTTCATCTTTCATGACTGCTCATGTTAAGGGTTGTGGTGATGCAATAAAAAATATAAACAGACTGCTAGCTGACAGGCGACATAAAACTAATTATAATTTTGGGATTTTTATCAATTATGTATGACTATTAATAATTAGCATGCTCTTGGTGGGTAGTATATCCCTAAACAGGATATTAATAAGAAGATAATTACATGAATGATATTCCATGTTCCTTTAAAATGTAATACGCCTATGAATCTAGTGCTATTATTATTATTATTATTATTATTATTATTATTATCATTATTATTATTATTATTAAGATCTTCTATATATTGATTCTACATAATGATTAAATTATACTAAATTCATTGATAGATTAAAAAGTGTTGGATTTTTGTGCTAAAGGTATAAGACAGGTATAAGGTATAAGGCACTTGCTAATTTCACTTTTGTGTGTCAGGTGAATTCACTGGCTTTTACTCACAAGATCATGAGCTCAGACTCATAGTTCCCCAATCTGTTCTTCTCCAGCACCAGCCTGTACCAGGTTTGCAGAAGCTCAGCTTCATCGCAGGAGGAGCCGTCTTGAAGCGAGCGGAGAGAAGCGGGATTCAGAATATGCCAGACTCTGCCCTGGACTAAAACACGGCGAATATAACCTCTGCGCGCGGAGATAAGTTTCTGGACGTCGGTGCCCCCGTCAGGACAATTGTGTTTAGCGTACGCAACAAAGCTGACGTGAAACTGGTCCATCATCATGTACTAAGCAATTCATGGATTAATTTGCTAATTTGTTCATAAAAACAGCACCAGCAATAAATAATAACGACAAAAAAATCATTTTAAAGATGTTGCACCTTTCAGATAGGTTGCAACTTGAAATTCTTCATAAGAATATCCAGATTTATGAATGTATCAGCGCAGACAATGTCAACTAAATGGCTTTTTCTGTGATTTACTTTTACGTAGTTTCACCGCCCCTAACCCTTCCCCGACTGTCCAGGAGCACTCCTACAAAATGTTCTGCCACTCATTCTGTTTGCCTTTATCATTCCCTCTTTTCCAAACGTACTATTTATTCGTCCATCATCATCATTAATTTTCTTTGGGGGATAATTAATTCGTTGTTGGGATTTATCTGTTTCCTTTGTTGGTAACTGTTTTCGTAAAAAAAAAAAAAAATCTTATTTTATCTTTATCAGTACATTAGAACAAGTTTTCTGAGCACTGTGCAGAAATTATTTTCAGTCCGAAAATGACAAAAATAACACATTACAAGGGGCGCACTGATGCATTGTTTCTTGTCAGAACATGAGGATAATTTTTCAAATTCGAATTCATCTCTGGCCCCATTGTTTCCCCACCTACTCCTATCTCTTCTCAAACTAGTTTGGGTTCATGAATAATGTCGACTAACAAAGGATCATTCACTGTGTGTCCCCTCCACCCCCCCACCCCATCCCACCCCCACCCACAC
>JAABNX020000008.1:15697647-15715626 GCA_015163995.2 Mormyrus lacerda
GATGAAGAGGAGGTCAGCCATCAGGGCTAAGTGAGCACGGAGCAGGCTTTTGCTGTTACTGCACCCTGGGTGCTTGGCGATCAGACAGTGAGCTTTGCGTTTGCACAGAGATAAAGTGCTCAGTGGCCGTCGAAAGCGTCTGACTGGCTGCGCCAGGCCACCGCAGGATCATCTAATCACTGAGAATTATCGTCTTGTGTGATAGGGAGGAAAAACACTTCGAATGCCCCACAGCAAACCCCCTGCTGTCTTTGGGCATTATGTCTGCCTTTAAAGAACAGAACCACAGGGAACAGGAATCGTATCAACACCCTTTTCGGTTCAATACATGCTCCTGAAGCACTCCGAAAGCAGCTCAACCTTCAGAGCAGCTTTATAAGCATCGTTTCGAGAAAAATATTCCTGGATTAACCAGACATCCTCTCAGGGAGACAATGCTAATCAGGGCCCAGTGATTACAAAATAAATTTCAGCTCAATGGCTGCCGCTCATCCAGCATTGGAGAAGCAGCTGGAAGATGGATAGATGAACGACAGTGGCTTTGCAAAACCAGAACATTATTTACTGGGGTTAGTTATAAGACTTTTAGTAAGAGAGGTATTTTTCGCTAATAAAAGGCATTAATAATAAAAAGCATTATAAATACTTAATGACCACGTAGAAGCCCACTCACACTACTCAAGTCATATTAAAGATTAATGTTACAGTTATTAAATGTTGCAGATTTTTAAACCGCTGCGACAATTTAAGCGCATTATTATAGTAAAATGGGAATGACGGTAGCAGTCAATACCACAAAATGTGCAGAGGGGGGCGCCGTGGCAAAGCAAGGCTAGCATAGCACAGCAGCAGGAAAGAGTCACCTGGATCAGGTCAGAGAACAAGGAGCTCAGGTGGACGGCCTTCTCTTTGATATTCTTTTTCTGAAACTCCCTAGCTTTCTGCGACTGAGCTCTCTTCTGCATGGTCCCGACAGGCAAGGGGGAGGAAAGGCACACCGTGAGCGGGCGGCACCTCTAAGCAAGTCTGGAACTTACACAATTAGCTATTTAGCGCACGTTAAATCTTGCTCAGGTTTTTCCATTTGCGAGCTGCATGTTGTGTTGATATGAAAAGTGTTTTTTTTCTTTGGCGTCGAGAGAGGAAGCAGTTTGGGACCTGCTGAGGAAAGGCAACAGCCTGCATAGAGGTGAAACAGAAATCCTGAAATTATGCCAATTGTGCCGTTAGTAACTGCAGCAATAAATTTCACCAGCCATAGTAAAGTATAATAAATATTTTATAGGGAAATATACTAGAAGAGCAAGTGAATGGTGGTAGACGGGCCCAGGCATTGGCGGGAACGACACACCGTCATATTCTTGAGTGTTTGATGTTAATGTAAATTAATCTCCACTAGAATCAATGAGTAAATGTGCAGCGCAGCACCTAAACCCAGAGCAGACTCGCAGCAGGCTGGACGCAGGCAGGCAGGGCAGCCGGTCACCTCGCTGATCTGATCCTCCAGGCATCGGAGGCGCCGGAGCATTCCGGACACAGCCAGCACGGCCGAGTGGCAAGAAGCCGGGGACTCTGGGTGATCCACGTGGGCGGAGTTGTCGGCCTCGGGCCGGCCGCGCGTTTGTCGGGGCTCCCTGGGAATGTACGGAGGGGGGCTGGGCAGGGGTGCGGCACCGCATTCCAGTGCGCATTTCGCAAGGGGGGCTAGCTGGAATGGGAAACAGAGTCTGCGTGTGACGGCAGGGTTCTGGTCTCCGGGCTGCCCGCAGGTGACCTCGGCGTGGAGGCAGTAAACACAACCGACTGCAAGAAGGGGGACTTACGCAAGGGATTTAGCTGGCTTGTGTTTATTTATTTAGCAGACGCTTTTATCCGAAGTGAGACATTTTTCTGAAGGAAGGGTCATCCAGTTCCAGGAGTGACTGGGGCAAGGGCATCTGCTGATCCTGGGATTTCAACCTACGACCCCCGATTCGCAGACACTCTCCCCTAACCCGCCAAGTCACACACCACGCCCACTCAGTGACCTCAGCGACCGCGCGCATCTAGTCGTTTAAAATCCGCTTTTGGGTTTTCCCTGGCGGGGTGTCGGCCTGTGCGGCGTGCGTCCGGAGCAGCTGCCCATACCTGCCTTTTTGATGACGGGGGAGGCGGGGCTTGGTCCTTGGGTCTGGCAAAGCGAGGGTTCTCGACAAGGTCAAGAGAGCGAGGCTGGGGGGGCTTCGCCGTGGCCAAGTCAGACTCGGTCTTTAGGTTTTAGAAGCGGTGACACATGGAGAGGCAAGGTTTAGCGGAAGGGGTGAGCAGGAAAGGAAAGGAAAGGAAAGGAAAGGAAAGGAAAGTTCACTTACAAGAAGTGTTATGCAAGATATAACTGCATAAGATATATTAAACCACAGAGCTAGTTTGCACGGTTGCCAGTTGATGCATATATCATATCCCAAATATACCAGATCCCAAATGAGTGACCAGCTTACTGTATGTCATATTTACTACTGCAGATTCATTTAGGAACAGTGCAGCTTTGCTCATAATGTCTTATGTCTAAACTATTTCATCTACTTGCATAAACAATATAATAAATTCTACCATATTTTTTTTTAAATGTACAGAAAGTCAGTGTCTTACTTTGCGCAGCTTAGACGCTGCTGCCATTGTGATGCAATGCAAATGCAGGGGGGAACCACAAAAAACAAAGGCCCAGCCCTGCCTTAAGCAAATACACCAGCTTTTTGTAAATACTACCTGACTGTTAAACACAAGGTCTTTATGCCTACAAAGGGAGCACTGCAGCATTGGTCACGTCAGTCTTGGTGACACTGCCTTAATCACTCCCTGGGAATCTGTAGATTTACGATAGTTTTCTGCAGTAGATGCCAAGAGGGAGGACCTTCCGTATAACTTGAAAAGTAATATCTTTCTGGGGGAAACGTTTCTAAATGACAAATCAGCCTGAGTGATAAAATGTTTCCTGTTGGGGACAAAAACCCTCAGAGAACGAGAACAACGAACCTCCATCAATGGTAAGATTAGCTGTTCAGTTTTATGTCACCTGTCATATTTCAGGTTCAGTTGAGCCGATCTGCTACATTGATTACTGGTGTGGATTCAGGTCCTGACTGCTATAACAAAGAGATCCCAACTCTCCTACATGTACAAAATAAATACAGATGCTCCTCTACTTACGAATGAGTTACGTTCCGAATGGCCGTTCTTGAAATGTTCGTAAATCGTTATTCAACATCATTTTAAGGGTATACGTAAGTACAAAGAACTAGGATGCTGGGAGTACGCACGCTACGCTGGTGCGTGGCGGGAATAGCGACTTGAAATCATTCTAGGTGGAATTGGCGCACAGAAAAAAAAAATGCTGTTGCAGACAGGAAACAGTAACCCAAGGAACACCATTTGGACTTACAGTCCTCTTCGTTCGTATGTCTGAAAGTTTGTAAGTTGAAAGTTCGTAAGTAGAGGAGTGTCTGGATAAGTACATATCTAATTAGCAGAAAAGTGCAATAGCTCCAGATTATAACTTGGTCTGTGCCCTGTACTGCTATAAATGATTATAGAAAATAGAATGCTGATACCTGCTCTAGTGTTCAGAGGCGATTATAATCAACTGTTATAGCTTCTACACAGAAAATCTAATAGTATCAACAGAACTATTTGAACATCTGTATTAGTACAATGGCCATGTTCTGGTTGGAATCAATCACTCTGTAACTAACTTGCATTCCTAACGTAGCAGAAACTGATGTCATGCTTCCATTGTACGTTTTATCGAGCACAAGGGTTTGATTCTTCGGTAAGATCTTAAAATGTGATATATAGATTCAGATGTAACAGTGAAACCAAATAATAAAAAAAAACATCAGGTTCAAAGTTGACCGCTACTGAGTAGTATAATGGTTTATGTAGGACATAATGGCAGTACAGTAACTCAACTGCGGTAGGGGGCTACCCTTTAAGGGGAGCCTACGGGACACAGATCACGGGGTGCCTGACCTGCCTGCGGAGAGTGCAGCTGGGGGCATTCTCCTCAAACTTTGCTTGCAGCTTGGTGGCCATGAATTTAACCTTATTCTCCTTCAGATTTGTGTCCTCGCCCACAGAGTTGGCAGTCTGACTGGGGAAGTTGGTGGCCTATTGAAAAGAAAAAAAACAGGAAGTACCAGGACTGTAATGAGACAGCTGAGGGACAGGGGAGCCAAACGCAGAGCGAACAGGAAACCAAAACCGGAGAAGAGAGTCGTAGTCAGGAACAGAAGCAAGGGTCAAGAAATCGGATTCAAGCACCCAGTAAAAACAGGGCTGAGATGTTTGATAAACTGACATAGGATGACAATTTCTCACACAGGCCTGTTAAACAGCCTAGACATTTAGGAGAATCAGGTACAGCTGTCAAGACACCAGGGAGGATGAGGGGTAACGGGGGGCTGTGCTGTAGGCGGTGGAATCGGATCAAGCCCTACAAGGACTTTAAGGTCAGGTCTGCCAGCAGAGAGCAGAATGTCTAGTAGACCAATGACACTACAGGCTCTTAAAGTCTGTAAAAGAACCCCTAAGGATTGTACTTTGGCTGAACTACTTAAATTGGCAATATAACTAGCTAAATAAATGGTATTGAATGTGATATAATGTTATTAATGGGTATAAATGCATGCCAAAATCCACAAATTCATCCCTACCTCTTCCAAATAATTGCTGTACTTTCTTCGCCTTTTGCTTATCGTGTCCTTATCATCAGACTTCTGCTCACCCTGAAAGAAATGAACAAATCAATTTCCTCCCTTGATTTGCCGGTAAAAATGTATGGATTTTTCTTGTCGTCTAACCCCAGTTTATTTGAAAGTATAGTCCTGTCCTTACAGTGTTTCATTTTTCACGATTTCCTACTAAGATGTTCAAACAAAGCTATTCTGGGCTTGTTCTAACTTCTGCCCTGCATTAAGTTGCCACAAGGAAATATTTCAGTAACATGTTTAGCAACATGAAAATGCATGAGCTCTACCTTTGGTATCCGTTTTCTTGGCAGTGACAAGTTCTTTAAATTGGAAATGGAGTTGGCGATCTTTCCAGAATAATCTTCATTTTGATCAGTTTCCCTTTTGAAGCCTGTGACAGACCATAATAATATGTACATATAAATACGTTTCGTTCAAATTACATTTCATTCAAAGTACTGATGTGAATCAGATTTACGGGAAACAACAATGTTTGCACAATGCTCAAGAAATCATGCATCCATAAACTCACAGACTGAAGATACATGTAAGTTAAATGTCCAGGAAACCACTTAGATTTTTCTAGGATACATAATTTATGTAATTCTTTTCACAAGGGAGGTAGTATCATACCCATAGATCACTTTGGGGTATAATACCATAAGGTCAGCCTTCATGGAAGACATGCAATTATCGAGATTTTCTGTTCTTTGTTTACTTCTTTCAGTTCAAACGTAACTGGCTTAGAGCACAATCCAAACCAAAGGGAGAGTCAAAACACTCAGATAAGGTTACCTGATGCAGGTATGGGGTCACCACGGAACATCTCGTAGAACTTGGAGAGGTACAACACCATGTTGAGTTTGTCCGGATCCCGATCGGATGCCATCTCCTTCCCGGTGGTGACAGGCGGGATGCCAAACTCGCGCTCGGCGATATCGAAGGCCATTTGGTTATTCTTGGCACTTTCCTCCTCATTGAGCGAATCAAAATCACTAAGGAGACAACAGAGACGACACATCACTAAAGACTCAAGCAGGAAATGCTAATGATGCAGAGCAGTGTGCTACCCGAGGTCCTCCATATAGCTCATGGAGCTCAGAAGAATTAGAGCTCACTGAAATAATATCCAAATATTTCTCCAGCAGAGTTTCATATGGTCAAGTATCAGAAGAAGCTCAGGATTCTCCGCGGTCTCGCACACACGCGTGAAGTCAAGGCAGGTTATGAGATTCATGACGTGAGATGGACAAAACAGAAGCGTACAAATTTCACTAGCAGAGGTGACAGTCCACCTTGACAGAAAGCACAGCAGTATTGCAGTGATTAATCACAGGCTTGTGACACAATAACAAATAAACAAATTGTATATTGCTGCCTCTACATGACCATTCAAAAAAATTTTATTCATAGGCAGGGGAGAGGTTTGTTGCTCTGGGGGGTTCATCTCACAAAGTTACTTTAGGGACCCAGGTACAACCCCCCCACATTGTGGTTAAAGCTCTGAATGGTCAATGATAAAATTAAAGTGTAAAAGCCCTAAATTTCACATGTAATTCTAGACATAACAGCTGTCTTAGAGAATGCCGCTGAGGTCATATGTCATCACCACCAGATAACAAAGAAAAGCCACATGTGTATGGCTTCTTGTTTAATCTGTGATCTCATATGACCTCACTATGCTGCATAAATATCTTGAAAAGCAAATATAAATGCATGACCACACAACCTCAACAGCATTCCACTGACATTGGCATGATGGATTACTTGGAATCTAACTAACCGAACCCAAAGCCTGTGCGCTGATGAGCCTCAGAACAAATCTGAAAACTCTACACATATGCCTTGTGGACAGAAATGACAGCATTTCTGTGAGTAAACTGTTAGTATGTTGACAACAGTCAACAGACACGCATGTTTACATCACCATCGCCGCGGTGACCAAGGAACAGCTGCGAGCCAGATGGAGTCTGAATTTCATATTAGCGTGTTAGCAAAGACATTTGATAAATCGAAAGCCAGTAAGTGCCTCTGACGGCATTAATGCTCAGTGTGTCTTGTAATCAGTGCGGCAGCCGCGGTAATATCTTACATGAGGTCAGCTCTGAAGTTGTGGATGAGAGCGCACAAAGCCAGACCACTCTTCCAGGAGGAAGTGAGGTCAGACACGCACACATTCCTGTAGCCCTCCGTATGCCTCTGACACCACGTCAGCAGCCGACTGGGCCGGACCTCAGACTCTGTGGGCAAGATCCAGCACAGTGAGACCATGAGAACAACTCAACCACCCAAAATTGGAAGAAAAGAGCAGAATTCTGGAACACCGCAGGCTGTTATATAATGAGGTCATAGTTGGAACTATCCTTAGAATTCTCCTTAAAGCCAAAGACACAGATGCAGAGTTTTAGAGCACAACGCGGCCGTATGTTTTCATCAAGACGTGTCTCACTGTTTAACATGGAATGTGAAGCCCTACCATTCTTCACAGGTGGTCAACCTTTGCATTTCTCGGAATAAGATGAATTTAGCACATATTATCTTTGTGTAAAGATTACAGTAGCTGAATGAAGTAATTCAAAGTGTTATTCGCCAAATATTCACAGTGAGCCAGAACATGTTAAAATATAATGTATGTCCCATGGCATATGTTGTAGTGTTCTCTGATATAGGAGGATGGTCTAGAAAGAGAATCCTAAAAACAACAGTCAGCAGGCAATCAGGTTACAATGGCCGAGCACTTTCATCCCACTGAGGGCATCAAGGAATCTTATCATGGGTTTTAGACTAGAGATTGTTAGACTGCTAAACAAAATGTTCCCAGCACAATTTAGTTGGAAATACCAACTTTCTTCCAGGAAACCATTGTTCACGTGCAGAAAGTTGTGAAGATTATTTAATTATTATTTTATAAGGCTGTTTTGTGCATGTTGTTAATTTGTCGGTTATACATGGCACAGTCACTTGCACTT
Source organism: Mormyrus lacerda (assembly GCA_015163995.2). Taxonomy (NCBI): domain Eukaryota; kingdom Metazoa; phylum Chordata; class Actinopteri; order Osteoglossiformes; family Mormyridae; genus Mormyrus; species Mormyrus lacerda. The sequence continues at coordinate 15,705,341 of JAABNX020000008.1, forward strand.
ATACAGTGATGTGCAAAAGTTTGATCTTCATGTTGGTGTGAAACTACGATTTTATGTCTACGAAAGTCTGCCAGCTCTCCTGAAAAAGTTAATTCATTAATTGAGCTGGTGGAAACATTTAATGAATACATGGAATGACTGTGTTTCCCTGGAGGAGAGGTTTGGGATCTAAAGCGATGTTCATCTAGTCATTCAACAAGATATCAGTTACTTTTTGGCGAACAGAAGAAAATCTTGATTACTTTTTAATGTGTTTCTGTTTATTTTGCACATGTTCTAATGTTAAATTGTGTTTTTTTTTCCTCTTAATACTCAGATACTGTAACTCAGCTTCAGAGAGTGTGAAGCATTTGAAATTTTTGTACTTGGCTGTGAATTGTAAAGGTTTGAAAATAAGGTGGTAAATGAACGTAAAAAATAATCATCATTGTGTGAGAAACTTCAAAATGTTTGTTTTTGGTTATTTTTCATTTGGTGGAATAATAATAAGGGTTAGTGTTACCTAATGTGATGTAAAAAGGCTAAATGTTACATGTTTTTCAGTCAATATCTATGTATGTTTATGTATGTATGTATGTATGTATGTGACTAGAATAAATTTCAATTCATTCATTCATAAATATTAGAATCAACATAGCAATAGTAAACATTTTCTTTGACTGCCTAGGACTGCACAGTACTGCATATGGCTGAATAACCTTTACTGTATATGAACACCAACTGATACCATAAATATAGTAGGACCACAGGCCAGGCAAAGGGGTCGATACAATATTGATGACTGCAGATGATGTGGTGACCCACTGAAAAAAGATACTAGATACAAGGTTGGGCAGTCAGACTACCTTGTTTCCTAACAAACTATGTGTTAGGTTTGCTCTCCTCTGTTGCCTTCTGCCTCTCATTACTGTTACTCTGTGGTGTGTTAGTAATCGCTACTGCTGCTTGACTCTGTGGTAAGTGTCAAACCGGATTAAAATTAAATCGCACATGATGCTGGCGATCCCGTGCTCTTTCTGCTAATAAACTGTGTCGACTGTCAGGCTAATTGGGAGAGGCACTTCCATTTGCCGTGCGTCTGCATCACCCGCGGTACTACACGCACCCGCGGTTACGAAACATCGGCGCTTACATGACAACATCGTCTGGTCTAGCCGAGCGTAAACATGCTGCCGGATTTTATTTGCAGACGAGCTGTTTGGTCTTGTTATTTACAAGCCCCAGCTCGCATGGGACCAGGACCTGCGCATTCACTCACCTCTTCGGCCCAGATTAACAGGTCGTCTGACTGAAGCGGCGCGCTCCAGGGACCCGGGCTGCAATTCCCCCGTTATGTACAGGTGGCGCACCTGAGACAAAGGGAGAAGGGAAAGAGGATCGCAGAGAGGGAAGGGTTAGTGTCACACGCTGCTCATAAAAGGATTGCACAAAGGGGGCGGAGCTTGAAGGAAGTCATATGCCAATCACATAATTCAACAGGATTAGAAAAAAGCTCACAGCCAAGCTGTGAATGCTTCTATCATGTTACTGGACGCGCTTAATTAGATATAAAACCGAACGCAGGACATTTGATGTTTCCCAATGGCTCGTCATCCGATACCAGCTTACCTGATGTGGTCTGACACAGTTGGAGTTGAGGTTGGGGTAGCGGGTAGCTGGATCAATTGTGTACTGTTCAAAGTTCTTGGAGATGTTTTCGGGTGTCGTCTGAGGCAGCAGTCTGTAGAGGCTTTCCCTGCATGCAGACATGACGATAAAGCCATCATTACCCTCACGCTCTCCCACGCACTTCCACCGCACATCGAGATGGACATGGGCGGCCATTTTCCCGATTCTGAAATCAGGAACGGTGTGGAGAATAGGCATTCGTTTCAGTGACGTTCGAATGCGATACCCTCACGTTCTACAGGGACAATGGCAGTGATACATAAGAACCCACAAATTGAGTTTAAATGGCTGGTTGTCCCTGGGGGAAACACCTGGCATTATTATGTGATCTGTATTCTATGGAAGCCCAGCAGGGTCACGCAGAGACAGGACGCCATCTCACTGACCTCTCTGCCAGAATTTCCAGGGGAGGCCTGCCCTGAGCCCAGCTCTTCGTCATCCACGCGGTGTCAAAGGCCGCCAGGAAGCCCCGAGCACACCCAGTGCCCATGGGCCAAAACGGCTACAAACAGACAGAGGAGTCAAAGGTCCAGAAGCTACACCTTTAAGGCTGCATATCATTTACAGTATTTACTTAGCAGAGTGACAGAGATCGGAAGCTTATGTTTACGATGTGATTCTGTATACTTTACCTATTTATGCACCTTAGATGAACAAAGTTCAAGGGTTCAACAGAAATACTAATGTGATGTACGAAGATTCAATGAAAGGACCAGACAGAAACTCAACATTGGTGAACATTCCCTGGAGGACACTAGGGGGAGCATGCTCACCTCCAGCAGGCTGTCCCCCACCAGCGCCACCAGCAGACGGTGGCCGAAGCGCTCCCGCACCAGCGCCGCATTCTCCGAGGCGTACATGCAGGTGAAGTCGAACATGGCGACGTCTGGTTGTCCGTTGTGGTTCATGGCGTAATCCAGCGAGGGCAGCTGGTAGTTGGTGGCGAAGTCGGCGGCCTCGCGGGCGTAGGAGAGCAGCGCCTCCTGCTGCACGTTCTCGGCGCTGAGCAGCATCTCCGTGTCGGCGTAGTCCTGTCAGCGAAGGGGACGGGAGACAGCATCGATAATTCACCTCGCCAGTGGCTTGGCTTGACTCGCGGGGTGTGTTCAGTGGCTGTCCGGTTGATGTTAATCTCAGCTGTGCTAGAGCTTCTTCTACTTAACGCACCCTAACACTACCCTGGAAGCGTGAAATCAGGTGGTGTAAACACTCTCTATACACTGCAGTGAAGGCTGGACAGAAGCTTTCAATATTATTAATAGTGTTTTGCTCTCATTAGACACTTTGCATGGTTATTTAATTCTCAAAGGAGTACAGATAAGACGAGCAGTAGTCTGCTGATGACAGCAAGACCATTAGAGGACCCCACAGTAGCATGAATGGAAGTGACCTTCCACATTAACAGAGACAAACTCATTTCAATATGGTGGGATGTTCGCATTTAAAAACCAGACATCAGTCGGCTGATGGCAGCCAAAAAAGAAATCCTTCCCAGGTCCTTGCTGAGGAAAAGGTGATCTGCCTCATAAATTTGTTTTAGAACAAATTTTTATACCTCCTTTAAGCAAGCTGGGTGCCTGTATGATAAATTTCTTCAATCTTTAAATTTAAACTTCGATTTAATCACCATGCGGGCCATTAACCAACTTTTCTTCACTCGTCCATGTTTGGCACAAAGAAGCATAGATATTTTCCCAGAGAGAGGCCTTTTAGAAGTAAATGGTTTATATGCAAGGCACCTAATCCTCTTTTCACAACTTTGGTTGAAAGACACTGCGTTCCACTGCATTTTTATGAATCAAGTCATACAGTGACGTGCCCAGACACTGCAGCTAGTGATGACAGATATGAATTGTGAGTAAAGCATCCGCACCATCTGAGAATGAGGGATATTTTTTTTTTTTTATCTTTGAGATGTTTGTACGTCAACTCTGATGAGCCATAGCAAAGGATGGGGTTCATCTAAACAGGTTATGGTCACACGAAGCCCTGAAATGCCGCTCCTCACATGGACGATGACTCCCTTGTCCAGAAGGCTCTGCTTTTTCGCAGTCATGACGAAGTAGTGAGTGTTGTCCTTGTAGTACACGATGTTCTCCAGGTCGATGCCTGCAAAACCAAGCGAGACTGTCAAACCAACACCAACCAATCGGAATACACGCTCCCCTCCGGCTATATGGCCGACGGCCGCGGGGATTTAATTAAGATTAGATGTCGGTGGGGAGAGAAAACAGTGTAATATACTGAGAAATCCATACTGGCAGAGGGAGCAGAAACCCCCCCCCCCTCGTGCTGACTTCAGGAACAGCTGGCCAACATGCCATGAACTTTGAATGGTATGAGTCTTATCACAATGAATAGAATTCACGCCCGCAAAGACAGATATGGCAAATGGGATCAGAACTATCCTACTACACTAAACAGTGGATTCAGGGAATACTTTCGAAGGCATGCGAGATAAATCTACCATCTGATCTACAGATACACCAGCTATCTGTCTGTCTCTTTCCTTGTTCCTTGTTCATTTTTTTTTTCTTTCATTTTTTATTTCCTTAGAAAATACATGGCCTGATATAATCCTCCTTCCCGGGGATTTGAAGGTGTAATCATACATTTACGAGGCCAGGTCCACGTCTCCTTGAATATCCTGTTACACAGAAGGGATCTGTGAGCCCACCTGTCTCTTCCTTCAGCTCAAGGAAGAACTTCTGGTTGAAGATGAAGGCCACGCCGCTGATCTCTTCCACCTTGGCTTCAGCTGTGGTGTTTCTGTTGATGAAGTTGGCAGTGATGGCGATGGCCAGTTTCCCACGGAACTCCTTTCTTCTGAAACCTGGGAAAAAAGCAAAGCTCCATCGTCACCTTCCTGTGTAGTCAGAAGTGAAGATATTTTGAGCACGACGGAATAGGCAGAATTAGCCAGCAAGGCAAGACTATTTATATAAAAGAACGAGAATGTCATTGGTGTGTCCCTTTAAGGAAATGCTACAATCTCATGGAAACATCTGACTAGCTAAAAATCAACAAAAATGCATCATGAGACCTTTTACATTTTCGATTCCGGGGTTTGTTCCACATCTATGAACCTTTTTAATTCCTGTGGTGCCACAGCCGAAGTGAACTTTGAGTTTAAGGCATCGTGACTCACCAGAAGAAGCATAAATGTGTGATTTATTAACTTTGCTCTCACTTTTCATCCATGTGTCTCCATAATAATCTTTTAAATTAATTGTTCTGCATTCACTGCTGATTATAGCTCTAACAGCGTGCGTATGAAGTTTATAAAGTACACACAGTCCTGTTGATTCTCTGATATGAATTAAATGCTCCCTTTCTCACACCAATGTTGCTCTTCACATTAATGTGAACTGTGGTGATTTTTTTTTTTTCTTTTTTTCAAAAGTCCAACTTTAGCGGCAGGATGACAGCACAGATAAGGGTGGCATTTTCTGCCATGACTATAAAACTGCACAACGCCAGATGACACAGATGGTGCAGGGTCTGCCAAAGTCCTCAGACACTGATGCAGCCCACAAGCACTGGTGGTCGGATATGATTCAAAGGTTCCACTTTCCCGTATTAAATAAAAAAAAAAAAAAAAAAAAAATCTTCTGAATAAGGTTCTGATCTTTGGTCTGAATCTGGTCACAGCCTGAATCTGTTATCTGTCATTATTGAGCTTGAAAGGTGAAGCCTGCGGCTCCGTTTACCGCAAACGGTTTATTAGATTGTCAAAAATACTTCTGATGGAACAGAAAGGGCGCAAGAAAGGACATTTCCCACATCACATCACTTTTTCCAATGGTGCCTGTGCCCAATTAACGGTTTAACAGTGAGAGGTATTTTTAACACCAGCATCATCCACCTACATGCTTATTAGATGGTGTGGCAGGATTTTTCACCTTTTATGGCAATAAAGCTGACGACAAACGTTTTACTGCATCGAGATGAAGTCTCCTTTAAATTATGATTAAGACAAAGAAATGCTTGAACGGGCGGGCAGAATAATTGCTGGGATGTGCTGAGCTGGCTGACAGCCTGGTAATCGATTCTCCCGAGTTGTGTTTCCCTGGGAGAAGGTGACATCATGCCGGAGAGCATTCCAAATTATAAGTCGAAAGGGATTACGGAGGCAAATTTGTAGCTTTATAGCTTTTTAAAAGCAGACTCAGTGGGACAAAGTGGCTGAGGATATGGAAAAGCCACGGGCCTGGGACACCAGTAAGGTTTTCCTCAAAGAACAGCGAAAGTCTCTGCCATCTGGGAAAAGCCTTCAAAAATTCATCCCGGCTGGTTCCAGACCAGTAAACCTCAACTCCTTCACCCTTTAGAAACGTCCTTGGAGACTGATTCTGCAGATACAGTGCTTATGGGAGTTTTGTCTTTGTCCCGCCTCCTCTAGTTGCTTAGACCCACCTCCTCTATAATCTGATTGGTTATCGCTCTGAAACAGTAATTTTTCTTTCTGCCCTCGGAACATTTTCGTGCAGGTAAAACTCCCAGAGATAGAGTCCCCACACAGGTCTCACCTTCCAGCGTGTTCCTCCGTCCGTCCGCTCCAACCACGACATCAAAGTCAAAGTCGGAAACGGGGTGATCAGAGGGGCAGATCTCAGCTCTCCACCCAGGACCTGGCATGGCAGTAAAGCAGACACTGGTTTTTATAGAAGTCCACGTCACACTATAAACATACCTTCTGCCTCTGCACTTTTTGCCATATGAAGTGCATTTTGTTACCACTGCAACGTCTGAGCAATTGAGGGTTTTCCATCATGGTCTGAAGGGAAAATAGGATTCAGATTCAGCCCTAAAGCCGCACATCCAACAGCTGAACCACAGAAACAGGATCTTTTCTCCATCTTAAAAATATAACTTTAATAAAATTTAATGAATTTTGATGACAGATCCATGGAATTAGAAATCACTCCCATAAAGTTGTAGCCATAACTGAGAATACCAGATTAATATGCTTTGCTCTCAGGTGTTTCAAGACTGGGAAACTAAAGCTGACTAGCTAGGCCAATGTTATGTAACTCCGTAGGGTGTCATGTGAAAAAACTATGCAACTGAACTTCATAACAAGTAGCTGGTCACTCCTAATTTAGGATACGCTCCCGTTGACATCGACACTCTAGTTGCCTTCACAAAAGAGCCGCTCATTTTCCGCACCCAGGACCACCGACGGCTAACGGAAAATCATGACCTCTGCAGAGGTTTGTTGATAACAGGCTGTAAAAGGTCTATGGAGGAACTCTGGCAAGCGTAAAGCATTTCTCCAAATTTACTTAGCTAAATTTAGCTTAAACATTGTTTAATGTGAATTGTTAAAATTTTGGTCCCCAACGAAAAAAAACTATATATATATAAATAAAAGCTAGTTAATCATGAGCTAAAAATGCTGAGGCGCAATGACCCCTTAAAAGAATCTCTTTACTTTTCAAAATCCACTGTGAAAATAAACAAGGCCATTTTCTGCTGCTGCTGTGTATGGCTGGTTGTCTGGGACACACATACACAAAGAAAAGGCTGGAAGCCCTGAACTGTACTGGACCTGACGCTTCTTTCTGTGATACTAGGTGAAGATGAAAACAAACAGTGGCTCTGGAAAATAAGCAGCCTCTCAGGCCGAGGGCCGCAGAAATATTACAGTGTCATCGCTACTCCAGCATTAACACGACGCCGCTGAAATGCTCTCAGCTGCAGCCTTTTCAGACGATCCCTCTTATCCATCCCCTTCTATTCGTGCCTTGTTTTCATCTTCGGATTCGACAGCTAGCTAATGTTAAAAATGCGATGCATGAGAAAGGAGAGGTAGAGAAGGGAGGCCTTATTTGGGGAGGGGAGTAGAGACGGTTTTGACAAAGGAGCAAAGACAAAAGGCCATTTTAGCATCTGCACATTTTCCCGGGATCACGTGAGAGGCATTGGATCGGGGAACGGGCGGGTGGCATTTGGGTCTGGGCATATTTCCTAGGCCGAGAGAAAACCTGAACGCAATTAAGATCAAGTGAAGTCAATGAATGTCTTTGTCACCCGACTTCACCCGCGTGCAACTTTCAAATCCCCCCCACCATCTTGCACACTGTTAGCCTGTTCGAGGCTTATTAGCAATCACCTTCATTCTCTTGGTCCTCCGGTGGCTCCAGGAGCTTGACAAACTCCACGTTGACGTGGACCTCCACGGCTAAGATCAGGGAGACCTTCAGCAGCATGAGCTGTAGCTGGCGAATACCTAACAGAGCAGAAGCAGGACAAGAACCGTAAGTCTTTGAAGGCACACTACTCCCCTCCCTCAGGATTTCACTATGTGTCATTTTGGGATCAGCATATGCAGGTATCACCAGCAGCATTCAGCCTCTGCCATGGGAGAGCTGTGAGCTTTTAGAGATCTGGGAGATGCATTACCCATCAGCCTTTGCGGTATTGTCCCTGATCCTTAGAGGAAGTCTCACTGCGTTTAAGTGGCACTACTGTGAGGGATGGGAGTGGGGAGACCACCTAACCCGCGTCAGGGGCGACACTATGAGCTACTTCAGCTTTTACACAAAACCTTAAAACTGAAAGGCTCCTGTGCTTGGCTAATTAGTTAAATTCTTCTTGTGGTTTTACTGGTTTGTTTCAACGTTAACATTAGCGACACATGCATGGCTATGGGAGCACACAGCAAGAACTCGGCCCATAAGAAAATCCAGGTCTTTTTAATTGAAATGGCAGCTTGCAAACCCTAACCCCAACTCATAATGTCTCCCCGATATGGATTAGGTGGTCACCCTAAAGGGGAGGTCAACCATATGTCAGGAGCGTCAGGCATGGACATCACTGGTGACAAGTCACTTCATACCATGGGAACTTCTGGATTTGTGCTAAAGTCACACTAAGCCACAAAAGAACAGAAATGCCTCTTTAAAAAATAGTTATTGCATGTCAGATTTTTGGCCAGATGGATGTCTCTTATGTAGGGCAATGTTGACAGGAGTCACACAATACACATTCTTCAGAGATGGATGTGTTGCAGAAAACTCCCCAGAGGTATTTTGACACTCTAATTTAATTACATGATAAATCAAACACTCCACCAAGAGAAATATTATTATTATCCCATGAAAACACGCGGCACCATCAATCTATCTCAGCATGTCTTCTAAAGAGGTTAGGTTGTTCTCTTCTGTTCTCCTGCAGAAGTTAGTAGATATCCTGTTCCTTCTCTGATCTGTGAGGTAGGTCAGTAAGAACATACTGAAATAAGTGAAAGGGGAAGAGAGCCGTAGCAGTCAGCTCCCCTCCCCCAAACACACAAATGCGCACCCACAAAAGATAACCTGAGGGATACTCACTGATATGGTCTATAGATCCGGCGCAGAACTTGCCATAGAACTTCTTGGCACCCAGGCCACGCAAGTCATGAATTGTGTACGGCCACAGATGCAGAACATTGTTCCTGGAGAAGGTGTCCCTCTTCTCTATCACCACTACCTTGGCCCCCAGAAGGGCCAACTCTATGGCTGTCCGCAAGCCGCAGGGGCCCCCACCAATGATGAGACACTGGGAGGAAAAGAAAGAAGATCACATGGTCAACACATTCACCAATCAGAGAGCATAATACCATGCAAACCAACCTCAGATGTCGTAATGCTTTATTGTTCAGTGACTCTGCACCCAAATAGAAGTTGCTGGAGTGTAAATTTCAGAATAAAAACAAGACTTTAATAATAACAAGACTTTAATATACTTTACACCACATATGAGACCTTGGGCTCTGTGAACGCCTACTACCTGTAATGCATTGTGGTGGGATTTAAGCACATAAGTAATGGAAAACTTCATCATTAGCTTAGCCAAAGTATTAATTACACTCCTTATACCAAATACACAAGTCATTAAAACATGCACTCCCGCTGGCTCGTGTGATTTCAGGCCTGCCTGCAAATATGCGGGTTGAGCATGACCTCATGCACGCAATTTCGGGGTGAGAGGCAGGGCTGTACTTAGCAGCGTCTTCAGAATAGTTATCTCACTTGTGAACCATGCCTGAGTCACACTGCAGCCCCACAGTGCCGTAAAGGGTCCAACGATGTTGAATGCAATCGTCAAGTCCTGCATAGACTCTCATTATCACCCTGCCTTTTTCATTGGCTCGTTTGTTGCTTTTCGACAAAGCAACATACAGTTGTGTTCATTTCATTTAGCAGGACATGCAGTGGAAATTCAGCATGACTCAACAGCAGGATTCCCCCAAAAAGCTAAAACCACTGGCTTCTGGTCACAAGTCGAGTTCCTTGAACATGGCAGCAGCCTCTGGTTAAATCCCAGGCCAGCCAAACCAGATGATCTCCATTTCCTATTTAGCAGATCAAATGCGGCCACATTTGACCTTTGCACCCTCCCTATGAAAACATTATACAGTTTCTCTTCCCAACAGACCGGTTTTACAAATGGGAGGGGATGTCGTGGGGGGGGGATTATGTTGGCCAAACTAACCACAGAGCACATGCCTGACAAAGCTTTAGCTGTTGGACGGTCTCCCTGTCACAATGCGTGTGGGCACAGAATCACAGTGGGTATCTTCCAGGTACAGATACTCTATATTACATTGGGGGGGGGGGGGGGGGGCGCCCCGG
>JAABNX020000008.1:15728357-15741072 GCA_015163995.2 Mormyrus lacerda
TGGATGAACCGAGACCTAATGACTGATGGGAGAATGTCTGGGCGATGCCTGAGCACCCAGAGGTGAAGGGGTCTCGCCGTGGTTGAGCTGGCAGGCATTCATATGACACCTCTTGTATTATATTTTCGTCCTTCCCCTTTGGCAGAGTGATGACTACCCCTGCAACTGAGCATATAACAACGGCCAGTAAAAACTTTACTGTTCAGCCACATAAGTAACAGCCAAAGACTGTTAGAAGAGGGAGAGTGAGGAAGCTTAACTAAAACCTATTGCCACAGGTCCGCGCCAAATGTTCTTAGTACACTTACCGCTTTTTAACGTTAAACTTTTCAACAAGTGAGCTGGCACAGAGCATTGAAAAGGTGCTTCCTCAAAGGTAACATAATAGGGGCATAAACTAATTTCTGTCAGTCTAAGTTCGTCTGTATCCTCTGACCATTAACCCAATACAGGGTCAGATCGAAACTGGAGTCCTTCTAAAGAAGAGCAGGGCAGGGGGCATCCTAAGATGGGATGCCAGGCCATCCCAGTGTGCGCCCATGCATGGGGACACACACACACACGCCCATACATATTTGTATTCATACCTTTGTGGGGACTCTCCATTCATTTCTATGGGAAAACCTCTAATCCAACAATGACAAATGAAACCTTACCCAACCCTAAACCTAACCATAAGTAACCAAATACAATACAATACTCTAGGCACTTCTAGTTTTTTGATTGCAGTGATAGACTTTTGTAAATTTGGTTTATATTGTGGGGACCTGAAAATGTCCATACAAGCTAAAAAGTAACAGATCTTACCACATAGTGGGAACATTTGGTCCACACAATGTGGTAAATATAACTCCCCCCCCCACACACACACAATATGGGTTGTGTTTTGTTTTTTTGAGTGCAGGAACCTGAAACACTGAAAGAAATAAAATGTTGGAATCATTGAATTGATTTAAAATATTTAAAGTAATCAATCGCACTAAACAGTTGAAGTTGCCTCAATATAAATTACTTATTCAGTTGTCAACTTGTGAATAATTTGGTTGAACTATAAGCATAAATAAGAACGTTATGTTTCAATTAACAAATTATATCATTTTCAGCTACTGGAAACAGAAGAAACTGACTGAATGAACAACAGCTTTTTTTTTTTACTCTTCAATTTAACTGGAAGAAATCCAGGGCAATCTAGGGGAAAACTCCACACACAAAGCAAGGTGTGATTCAAAAACCCAAACCCTGGTGGTGTGAGATGACAGTGCTGTCCAAAATATCACTGCATCTTGGCATGACTGCTCAGATAAAGGCCTACAATCCCAACCTGGACCATAGGTGGTTAGTATGACCATATTTCTCCAAGAACAATCTGAGCTGCGCTACTTGCCTTGCCGGCAATATCCCCCACTTATGCCAAAGCTTTTTCACAAATTGTCATGCTTCCAAGAACAAAGGTTATGCAGGATTTCAAATGAGTATTTAAAGTTCCACACAAAATTGCAGTGGCTTTGAGGAGTACTTCAGTGTTAGTGAGAAACAAACAATCTGTAGCAGATGGTTAACTGAAGAACAATTTGCAGTGGCTGGACAGTAACCTTTTAGGAAACCGTCTCAGAGCAACTAGCTATTTTTCTTTAAACTTATCAGTGCATCACTGTACGTGGATAACGGCCGCAGACACTTCCGCATCCTTTAAGAAAAAAAAAAGTATATGTTATAACAATACAGCACTCCTGATAAGTCAATAAATCACAACTAGACTAATACTCCACCACAGTCGAAGAACAACCAAAAGAATACAGCTAAGGTGGCCTCTCTCTTTCAGGGAAATAACTTTTTCACTTCCATTAATGACATCAAATAAGCCTATTGATTCACCACTAAAACTGTGATGAACTCGATTTGCTCTACAGCAAAATCTCTACTCATTAAAATAACTGAAACGATGTGATATAATCATTCATTAACAATTAAAGTAAATATAAGCAGTAATCCCCTCTAATAAATATCCAAATCAACCATCATTGTTTGCTGAACAGTAAAGTACATTATTCAAATGCCACCATTCATCAATGATAACGATGAATCAGTTTTAATACTGTTTTGTTTTAATTGTATTAAAAAGTTAATCCAGTTCCTTTTAATGGATTGTGTACTTTAATGAAGCAGCTTTGTTTGCTCGGAATTATTATTATTAAATCGATTTGAATCATGAAATACTTCGCAACAGTTCCGTTTTATTTCACACGCTTGACAAGGAAGTGCTTGTATTATAAGTAACCACACTGCCGTGAATTACGCGACAGTGCAGTATAAAATGCGCCTGATTCATTTATAAAGCGCGTCCGAGCACCACATGCGATACCGGCGCGGCGAAACCCAGCTACGGCTCGCATGGCAGGCATACTCCTCTAACACAGCTCGTTAGCCTATTGCCGAACTCATTTAGTGCTCATTTTTTGTCAGAGTTCATGTAAAAGTTTTCATAAATATATAAATGATGCTACACGGAAACCTGCGGCTTATGCTACCGTGTCCACTAGGTAATGACATCACAGCTGTAAATGATTAATTATTACAGCTAGCTACTTTATTATAACTAGCTGCCTAAGGTACTTTTGCCAATAATTAGGAAGCCACATTAAGCATTGCAGTCTAGGTTACCGTTATCAAGTCAAAGTTTATGAATTGTATAAAATAATACAGCGTTTTTTAAGCATTTTTTAGGTGTTCCACTTAATTTAGCCTACCTAAGTTACACAATAACTCTATACGTTAAGTCACATCGCTAAACCACACGGTCCATATATTAATTGAACTTACATGGATCTTCAGTGTGAATGTAAGAATTCAGAATAGCATATGCGGTAATCCAGTTCTCTTCACGTGGAGACAGACTCAGTATTGGCAGCTTCCAGCTTGCGGGACTGAATCGCGTTTATACAGGTGAAGCGAGTCTGTCCGCATTAACGCCAAGCCGCCGGATTCAGCGCCCCGTACTGTACGCGCACACATGGGCGCCGCGGCTATTACTGCACCACCGAGGCGGTGCTCTGCTGTCACCGTGTCCAATGGGAAGTTTGCCGAAAGCTGGAGTGACAATCTCGATCTCGGGAAACGTTCACGTCATTAACTTTCTTTTCCCATTTTCTGTATCACTTTTGATTCTCGTCCGCGATCCTGTAACGCAAATCAAATCATTTTGAACGACAGGATATTGAGCTATTCCCCCAGGTTACCTTTCATTGATTAAATCTCTTAGTGTTTCGGGGAGTTGTACTTTTGCATATTTTATGGAATTCTAACGTGCATGCCACTTTTCAAATTTGTTTTTACAGGAATGTTGAACTAGATAGGTATAAGTTGTCTTTTCGCTATTGCAATTATATTGACGTGCCCGATAAAACAGTTTCTTTAGTTCAACCAACATAGGTCATTAGTGATGGAACACTGCACTTGTCATTAAAACTTATTTTAAATACCAAACCATAAAGCAAGGTGTATTTTAACATAGCTTATGACATACACTCTAATGGGACAAGGTGCTCCAAAACTGCTATTTGCCAAAGAGGAACCCACTCACACTACAGCAACGGCGTGTAAAAATATCCACAGCTGCTACATAAATCATCTTCTCAAAAAGGAGAATGCCTAAAACTCTCATAAGCAACTACCCTGCCCGTAAATCTAGGTGAATTAAACAGCTAAACGTAAATTGCTACTGTCACCTTACACTACAGTGTCACTGGTGTCTTTGTCATGCGCTATTAACTATGTACTTAATAACATTAATTTAAACAATTGTCTGTGGTAGTATAACGAACATATGAGGATCATGCAGTAATGATTATATGCTGCTGCTTATTAGAATCGTCATTGAATTAAAGTAGCTGAGTCAGAAGGGACGAAAAGATCAAAATATTTATAAATTCAGCCTGTGCCCCCACCGCCGGACACACAGAACAGAGTCATTCTCACAAGGTCATTGTCACAAGCGCCGTCAAATTATTATACATTTACACATTTTCTCACGTATCGACTTACTGGCTGTTCTATTTGGAATCAAAGTGCTGAAGCGGAGGTTTCTGTAAATGGACTGATTAAGTCAGCATATGCAGCCTTGTTTTGCATTTGATGACAGAGCCACCTTAAGGACTGTATGAGAAACGGCAACAGCATAAGGAAACAGTCTGTTCTTGCGTATGAGCTTTGCTCATTATTAGCGCCAAACTCCAAAACTGTGAGAGGTGTCACATATATCCACTTTTTTGGCAACAATAATTTGTTGTAAAAATATCATTTCCCTTCATTCATGGGAATAAAGAGGTGTCGGTAAGACTGTAATACATAGTGCAGCTCAGCTTGACCTTCAGCAGTGGAAAAATTATGATGACGAGACCTGTGGATTAAATAGAACGTCAACCTTCCCCCTTAATGTTCCAAAATGTCGTAGAAGTGAATGGTTTAATAAAAGGTCAGTTTCGCGCTAAAAATCATGCTTTTTCACCATAATGTTCACTTTCATTAGTAGCTGCGACCAGCCATTCAGTGCTCGAGAGGATGACGTGTTTCTATACGGCGCCTTTATTTCTCTCTCGTATTTCTGTATTTTGAATTATTCCGCTTATTTTACTGCTGCCAAAACGTCTTTTACTAGCTAGATGTAGGATGTGTGTAAGAAACAATTACGACATTTTTATATATTTTTCGGATTTTTAATGAAAACACCAGAATAAGTAATTTCGATAAGTACTAAGTAATTTCAATGCGTTTTTAAGTTTAATTTAAATGTAATGTTTAAAAAAATCAAGTTGTCTTTAACCACGCGATACGTACAATATCTAAACCAAGGAAAAATAAAATTTTAATCACATTTTTAGTTTAGGCCTATTTTGTATTTCTTTAAGGTGGTAACACAACCTGACAACAAATGAACATACTGCATCTTTAAGAATGAGATCGTAAATAGATCATGTCTATCAGGTCAGGTCTGGTCATGCAGTGCGTTGCCGAACGTACCACACAGCGAAACACCTTAGGAAGCCGATTGACGAACCCCCCAGGCCGACATGTGGTCCATTCGCACCCTCTGGAAATGGCAGTCTATCTGCCAGTCAGGTGTTCCGGGGGCGTGCCTTTAGCCTGGTCCAGCCACTCAGGTCCTCAGCATTGCGGATGCCATGAGCCAGATCACCCTCAGGGAAACGCGTTACATGGCCATACTGCTATAACTGACGCTCCCTCACGATGCAGGTAATGTGCCTCATTCGGGGCTCCCTGAGCAACCAACAGTACCCAAGGATTCTACAAAGAGACGCAGTACCAAAGGGTCCAGTCTATGTTTCAGGTCACTGGATAGTGCCCATGTCTCGCATGGGCACTACATTTGATAACTAATACATATGATAACTAACAAACTAATGTACAGAGCAGGCTATTCAGTATCCCCCGTATAGCTGATTCTGATTTAACCCAATACGATGCTGATTACGATCAAAAAACAAATAAAATGGACACTTACGTGTTTGCATGTGGAGTGTAACTAAACCTGAGAACACAATGGTAATAATGCTTGAACACGTACGTGTAGATTATCGGAGAGGCTGGGACAGTTTCAAGGCCGACAGCCGATATTTACATGTACGCACATTCCGTAGGACTCCAGGCAAGGCGACTTCAGGTCTTTGGATTGGAGGGAAAAAACCTGCAGAACACAGTGAGATGGCGGTAGCTTCAAGCGCACAGAGGGGAGGTAGGATTCAACACCCCCCTCCTGACAAACACACACACACTCATACATATGCACAGACTTACAGCCACTGTGCTGTCCGGAAAAATGTGGGTTGAAATAACAGAAGCACCAAAGGATTCACTGTTTTTGGATATAATCAACAAGGTTATTTCCTATCTGTATAAAATAAGAATCATTGCACTGGATGTACAGTAAGTTACATATCGTTTGATGTGACCTCTCAGTTGAATTAATTTCTGCGGACACTTTAGATCCTCATTTTTTCCAGAACTAGATCTACTTCATAATAGTATCAATCCACCATTAAATGCGGCCATGTACAACTAGAGAAGACACTACCCAAAAAGTGAAACTAGTGGCAACTGATTTGATGAATCCACAAAAGCAGGCCAATATTTAGTTATGTTTAACTAGTGACAACTGCTACCTTCCTGTAAACACCATACTCCATACAAACTACTACAGTGAGAAAGCAAGTAAGGCGGATGGTTCCTCGCATTTTACTGGAATGTTAAAAAAAAATCCATATCGCACCTTAACGGACAGTGTCATTAGAGATTATTTTTTGCACACTAAATTATGCGCTGTTTAAAAATTAGCATTTTAGAAAAAAATTGCTTTAATTGTAATTAATAATATAATGCGTTTAGAAGAGCAGGATTCGTTGGTATTGCTGGGCGTATTTAAACACTCGATATTTGACAGACGATGGCATGAATATCGTCTGTGAACAGATCAGCCACACGAGGGCGAGCGCAGGTTAGGAAACAGTCCTCATCCGCGTTGCATCCATCCATGTTTTGAAACCGCTTATAAGCGCATGTATGTAGGTTCGTACGCCGCTCCCCGAGGTACCCCCCTCCCCCATTGTACCCGTTGTAGGATTTTATACGTTATGCAAAGTAACATAAAATAAACTTGGAGTAGCTGTATCTCCTTTATTCACAAAAACATTAAGCACTGAACTTTGTGTTAGAGAGGTATATTTATATTACATACATATTTCGTGTATGACTTAAAATTACGAAAGGCTTTCAGGGCTGTAGAAATACTAGACACGCAGTTGACAGGTTAGGACCGGAGAAACGGCGCAGATATGCAGACATTACGTCAGCGGCGGTGGGTCGGCCCACCGGGCTGTTCCGCAACTCTCATTGGTCGGGTCCGCGGCGTACTGCGTATTTCATTGGTCTCCGTTTCTAGCTTGGCTCATTTTGCGTAAATAAAGTAAGGTTACTAAAAGCATCTTTGGATACATAATTTGCAGAAGCGGACGAAAGCAAACGTCGTCACTTTATAGCGGAAAATCTGAAGCACAGGTACGAATTGCATTTCTATTCTCCATTCCTTTTAGTGCATCACCATATGAGGTACAATGTACGGTGATTTAAAATTCGGTCGTATATTAGGTATGTCTATTTGCATTCTTTGATTCGTTCTTAAGTAATTTTGTATGTGAATCATCACATTAGAATTTTTTCCATGCACGTTTCTTATCTCCACCAAAGAGCCTCTTGTAAAGCGCAGACCTCAGGCTGAATGACGCCTGATCCCAAGGCAAAGATGATGCAGCTTGCGGCGCTTCTCCTGTGTATTTTTCAACTTCATGGCGTTGCCCCTCAAACCACTGTTTCGGCGGAGCCGGAGGCCACCCGCCCTGTAGATGCGAATCTGGCTGAGGGACACACGACCTTGAACGACATGTTCAGGGAGGTAGAGAAATTAATGGAGGACACGCAACATAAACTGGAAGAAGCGGTATATAAGGTATGGCCGAAAGTGGTTCTACTGCATGGTCTCTACAGTGCTATTATTATTTCCACTGGGAAGATGCACTTTTTCCATGACCGCGTCTTTAACCTCCTACAAATCACAAAGTTAAACTGTCCCCCAGATGGCAAGTTAACAATAAAAAAACACTCAGAGATAGTTAAATTATAATTTTTGTTAGAATTTACTATTGAGATCATTGCTCTCATCTTTGCATATTGACTCAAAATTGTCTCCAGTAAATTTATGGATGTTCTGCGCGGAATTGCTCAAGTGCAATATTGATAAACATCTTGCAGTTCATATTACACAAGGTGAACAGGGCAGGGGTAAATACAGCTAGCTGTGACTTATTGATCTGGTGTTTACACTGGAGATTTGCTCCTGAAATTTCTCCTCTTATAGATGGATAACGAAAGTGCTAAATCAATGCTGTATATGCATGACCTTCCGTCTAATTACCAAGAGGAAAGCAGTGCAGAGCGTGCGGCTGGAAATCAATCCGTCCGTACCGGAGAGGTCATGGGTGAGGTAAGGATGTCCCTCATCACACACTCCATGTGCCAGAGACACACTGTCCATTATTACCTCATTATTCGTGTGCATAGGTATGGAAAAGGGACAGAGGAAGAATTAATGATTTAATCCAATGAGCGAAGCA
Source organism: Mormyrus lacerda (assembly GCA_015163995.2). Taxonomy (NCBI): domain Eukaryota; kingdom Metazoa; phylum Chordata; class Actinopteri; order Osteoglossiformes; family Mormyridae; genus Mormyrus; species Mormyrus lacerda. The sequence goes on from JAABNX020000008.1 coordinate 15,736,538, forward strand.
CTGTTTTAATCAATGGGGGTCTGCGTGGTTCCCCTAAGCCACAATTAGCTGTTTGCTTTCGTAGGTATTTATGCCCAAGGCCTTTCTCCCCAGGTGCCTGACAACAGTACTAGGACGACACACTTCTCCAGAAGCCTGACCCAGCCGGACGGGTTGAAAAACGAGATCGATCGGGTAAGCGATGTCACTTACCGAGACCATGCTGTACTGGCGATCATCGCCGACGTGAGTTCTGTGAGACGATGAGCTTCCACTGCAGTCCAGGGTTACGGAGGCATCCTCGGTATAGATCTTTTGCTGACTCTTCTTACTCGTTATTGGATTCTCAGGAGGAAGTGGGGCTTTCAGCGGCAGACCTCTGGCTGTCCGCATTATTGTCCTGGCAGCTGGACCAACGGTCGTCTCTGTGGTAGCCATCAAATACCATTGCTGTTTATTAGTTGGGCATTTTTTTCAGGCTGAGCCAAACAACCTGGTATAACTGCATTCAGCTAATCATGTTGATGCATTGCAGATGTGTTACTGCCGTAAAGTGTTTTGTTCCAAAAATATCTGACATCCAACACTTTGAGTCTGTAACGGCTGTACTGACGACTATGCTTGTAATTATAGTCTGGAGAAATAAAACCTCTTCTAGGACAATTGAGCCTTTATGAAGGACAGTGTTCCTCCTTAAGGTGTCTCTTAGTTACTACCCTTGAATTATAAGAAAAAAGAGGCATATTTATTTTAGCGTTTCAGTTTCAGACTTTCTTGAATTCTCCTGTTTAGGGGACTATATATCACTGTCTTTCTGTGTCACAAAATGTGGGCTTTTGTCTGATATAAAAGGGCTGTAAATGCTTTTATCTGGACCAGTGCCTTCGCACAAGACGCCAGTGGGAAGTTCATAACAGCATTAGCTGGAGCCCCCTGAGGTACCATCACTGAAAGCTTTTGCAATAAAGCACCTGGAGCCGATGAATGGAAGGCAGGCTGTTGGAAGGCACTGTGTGAGCGTGGCGTGTCTCGGACGCTCGGCACTGACGTGGCACGCTGCTGTTTTCCTGCTCGATTACAAGTGAAACTTTTTCCACTCCAGACATCCGTGCCCCTCCTAGTTTCAGCGCAACAGATATTATAACAAAATTCACCCCCTCCGGGCACTTAACACACGCCCCCCTCCTTTCCCAGTCAGGTGACTCGCCTCCTATTTTGAGCGATACTCTGTGAAGTAAAAGAGTAAATGAACAAAGAAATGTAGCAAAGTGGTGGTGCCACCCTAGGGATGCCGTCCTCTGCCCCCCCCCCCCCCCTCAGGCAAGGACCACGTCGGCCCGTCTGGCCCGGCACATTCCGCAGGCTGTAAAACCGCGGCTAAGTCGCCCCATCTGGCGGGATGGAAAAGCCACTCAGACGCTCTGCAATCTAACTTTATTTATTATGCTTTACTCCCTGGGAAAGAATGGGCCAATATAAGCACAATGGCGGAGAGGAAACGCCAGAGTGCGGGGGAGTAGCCGGTGACTCACTGGGGAGCCGCGCCGATTTGTCCTCGTCCTAAGAGTGTTTTAGGACTGGGGGATTGGGTGGGTGACCATGAATGGATGCAGTAAGCTGGGGCTGTGCCAATGTGGTGCTATTAAACAAAATCACACGGCGATACTCCTTGCACTCTACCCTGGCTGCACACACTCAGGCGAAGATTAGAAAATTCCACGCAGGCTTTCAGTCGTCGCACCAAGAATAATCTAAGAGAACAAAACGATGCGTTTAGATGCATTTACGACCAGATTAAATCTGCCTCCCAGCGGCTCCACCTTTCTCATTATTGAGCTTCTTTTCCTTCTTTGTGTCCAGTATTTTGGAGACGTAGATTAATTACCGTGAGGCAGGGGGGTCTACAGCTCATACACACATGCACATGTGCTACCAAAGCGACTTTTTCCTGCTTCTCTGAGCAGGAAATGTGGTAAATCCTCTGACGATGTTTCATTTTAAAAGGGAACGTAATCTAATCTATTACTGAAATGAAAAATGATATATGTTACTGTGACATCATCATTATTACTATTACTGAAAGAAGCTTTTTTTTTTAGTTTTATTTAAAAAATAAAAAAACAGCTCTGCTTGAAAGCACTTCATTAACATACCAGAGCATGATTTCCCCAGACTGGTGCACTGAAATAACCTTCCTTCCTCCCTGTAAAGTAAGAGAGGAGGGTTCTAGCTATTGAAAAGACCAGGGGCTAAATCAGTTTACCTGGGGCTTCACTATTTTTTTTGAAGTAGAATAATTGGCATCGGGGCTAAAATACTACAGTGATCGGAACTAACGACGTCCGTAAAGAAGGAAAACGTTACAGTCCTAAAGAATGTGTGGTTTGCTATCGTGCTGCAGAAAACAAGGTTTTTCAAGGCACTGTCTGTCTTCTAATCATGGGAGTTTCCAGATTTCCTCCAGAATTTCCTTCATAGGAATTTGCTGATCAAAGAATTTCTCCTTTTGAAATTGGGGTGCAGATTTGCACAGATTGCTTACATGTACTGCTGAGAACTGCTTTTATGGCATTTTGACCGAGGATCATGACTTGGAAAATAACAGGATACATTGGTTGAATCCTGGAAAATAGGTCACTTTCCCGCTTTATTTCCATGTGGTTCATGCCTTTACTCATAGTTGAAACTCGTTTTTTTCTTGTTTAGCTAGTAGGGTCTTACTACATTTATTCAGCACTTCTACACTTTGCTTCTGTAAAACCTCATTGAGCGGAGAGAGAGCAGATTGCGTCTTTGGGCTTGAGGTGATCGATGTGTTGTCTTCTTGCAGGAATGCCTCATTGATGAGGACTGTTCTGCAGGCCACTACTGCCTTTATGACATCCTGCAGTCCAGGTGTCTTCCCTGCAAGACGGTCGACGCGGTAGGTGCCTCCCAAGTGCACGCGACATTCATATCCGGAAAGCGATTTGTTCAACTTCTTGTGGGATTCCAGACATTCTCCTCTCCCAACTGAACATCTGGCTAAGTGCCGCTAAAGGACAAATCATGAGCAGAAGGCATCGAGATCATCCGACACGATCGAGCTTGTATGTGGCAGAATGCTTCCAGAAGTCGTAGCCGAGGTGAAAGTCTTAAGGGTGCCGTCATATCACTTCACATTTAACGTGAAGCGGCCCGCTTGACAGATCGCCCATTCCTCCGTCATGTGGAAGACGAGGTGAGAAGAAAGAGATGACACTCGTCACCCAGACAGACCACACACTTGGATGGGATGGTTTTGGCTGGTAGGAAATGTAAAGCAAAGGCGAGAAGTGGCCTGTAATCGGCAGAGCACACACGCTTGACGGGGCCAGTTGCCTAGAAAAAAGGCGCAGACTCTCATTGCCGTGTCAGGGTATTTTTAAACAAAGCCCTGCTTCGTGCTACTTTCACACGTGAAACTAGGATTTTCTATGAAGCTCTGGGGCCTGGACTAACCAGGAACACAAGGGATCTCGAAGTTCTGGATGTCGCTACACTTCATTACTTTTGTTTCAGTTCAGGTTCTGGGGTTGCCATGACAACAAACTGCATGTGTGTGTGTGCGTGTCTCAGGCCTGCACGAAGGATGAGGAATGCTGTGCGGGTCAGCTGTGCGTTTGGGGCCAGTGCGCGGAGAACAGCTCCAAAGGAGAGGCGGGCACCATCTGCCAGTACCAGAGCGAGTGCCGAGCCAACCTCTGCTGCGCCTTCCACAAAGGTACGGCTTCTGGGATTGTCGCTCGCGTGCCGGGGAATTCCACACATTCCTGACTGTTCACAAAGCAAGTGACCAGCTTCTGTTTGATTTTACTCTGCAGCTTACAGCCCTTTGGAGACCCAGCCACTTTGTGTCATCCGGAAGTACCACTGATATAGATTGTAAATGTGTAAAATAAAGTACTCATGATTGTTTTATGTGCATTGTTTAATATGCATCATTTATTTGCAACATTTAATAACTGTATTTAGCTAAAGGATGTCATGGGACTGCGATGGGTTGGCGCCCCATCCTGGGTTGTTCTCTGCCTCCGGGGTGGGCTCTGAACCCCCTCAACCCGGAATAGGACAAGTGATTATAGAAAATGGATGGATGGCTGTGTGGGGAGCTGAAAACCTGGTTGTGCTTAAACTCCAGAAATTCAGTAAATTCTAACAGATTCAATCTCATATTTTCTGCTCTGTGGAGCCAAAAACAACAATCAGACCTGACTGCTGTGCCCCGCCTCCCCCCCCTCCCCCCCAGCCTTGCTCTTCCCAGTGTGCACTGGCAGGCCCTTGGAACGGGAGCGCTGCCACATCCCATCCAACCACCTGATGGAACTGCTGTCCTGGGATATGGAGGGGGAGGGGCCTCGGGAGTACTGCCCCTGTGCCGCGGAGTTACAGTGCCAGCCGCTGGGGTAAGGGGCCGCTGTGCCGCGGAGTTACAGTGCCAGCCGCTGGGGTAAGGGGCCCCTGTGCCGCGGAGTTACAGTGCCAGCCGCTGGGGTAAGGGGCCCCTGTGCCGCGGAGTTACAGTGCCAGCCGCTGGG
>JAABNX020000008.1:15741172-15759352 GCA_015163995.2 Mormyrus lacerda
GTAAGGGGCCGCTGTCACATTCCCCTAGCGTACTAAATTCCTCGTTGTTTGTTAGCCTGCATTCATTTCTATCGACAATAGGCCGCCTGCACATTCAACAACTTTCGCCCAGTTTAATACTGTTTGTTATTCGTCAACAAGAGCATTGTGCTAACAGTACTAAGGTCATTAGTTCAAATCCCAGGGAGCACGCATAAATTGTGAACTTTCCCTCTGCCGCAATCAATTTGGATAAAAGCATCAGATAAATGAGCTCATGTAAATTTAAAATAGCAAAGGCTAAGCACCAAGTCATGGCACTTTTGAAAGATCGCAGCTTTGCATAACATTACAGAAAAAAACTGTAAAATCCTATGTCAAATTCCATGACTAGAGTGTTACAACAAAACCTCGATGTGACTTTTTACGGTAAACACTTAGTGACACCTAGTGGACAGCATTTGAAATTCTCCTCAGTAAAAAAATACTGCTGTACAGTGTTACCTCTGGTCACGAACTTAATTCGTTCGAGGACTCAGTTCATGCCCCGAAAAGTTTGCGACCTGAATACATTTTTCCCATTTAAAATAATGTAAATAGAAATGATTCGTTCAAACCTCAAAAACACTGAATTTTAAAATTTTTTTAATGTTTTTTTCTGTGACCAAGAATATAGACAAATTAAAATAACCCTAATTATACACAAATAATGTTAAATTAAAACAGTACAACTGAGCATACACTTGGCAGGCTGGTGGCTCGAAAGACATCAAAACACGGAAATGAACCACAAAACATCCCCCCAAAAAAACTAAATTAACATTAAAAGACTGAGAAACAGTCAAAAACAATACAGTAATTTTTAAAATGTGATTTTTTTTTTTTACTATACTGTACATTATGTGATGTGACGCATTGTATGGCGATGAACATCTTTGTTAATACTGTAAACAAACAATATGCACGTCACGGAGCATGAAGCGGGGAAACACGAGCTGGAAACCAGGAAGTCAAGGAACATGGGGTTTATTCAGGATCATACACAGGGAACCACACAAGAACGCTGAATGACAATGACGGGACTGGGGAAATGCACTGAAACACAGACTTAAATACTCAGGACTAATGACAGCAACTGGAAACAGCTGATCACACGGGGATTCCACACGAGGTAACGAGGGGGCGTGGCTCACAGGATCGGACGAGCAGGGCCTGACCATGCAGTTATGTGTGAATGGAGAATATAACACTTAAATATGAGTTACTTAATAATTTGTTATTAATGAAGTATTGTAATTTTATGTATAGATGTATGACTTAAAAATCATCACAAACATGTTTATCAATCACTGAAAGGTACCGCTGTAACAGAACGTTCTGTTTTATTTTTATTTTTTCAGATATTCGACCTCTGAAGAGATATAGTAAAGACATATATCTACAATAAGTTTTTTATACGTTTCATAACCGTTCTTGGGCATAATGTACACTTCTTCGTGTTTCTGGTGGCTTCTTGGGGGATGTTTGTGTGTTCGCAGTCTGAAACATGGTTCAGGAACTGGTACAAAAAATTAACCAAATTTGTTTGTGAACAGGACTGTTCGTGGTTCGAGGTACCACTGTGTTTGCTATAATGACCAGTTTAGAACAGGACTGTGATTCCTGCAGGCACAGCTCATGTGAGCGTTTATTCCCATCGATAATCACCCAGTATATAGTGAAGGACTTGCATTTGGATTATTGTGACGTGTATGGATGTGGCGTTTTGCTAACCTGCCCTTCCTCTCACCACAGAAGAGGCTCACTGTGCCTGAGACCGCAGAACTCCTCCAGCGAAGACCTGGACAACACGTTCTATTCTGAGACGGACTACATTGTGTGAATGGTGCAGCCAAAGCCAGAAGCTCGCAGTATGAATCTGAACGATGCGTCCAGCTATCTGACCAACGCATCCGAAGTTGCACCCAGGCCTGCAAATATACTCAGTTGCACTATTTATTGAGCTTCTCCCATCCCTTTAAAGATGCTTTCATTAATTTCCACTGTTCATTGAAACACCTTGTAGCGTGTAAGTTGTGCTTGAGATTCAGTGCAGAAACGCTAGCCTGCGACACCGGAAATCTGACCAAAGCTATAGATCTGTGTATATTTCGCAAGTGTCACGTAAGATGGAAGTATCCTTATCTTCAATGTCAGCTTTTGATTGCGGAACCAAAAAAGAAACGCAAATGAGGACCAGGTGGTACGTCAGTGATGTAATTTAGTATCTCCCCAAGTCAAGATGCTACACACAGATGGGTGTGTACGCACATGTGTGTGTGTGTGTAAATATATATGAAGTAGCTACAGGGTTCTGTGTGGGTTCAGACATGGTCAATAAATAATGACGAAGGCACTTCAGAAATTCTCTCTGTCACAACAGAAGTGCCCTGTAGCACTACAGAAAAATGCTGCTGGTGAAATACCTCCATTAAAGTTAAGATTAAATGCTTTGGAAAAGCTTCTGTGGTGTTTCTTTTTTAATCGATTTACCAAATTAATAAAATTAGATTATCATAAATGCTGGATGTGTACTACCTACAGTGCTGAAGGTAAAACGGAATAATTACCGAAAGAGAAACCCCTTTAAATTTTAAAAGAAAAAAATAAACCAATGGAATGTTTTCTGAAAGACTAAAGAGGATGATACTTTTCTGGTGTCAGGATTGACAGGATATAATTTATGACAGAATACCGCATTTATGAAAAAAAGCATTTTAATTAGTTCTAAAATCATTAGCTATCTTCACACAAGATTTTAACTGCAAAATAAAATTTTGTATTGGCATTTTCTATGGTGAACAGCCTGCGGCAGATGTAGGCCTCCAGTTCGTGCACGTAATTCCAACGCAGGTCTCCCCCTGACCATCTGAGTGAGCGTGAATCAGCAACGTGACACGCCACCCCCCTCGCGCACATCCCGCAAAGGCGGTGGACCCCCCCCATGGAAGCTCACAAACTATCCAAATACGATGCGGCTTCGACTCGTCGGACACACGCCAGGTCATACACAGAGAAGGCGGGGCTAGAGACAGTAAACACTAAATTAACATAAGGTTAAATAGTCCAAAAAAAGTGCCAACTCACAAGACCTAATGCTCATTAAGTCTGAGGCAAAATAATTTACAAACAAGATTATTATTTTTTTTTTTTTTTGCTTTTTTTTTTTTTAAAGCCTTGGTAGTATGACAACTACTGTAATGTGTACCAGTACTGCCAAATTGAAAGAAAAGCTACCAGAATTATCTTTTTTATTTATTTAAAAAGCAGGTGTTTATGGGTGTAGTCATAGTGCAGTGTCATAACTGAGGGAACTGATCAGACTTCCGTGTGTTTGCACACTTCATCCTCAGGGAGGCTGGTCAGGATGCCACCGGCGATGTAGGCAAGTTAAAATGCTGTCAGACAAGGCCGTGGCTCCTCCAATCAGGAGGGGGATTTTAACACGACGGTAAAAAACCCGAAGACCAACACCACACGTTTTTACTAGAATGAAGACATGCGGATGGATTCTATGAGAGAACAACTCAGAATGGTTTGATATTGATGCTCAGCAATCTCCCATAAGCCTTGGACGTTAGGGGCGTGTTGCCTGGTTGCTATATAGGGAACTTTGAGCATCTTAGAGGTATATGTGCCGTGTGGGAAAGGAAGGCTCTGACGTAATAGGGGGAAAAGCAGCACGAGACAGACACTGCCACGCTCTTCCCGACTGATCAACGCACGCACTCATCTCGGTAACGCTCAATTGATTTGTCTATGGTTTTCGATTTTTTTTTTTTTTTCCATTTTATTGAATAGCTTTTGCACTTCCCTTTAAACTTTACAGTATATTACACTATAGTGCACAATAGTATACTGAGCCACTCTAAACCTCAGTGTGAAGGGTGGGTCAGCCGCATAGCGCTGGTGACGTTTCCATCCCTGCCGTGGTGGGGCTTCACAGCGGCGGGGGCGAGCCAGCTAAGCCCATGGGCGAGCCGGGCGCTCAGTCCTGGCCCGGGTCCTTGCTGGGGCCGCCGTCAAGGTAGATCTTCAGCGCCTTTTCTTTGCGGGGCGAGTAGCTGACGCGCTGACCAGTCTTCAGCAGCCGGCTGCTCTCCTTCTTCATCAGCTCATTGCGCTCCTCCTCTGACAGCTCCACGGGCTCCTCCGTCTTGTCCCTGTGGGCGGCGCCAGGTCGTGAGATTCATAGATTCCTGTCAGCAGGTTGGCAGCTCATGGTTGGAGTAAGAAGCAGTAAATCAAGCCGGCCTTGGCAATATCAACAGTACTGGATTAATGGTGGGTGAAGGAAACTGGGAAAGGCGACGGACGGATACAAGACGGAGACAAGCCAAGGGATTTTATGAGCGTAAATACAACTAACCACTGATATTCACGTCAAGCCAGGAAAGTTCAGTGTGTAAAAATGTAACTGAAGAGCACATTCCCATAGCTCACTCAAGCCATGGGATACGTTTGACAAAATTTCTGTGGATTCAGTGAGCTTTGGAAATGTAAGGTGCCCCCAAAACTGCCATGTTTACATGGGGAAAAGTATCACCAAGACATCATCAAGTTCAGTAAAAGGCATCAAGAAAAAAAGCTAAAAAGTTTCTACCTGTAAAAAACTACGGCCCCGTCGTCACTGATATACAGAGGCCAGACGTTGAGTGTGGAAACCTTTGGATTCCAATCCAAATCCTGATGGATCTCCAACACTGAGATGTCGCAAGGAAACGTTCCTCTACCCTGGAGAGGAAACAAACGTATGTAGGCGCTACACATTTAATACAAAACCAAGCTGACATAAAATCTAAAAATAAAAGGAAAACGGTGACATACCTTAGCAAATTCTAAGTTTTCGACTGCGATTCCGCTCAACTGACTGAGCTGAAAAAGATTTCAAACAGCACATTTGACACAAAGTAAATGATGCTTTGCATCTTTCATAGCACATTTCCACAGAGGAGTCCAGGACGTCAGGAAGGCATCCCACCTTCTCCTTGAGCTCATCCACACTGCTGCTCTCCAGCACCACCTCCTGGAAAGGCTCCAGCTTCATGCGGGCAGGACTCCACCGGCGGGTCAGCACCGCCAACTGGGACATGGATTTCATCTTCTCTGGCTCTATAGAAACGAAAGACAGTGGGGGGGGGGGGCAATCAGGGAGCCTCCCATAGATGATGCTATAATAACAAAAATTACACCTGTGGCAAATGACGGATTGACAACAAAGCACTTTTTTTTTTTTTTTTTTTTTTTTTTTTTTTTTTAAGGGGCAACTTCGGAATATGTACCATTCAAAACTTCAAGGAAGACCTCCCAGTTACTGGAAATATTAATATCTTCCTCATAAACATGGTAGTCCAGAAATACAGTCCCAGGGTTCTTCCAAGTCTTCTTCCTTAGGCGAAACCTGAGGACAGAAAAAACCTGGTAATGTTTTACTCCTGACTCACCGACTGATTTTCAGGTGTATCCAATACTAAACGCAAGCTCCGTGACTCACTGATTTTGCTACAGAAATGCACACGTCCAACCACCCCCCCGATAAGGGCACTTCTGCATCCTCCCGCAGTGGCACTGACCTGTCGATGCTGAGGGTCAGCTTACACTGCTCTCTCAGCAGAGGCAGCAGCTCCTCTTTCGACTGCCTCACAGTCATGCCCTTGGCAAACACGGCATCCAGCAGGAACTTACAGGGCTTGGGAAGAAGGTACAATGCGCACTGCTAAGCACAATCCAATAGAAACGTACTTTACACAAGGGCGAACATCTACACGAAATGTATTTACCTCTGGATCATTCACCAGTAGTTGGTACACCTTCACTCTGTACTCGCCTTTTTTCAACGCTCTTCCTAATCGAATTGTTATCTGTTTAGATATTAAAAAAAAAAAAACAGTGGGACATAAATCTGGCATTGAAAACACCCCTCCCTTTACTCATACCTTTATGGTCCTTGTGAAAAAGATTGGATAAATCTAACGAAGAAGGCTTAAGGTTGTGTGACCTCAACAAGAGACTTACCTTGTTGTCGTCAGAGAAGGAGGAGAGTGTCTCGTTCAGCCGCACACTCTCGAACTCCTGGTTGTTGGCATAGACCCGGAAGACTTTGAACTGGGAGGACACGACCCCTACAAAGGGCTCGAGTTTTTGTTTGAAAGCAGCTAGTGTTATTCTCTTATCCACGTAGACCAGCAAACCTGAAAGACCAGGTTCACACTCTTTAATTTCAACATCTAGTTACACTTCAGAAATATTTACAAGTTATGTAATTTAAAACAGTGTTTCTCAACCTGGGCCTTAGGGACACCCAGAGTGTCCATGTGTTTGATCAGTCTCAGCTCCTGAGCAAAAACAGGGGCTGTCTGGAGGTGCTCATGGACTGGGTTGAGAAACACCGATTTAAAATACAACACACTACAACAAACATGATCTCTTCAGAAACAGTGAGCAAGGTCAAAAAGGCACAAAGCAGGTTCTTAAGCAGACTGCTGCTTGGTTTGTTCCGCTCTCAGTATGTCTGATGTATGGCTATATTATCATTGTTATGCAGTCCACAGTCACAGTGGACCTAGAGCCTATAACCAGGCAGCATAGGGCATAATGCAGGGGCACACCTGCCTTAGACGGTATGTCAATCGATCACAGGACATGCACGCAGGCACGGACGGACATGCACACACATGCACAATGGGAGAAGCAAATTCAACAGACTGCATGTCTTTGGACTGTGGGAGGAAAACACAGGGAAAACATGCAAACATTCAGACACGCACACACACGCACATACACAAACACGCACACACGCATGTACACAAACACGCACACACGCACGTACACAAACACGCACACACGCACGTACACAAACACGCACACGCACTCGCGCATATCACGGGAGGGAACTGAGCCCCAAACGCTGCATATATGAGGCAACGGTGCCACCCACTGAGCTAGACAATTTACAGCTGAAACTATAGGCAAGTTCCCGTAACCAATAAAACAACACACACAAAGGGGATGATGCAAAAATAATGACATCATCATGCATTTCCGTTCAACTCAATACTGCAGAGCAGCTGCTCCTCAAAGCAAACTCCAAAAGCCCCCAGTGTTGCTAACGGACCATAAAAACTACCAGGCAGGCTCAAGCAACGCACATTTGCTGTGGCCGTCCCCAGACCCATCCTCCTGCGAGTAGGACTCGGCCCGAAAGTACATGTAGTGGGCTTCGCCCTTGCTCTTGCCGCTCTCGTCGTACTCGCTGTCGGTGCCCGAGTCCTCCTCGGCCGTGTCCCAGGTCTCCTTCTTGGCCTCGTGGGCTTTGGATCTCCGGCTGCTGGTGATGCTATGGCTGATGAGGCCGTTGGCCAGCGGGATGGGCCCGCTGTCGGCGTTGCACAGCGTGTCGCTGCTGTGACTGGAGCTCAGGATGTCGCTGTCCACTGAGCTGGTGCTGCGGTCATTGTTCACATCAGAGTCCGAGCGCTCCTCCGATTGGAACTGGTTCTCTGGGTCGGAGGCTCCGCCGCTGCCGCCGCCGCCACCTCGGATCCGCTTCTCCAGCTCCCGGTTGTCGGCGGTGGAGACGGAAAAGGCGGAAGACGCCTCCTGGGATAGCGAGTCCACGTGTTCGACGTCGCTGGCGTTCTGGCTGTCGCTGTTGCTAGAGGTCTGCAGCTGCTGCTCCTGCTGGAGGGACAGGCTCTTCAGCTTCTCCGTGCTCTCCTCCAGTATGGCCTCGACAGACTTAGTGTTGCTTTTGGCCCCCTCAAAGAGCTCCTCGGACTCAGCCCCCACCTTTTGGCTACAAGTTCTACTGGGCAGCGAGCCTGGTGACTGCTCAGGCAGCGAAACAAACAAGCGGATGGTGTTTCCATGCCGGTCCAAGAGTTTCCACAAAAGTGAGTCGGTGAATGACATCTGGTGATCCAGTGAATCGGAGCTTTCCACAAAAACCTAGACGAGCAGAATTAAGAGCATGCTTACACCACTTTCAAAAACACAGAAAACCAAGTTATCGATTTCATCATGCGGCTACAACTGCAAAAAAATTGTGCCTTAAGTCCTTTACTGCACAGCAAACACTACAGTGGAACTTCAAAGTACATATTAAAATAGCCTCCGCACTCTAGCCTTGTACCTTAACACATTGGTATGGAACAACAGATTGCTTCTCATTACAGCCTGAAACAGCACAGGAGAGACAACAGGAGAGCAAAGATGGGGACCTTATTACTCCTGAAGAAGCCCTCGGCTTTCAGTGTCTTGTTGGGCACGTATAGAAGTCGCAAGTCATTGCAGCAGCGTTCCAGGACAACACGCATCGTTTCCACAGAAAGGCCAGTCGCCTGCACAAGAAAACAGTTCAGTCATAAAACAAACTCCTCTTTCCTCTTCACTGCTTATATATGTGTGTAATAGAGAAGCAGTAAGTAGGATGTTGGGGGTGGAGGGTTGACTACTCCATGGATGCTGCTCGGTGTGGTGTCACCAACGCAGGGAAGCTCCAAGGACATCATACCTGGCCTATGAGCTGCTTGAACTCTGCGACTGTCTGGTTAAGGTAAGCCCGGACGCTCACGGGTGGAGAGATGGTCTCACTCTTCAGCCCAACCACGTGGACCTTCACCATCACCTCTACAAAGAACCACCGTGATTAATCAGTGAATGTAAATCTGAACATCTTTTGTAATGCACTCCCCCTCCATGAACAGAACTGCAATCAAGTGTCAAATGCAATAGCTACATCTCTAGACAAGCAGTTCCCTCCTGAAATCAGTCAAAGAGTAAAGGGTGGGGTATTTGGCAGTTTGTCAGTAGGGTTTTCAATCTACCTGCAACAGGAGCACCTGACAAACTGAATTATTTCTCTAAAGTAAACTCAGAGACCTACGAAGATTTGAGGTTAGCAGAAGGGGTCAGAAATCTCTGATCACTGTAGGATCAAGGAAAGACTTGTGTCCAGAAAAGTCCCCAGAGGAGATCAGTCTTCTCACCTCCCGGCTTATAGGTCTGGAAGACCTGGTCTGGCCGACGAGTCTCCAGCAGAAGGTCAAACATATAAGATGATTTGACCCCACCCAGAAGCAGCCCCATGGGAGTGTCCTCCTCGCCCTCGTAGGAGCGCTCCAGGTACTCGTGAAACTCATCATACTTCACCAATCTGCAGCAGTCCGGAGGCAGGACCCCCTCCAAATCCATCAACTACACAAAACAGGCAAGATGGGCCAATCCCAGACTGTCAGTAAGCACACCTGCCTCATTTTTCACAGCAGACAACTCTGCAGTTTTATTTTCAGCCTAAAAACTGCTTTCAAGCACAATAGGTATAAAGACATTCTATCTAGTCTCCCATCCGCTTATTAAAACCAGCCAGGCCTGAAGTGCTCAGCACTCCTGTACCTTATAGGCAATCTCCACAGCCTCTTTCAGAGTCTTGTCCTTGTGCACCTCCAGCTTGTTCTCCATCATCATCAGCTTCACCGGGTGCATGCACAGCAGCTTGATCTGCCAGACGTACAGATACGCATCTCATTTCACATATCCGTGGACTGATCAGTAGACCGAGGGTCTTGGCTGTCACCGCCATGTTGTCTGCATGGAGCTCCCGGAATACCTTGCAGGTGTTACGTTCAATCTCCCTCTGCCTCTTTTCGTGCTCCTCCGCCTCCTTCTCCCTCTGGACCAGGCGCTTTATGTGGTCAGGGAAGCTCTCCACATCCAAATATTCTGGAATTACACATGAGGGGGGAGCCCAGTGAGGGGAGTTGCATGCCTACATTCAGCTGAAGTGATGGCACCATTATCTGTAATGCCATATACATAATACATCCACGCTAAATTAAGATAAACTGTAAATTTGCAGGTGATTTTTTTTCCATATAGTACATCTACTGTGCAAAGATGGTGTCATAATAAAGGATTCTGAGCTGTCTTACTTGCATTCCTCGCGGGATCCTTCAGTCTGTAGATGAGCATATATGCATTCGTAGAACTGTTGAAATAAATCAATTAGTATGTCATGATATAGCAGCATTACCTGAACAATCGAACATTTCCATCGCTAGATCAGGCACTACCACCCCGACGCTCCAAACAAGGTATCTATCATCATGCGGTGTTACCATCAACAATGCAGCTTTGTTTACGGCGTGATAATGACTCCCTTGTAGGAAGGGAACAAATGCAGGAAAGTGGGACAAACGCGAATTCGAAACATGCGGCTACACAACACGACAGTTGTTTGTTCCTATTTTGTAAGAGGCGTCTGTCCCAGCTTCGATGCTAGAGGCTAGAGCAGGGCTGTCAGTCTCCCAAAATACAATTTTAATCATTTTGCTTTAAGAATTTTTTGGAATTATTCTGTTAAATATAGTACTTATCCAATATCGCATGCTATGGAAAGCATAAATACAAATACTGCACTACTGAGTTGACTGAGTGGAGTATTTTTGGAATATGACTGCATGATATACACACAGCCCTTAGTGGATTGACTTTAAGACTTATGGGAAAGACGTGATGCAGATTACAGGACTTTGCACTTGCCCACTTACCTGGCAAAGGCACTGGTGTAGTAACCCCTGTTCCCCAAGGACCCACCGTAAGTCTTCCTGATGTCTTCCTGTGTGATCTGTGGGACGACAGGGGCGGCAAGGCGACTCATCATCAGGGACCAGCTGAACGCACCTCCCTCCCTCCCTCCCTCCCTCCCGCAGATGAATCCGGCCAGACTCTGGGGGCTACCTTGCTGACGTGCTGATCGTTGAAGCTGTACCACAGGCCATCGCTGAAGGACTTGATGCAGGCGTAGTAATGTCCGCCAGCAGCACTGCCCGAGTGAACCATGACGGAGAACAGCTCGAAGA
Source organism: Mormyrus lacerda (assembly GCA_015163995.2). Lineage (NCBI taxonomy): Eukaryota > Metazoa > Chordata > Actinopteri > Osteoglossiformes > Mormyridae > Mormyrus > Mormyrus lacerda. The sequence continues at coordinate 15,752,050 of JAABNX020000008.1, forward strand.
TCAGCGAGCTCTGCAAAAGCAAACGAGGCCTTAGCGAGTGACGGCACACAGACAAATTATATTAAACTGATAAACAGGACTGGATTAACAGGATTATATAATGTACAAATACTTCTGATAATACACTGAAGCGGAACGTCAAAGAGCAGATTACATATTGTTTGCTGATAGCTAGTTTTATTTCCAAAGTTTAAAGTCAGGACAGTGACAAAGATACCTTTGGCTTGAGTACCCTCTCTGCGCTGTTGGCGTTGTCCAGGCAGATGCCCTCATCCACACCATCGTCCGTGGAGAAATCATTGCTCATCTGGTCGCTGTGGCAACTGCCCTCATTCTCCGCCCCACTGTCAGTACAGCTCTCAGTCTGAGGAGACTTCTTTGGGTTTAAGAGATGGAAGATGACAGACAAGAAGAGGGGTTAGGGTTGATAGTGCTAGAGAAATAAGTATTATGGTTACATAAAAGTAAACATCATTAAGGTCTAAGCTACTTCACTGGATCTGTTTTTTTGTTAGTAAATTTTAAAATTTGATTACATCAGAAAGTAATAGTAGCAGTAAACTTAACTTCATTGGTGCTTTAATATTTAAACACCACGTTATAAGCAACAATAACACAGCATAATACCAAGAAATTAAATCCGAATTCCTAGAACAAGCCAACGCATTTCCTTAAAGTCACAATCAGGGGGCACTTGTCTGTTAGTGATAAACCAAAAGGGCAAAAGCGACCAAAAAAGGAAGATGAGCTCACATTTGCTGGAGTGGGAACATTATGGTGTCTTTACACCCGATAGTAAACCTTATATTGGGTAAAGTCCTAAAGTAAGACAGGGTAAGTAAGGTCTGACAGACTGCTGATAAGAAAAAAGCAGATAACGCTCTCGTGCCTCATCTTCTACGTCGATGAAAGGGCTCATGTCCAGCTCCTCCGGAAACGTCATGCGATCGTTGAGCTTTATGCGATGCATAGTGGTGTAGTCAAAGTCAAAGCGCTTCAGCTGAAGCGTCAGCAGGTAGGGAAAGTGCAGGAAACGCAGGCCCTGGAGGGGAAGGCACAGACGGCACATGAGATGGGCGAGGGCAATCTATGGCCAAGGACACACATGGCCACGAAATGGAAATTAAAATGATAGTTTGTTTGGCATTTGTACAAGAACGAGCACAAGTACATAGGAAGGTTTTCGCATTTCCCATCATGCTCTCCTTTGAGACATACATACACATCATCCGATCACAGACATAAGGACCTGACCCACAGAGGCACACACAGCCAATCAGGATAGCATCTGGCTGAAAAGGGTCACTCTCCCTTCAAGTCCAACCAAAAAATGACCCAGTAGCCTTCAAAGTCAAGATGATCACTTGGTGGGAAAAGTGCTGGTTGGTGGGGGGGTTGGGAGTCAGGGGTCTTTGATGGAATATAACCAACCTCTCAAAATCAAAAGCACACACTGGGAATGTTACTCTTATGGTACTTTTTTGTAAGACATCATCCAGAATTCACACCATATCGCTGAAGCCACAATGATCATCCGGATCACACTCACCTTTCGGGCATCACATTTTTTCTTGCAGCGCTCACAGAAGTACTGGTTGGGTCCATCCAGGGTCTCTGGTTGGATGAAGGCCTGGAGAGCCTCTTCCTGTTGTAGAGCCAGGCACCACACAGATGAGAATAAATGAAATGCTATCAACTCAGGTAATAGATAACACTCAAACTTGCAACACCATGCAGCCGCATTGGCGGAGAGTAATGCAAGACATGACAGTTTATGTTGGGCAATATAGATAGTAATTAAACAATATCCTTTCGGATAATAAAAGTTTTTTGATTCTAAACATGGATGCGTTTTATTATTGTAAGAATGCAATTTTCAAATCTGTTACACAGCGATCTATCAGTTGCTCAACCTACACAGTTCTAGACTGCATATATCCGGTTATCACCTTTCTTGGTCCTGCCAGCTACGTTGGCGGAGTTTACAGGATGGGTGGGACAAGAAGGGGGGGGGGGGGAGAGACATACCACACTCCCGAAGGCCTGGCTGGCGCCGTAGGGCCGGATGACCAGAGGGATGTCCAGGTAGGTGTCGATCCTCCAACTCTCATTGCCACACTCCAGACAGCGCACATAGTCCTTCAGCTTGCCCTGGTATAGCTGGTTAATAAGATCGGCCTGAAAGGTCACAAAGGGGCCCGAATTATCATTTAAATCCGGCGCTTTTATCCTTCACTCCCTGCATGATTGAGGAAGCAATTCAGCATTGAAAATACACACGAGATATTACATCGGTCAGCATAACCATACAAGGCAAATAAGAGGTCAATAAACCCAACTAAGCCAATCCCAATACTAAACAAACAGAGCTACATTTCAAATATCATTCATCGTTAACTTATCTAGAGCCACTCAGGGGGAAGTCAGTCATCAACTCAACCTGCTTCTAACCAGTAAGGGAGGAGGAGGGAGAGGAGTGTCTCGTTCACAGACCTGTTCTGTCTGCTTCCACTTCTGCTCTAGAGCGTCAAACATGACTCTACAGAGCTCCTGTACGTCGTGCTGCTGCCAAGCTGAGAAGAAAAAAAGCACAATTTGTGAAATGCAGATGGTCCAGCAAAACGCTTATTGCATTTTAACCCATCCATGGGATTTACTCCTAAGCCTGCAGAGTTCTGGGAGTGTTTCCACATAAAATTACAGGCAAGTTTCATAAGACAAAGCAAGCGGTATGAGGAATTTATTAATCACAGCTAATAAACGATTCCCTGTCATAGCAACCCAACGGTCGAGTATGTCGGCTTGCGGGTACGGCAACGCGGTGCTCACCCTCGCTGCTGTCCCAGCCGAAACTCCGCGTCACGTCCGTGGTCTCGATGGCACGCTTCTTGCTGGTCTGCAGCAGGACAAAGAGCCTCTGGAGCTGATAGGGGATGCTGGTGACGGGGTCCTCCTCTCCCTCCTCAAACTCCCAGCTACTCACACAAGTGGGACAGAGAAGTTGGAACCGGCCTCCTTGGTACCATGGAGCACAGAGCAGATGCAGGCAGCCCACTCACTTGTAGAGTGCATTTCTGAACTCCGGGGTCATGAACAAGGTCTGCAGAAGGCTGTTTAGGTAACAGGTCATGGCCTGATTCACCAAGCCTACATAACCTGTATGGGTAAGAAAAAATGAATGATGAGTTTTGAACTGATTGCAGATACAGCTTAGGAAGCCACCAAAAGGGGGCACTGACAGCAGGCGGCCAGGCAGGCAGGCCTACCCGTCTCTGACTTGTTGAGAATGGAAGCGTAGGAGTAGTTTAGGCTGCTGTAGTCGCTGCTGCAGCCCACCATACCGTCCCGGGGCAGTGGCCCAATGAACCGATCCTGAGAGCTGTCGTCCAAGCCACTGCTGTCCGCCGTGCCCGATTCATCCTGAACACAAACACGAAACAGTCACTCAGACGATGCCAGACCATCAGCGAAGGCGTGTCAGGTTTAAGTCTATAAGCAACCACCTAAAAAAAAAAAAAACATGAGTTCAAGTTAAAGGGTGGCGAGTTGCTCTCATTCTGACAAGTTTCTCATATTCGGCTGTCAGCCATGTGTCCCCAAATGTCCCAGGAAGAAGACGGGGCGTCTCCTGCAGCCAAGGTCAAGGTTCAACACGCGAGCACTACAGGAAGGGCGACGCCGACCGAGGAGCGGAACACTGTTCAGCAGTGAAGCCAGCAAGGTGCTCGAGCACCACTCAGCCGAGCTGGCCGGCGCGTGCCGCTGGAGCGACGCCAGATGACTCATCGCACGACAGCCCTCAGGCACAACCAAGTAGCACGAAGCGAATCGAAACCACGGCCTGAGATGTAGCAACCGGCATGCGTTTGGCACTGCCGCCATAATCACACACAGGGAGGCTTAAGAGGAAGCTTTAGCGCTCGACATTACTGAGATCTTACACCTGCCCAGGGAAAAAGCCAAAGACTTTGAGTTTAAAAACTGAGGGTTAGTAAAGATTGATAAAGTGCTGCAGGGTCGTTTGTGGTTTCACGACTAACCGATGCTAACTGAGGCTGTTCGCCATCTTTGTCTGTCAGCTGGAGGAAGTTCTTTTTGCCAGGTTCAAAGCCCGAGTCACTCAGAGGCATCTCACTGCTGTGGTCCAGCACCGCCTGCGGGGTGACAACAGGTTAAAGCAGCCTAGCAGTCACACACACACACACACACAATACATATATGTATGTATAAAAAGCTAAATTAAAAGGAATAAAATATTAACTTAAACCAAGGACATGCAAGGTTGGTGTATAGTACCGTCAGAGAAGCCAGAACCTGAAAACACACCTAAAAATAAGTTTGTATATATGTAAACAAATGTTGAAAATCAAGCTGAACAGCCAACCATCCTGTAAGTTCACCTTAGATTAAAAGATAAACCATTTGTACAGCCCCATGTCCAACTTCAATAGTCATTTTGGGTGATTTTTCAATACCAGTCAAAGGGCTCCCTCATGAAACCCCTTGGGAGGGGGAGGGTCTCACCATGTCCATGGCGTTGCCCCATGCCAGGTCAAAGGTGCCGCTCACATATCCCGCCTTCTGGGCCACATCCTCAAACAGCTTGTTGACAGAGGTGGAAGCTGGCAGGTTGAGTGTCAGCCGCTCATTGATCGCCTTAGCATTGGTGGTGTCCTGGATGATGCACAGGACTCTGGGCTCCTCCGCTGCATTCTCTATCTGCGGGACAGAGACAGATGTCACTAACTCCCCGCCGCATGGGAGGCAGACGTGTGCATGTTTCTGGATCATTCCACGTGCGTTCCTGCTGCAGTCCCACGCGGCCACCATGCATGAGGACAACCCCAGGATTAGATTAAAGCATCAGCATCACATTACTGATAAGCCAAGCCTATTAAGTTCAAAGCATACACTGTTAAGAAAATCAGTAACTCAACCATGCATGTCACAGAAGGAAAACAAGGCTCTGGAAAGTAGAGCATAACGCTCATGTGATTCAGAATTCATCGGACCTCCGGTGACCTTGATGCATTAATCTGTTGTAAGCAGCAGCTTAAAAGGCTAAGCTTGGGAGTGTGTGCACAAGCTGAGACGCCGCTGTGACACTGCAGAAGACCACTCCAAAGCCGACACCACTGTAACCTGCATGCTCGTTAGGGACTGAGGAAAGCCATTTCCTGCAGTCTATTCCACACTGACTTTTGCCGGAAAAAACCTGCTTCATTCCTCTCTTACGGACGTTGGCAGAAGATGGAAAAAAATCTCCCAGCCATCTGCATAAGTCTGACACAGTACAGTACACCATCTATCCAATTAACCATACAGATGAGCTCTGAGTACATGAGTTTCATCCTAATTTCCCAACTGTGTTACAATGATGTCTGGACATCACCTTTCGCCTGAGAGGCAGCCAAGATCAAGACAGTTGTGTCGCTGGTTCATATGAGCTCATTAAACTTCGCTTCTTGATGCTAAAAGTCTGATATTTTATAATAAACACAGCAGTAATTGCCCACTACACGCGCAACACAAGCTTGCTAAAAAAAATGACAAAAAAAACTATGCAAATGACATTCTGTCTAATGCCCCTTAATCTGTATACACCACAGATCATAACACCAGATTCTACACTTGAAATTAAGCTTTTAGGTTATACATTTGACAATGGAAAGTTCATGCAGGAAATTATGGTCAAACCATTACTAAGGACAAAGAGAGTCAAGCATTTAACAGTGGTCAGTTAATAAAATACTTAGTCACTGCTGTCCACCCTAAACAAGAATTCATACTCAGCTCAGGTGGAGCTGATGCCGGCAGGAAAAGGGGGTATTTTAGGATTGATGGGTTAGAAAGTGAGACGCCAACAAATTACTGCATCCCAGTGGACTGCAGCATGCCATCACAGCAGTACACACACACACACACACACACACAAACACAGCTCCCAACTGGGAGCTACCTGAGAGAATTTCTTCTTCATCTCCTCTAAAACAGTCTGTCGACAACTCCAAAACATACCCTGTGACACACAAAAGGATTAAAACAAAAAGAAAAACCACACCGCTAAGTTAAAATGTCATCCATCACAGAGAAGCACTACGAATAGAAACCACCTGTTTCCTTTGATGCTTTTGAAGGAAGGAAGCCCTGTGAGGCTCTAGTGACTTTGTTTCATAAACTCTACTTCTGTATTCAACAGGCCATTTTATAAACACGCCCTTCACATCACAATGCAGAACTCGCAGTTGTTCAGGTTTAGCTGCCAAAAACCAGGAAATAAAACCAAGTCTGACTCGAAACGACAAGCAACGACGACGGAATGACGTTAACACATCAGAGGTATTATGAGATTAGAGGTATTTTTACCACAGGCAATAAAGCTTCACTCTAACGCTGACAAGTGAGAGTCTCAGTTACAGGTGTCCCTCTTCCAACCTGCGGCTCACGGGACCTAGAATTCAGCCTGCCACGCTCACAGAAAATAGCATTAATCAAACTGCATGCTGAGCTAAGAGTCAAACCAGGTTTTAACTCATTTACAACTCGCAACTTAATGTATCTTACAAAGCATTTCACTGGAGCACCACATCAAATTCAGGGCACTGAAAAATTGGCCGTCCACACCGGCATCGTTTACCAGACAGAAAAAAAACAAAGTTTCCATCTAAAACGCTAGCATCCCGATAGCAAGCCGTTCATGTCGCTACACCCTTTGCTGAATCACACAGCATCACAGAGGCAGACGTCAAGGTACTATACCTGTCCTGAAGGCACAGCATGGAATGACTTCCTGCCTTTCAAACTTGACATCCAATTTGAGAAGCATTTGAAATGTTTTAACATTTAGACATCCGCGTCAACCTGCATTCAAGCACTCAAGGTGAGTGTTGATCATGAGCAGCTAAAGTACAACAATCTTTAGCCGACAAAGTCATTGGCCTGGTCACACAGCTCTCTACACAGTTAGGAGTTGTGTTTAATCCTATGAAATAAATTCTGCACACTTAAAAGGATACTAAACCTTGACCGAATTCAGAAAAATTACAGAACTTAAGTAAAAACTTTAGTATCTTTGTTACTCTATTCCCCTTCAGCTCCGAGTGAGAAAACGAAACCACCTCTCTACTTCCTTGTTTAACTGTATTAGCTGAACTTGCAAACGCCTACTGCGAGACAGCCAATCCAAAATCACTTCCTTCTTAGAAAAGAAACGCGCACCTAAACCAAAATTCCAGAAATATGAATCGTCTGAGAAAACAGGATTTAAAAAAGACAGATAAGGGGGGGGGGGGGGGGGGGAATT
>JAABNX020000008.1:15759363-15771802 GCA_015163995.2 Mormyrus lacerda
GCCACAACAGGGTCAGTTACAGCTTCCAAACTACTGGGGTCCTCACAGTACTCTTTATATACAGGATTACTGATGCAGTCCAATACAGCTATTAGTCACGGTTAAGTGAGATGATGAGTAAATGAACATCTTAAAGAATTTTCTGACTTCAAATTAAATTAAAATTGTTTACTTTAAGACTCAATTGTGTTATACCAAATTGATGATAGGAACTAATGGTGAAAATCTAAATATTTTTAGTTATGCACCTGAAAATTAATAAAATTATTAATTTCATGCATTTTTAATCAATTACACACTTAAAGCCCTTAATGGATGAATGAATTAAAGCTATTGTTTTGTTAGAATTTCTAAAGAGACTACGTTCAACTAGCAGAAATCTGTTCAATGAGATCAGAATTTAAATCAAGTGTGTAACATTCTGTTACACGATTTGAATTATGCAACACAAATTAATAAAACAGTCAAGCCTAATTAAGAGCTCAGATTGTTTGAAAACCAGCAACTTGAACACTACAGATGAAAAATTAACATCAACTTCATAGCCACATCAAGTTTCGCCAGTGACACCGTTTTTTCCTGCTTAACACAGAGCAAACTTTACACACAGTGCAAATATTTAATAATAATAATAAAAAAACTTTATAAAAGACAAATAAAAAATTACAATATAAACCATAATATAACAAAACTAAATATAACGGCAACTTTGAAAACCAGAGTATGTGGCCTACTTTACAAGCCTTTGTTGTTGCGGATTTGAGACTAACCCGAGACAAAAAACAAGATCTCAATTTAAAGTAGCAGAAAGCCAACTACAGTATGGCTTCGAAGGGGATTACAATGGCCCAGTCATTCATAAGTAATTGCGTACTGCAAAGGTCATGGTGAGGTACATTCAAAATAATGTTTCTGCCTCTGACTAGCTTATTTCTAAGATAAAACTGTTCAAACAAAAACACAATCACGGTGTCCATTGCCATGAGTCGACAAGAAGGCCTATCACATTCAGTCACTCTTTTACAACTGCATCTATTCTGCTGAATATTTTGCAGAAATATTACTCACTAAATAGAATACAAGAGAAACATATGCCTAAATGCTGATGGTGAGATGAAGAAAAATCTGAGAACCCCAAAACTGGAAAAAAAAAAAAACTCAAAAATGCATTATCATAGCAAGGCAGCTGGGAGGAATGTGCATCTGAGCACCTGAAGGGCTCTGTGAATGCCGTCAGACAAGTGGAACTAGTGCAGCTCATACAAAAGCAGGATGCAAACATGGCAAAAAATGCACTATGGGTAAAGGAACACTAAGCTCCAGAGCTTTTGTCCTTATTGATGAATTATTCACGCTTCTGATATAGCAAGCAAGTTCAAACCCAGATCCGGCAGGAGAGGTGAAGTTAAACACTGGATGGAATGAGAAACTGTAAATACAGCTGAAGCGGTGGAGATCACAGAGAAAATGACACTAAATAAGGACAACACTTCATAAACACGAGGCTTAAACCCGTGACTGCCTTTCAGCTTTTCAGGTCCACATCTTTTGATTACATGAACATATCTAATGGAGATTTAAAAGAAAATATGCACTCTCACATAAATATACAGTTAAATGATCAATCTTAAAGGCATCAAGAATCCACTGGGTGAATATGTTGCCGACTATACAAAACATAAACACGACCAACCAGAGAAAATACCAGGTAAATTACAGCAAGAAGTAGCTGCCTATCATATTTGCATTACCCTTTATACCATCCACAGTGTTACAATGAATCCCAGCACTGAGCCAATAATAATAACAATAAACTGTTCATAGTAGAAAAAAATGTATACAACCTTAACAGAAATAGGCCTTTAAAGTCTTCGATGTTTAAGATGTTCTGGAGGGATGAAGTTGAAAAATCACAATTCTACTTTGAAACAGGCAAATATTTTCAATTTAAACGATGAAAAATATCCCATTGATGTAATATTTCCACAGCTCGCACAAAGACAACATGAACATCTTCAAATGATGTTTCCTGTACAAAACCGATTCAGTATTATTTCCCATCTTCAGCATTGACATATCTTGAAAACAAACAGAAATGGCATTTCAAAATGTCATGAGAGCTCAGGCTACAAAAGCCCTTAGGCACTGCGGCGATCAGATATAATGGGCTCAGCACAGCAATTACAAGCATGGGATACACTAACCAATCGTCTTCATGGGGACCATCACTGGAGCCACGTGACTATTTCAAGTATTTGGCAAATAAAACAGGAAGTCATTTTGTTTTGTGGAAGTGACAGATCCCTCTCAGCGCACAACCAATCTACTGTCATTAGCCTTTCCAACACTCCAGTGATAAACGGTAACGGCCAGAGCTCGTTTTCCTGTATTTGTTCCTGCGCGTATCTGGGGAACATGCTGCCAAATTAGCGATATGAAAACCTGAGCCCCGTTTACTCTAAACGTTCCTTGACAATGTTTGCCTGCAAGAGTAATGATTGGAACTTCATATATAGAACGGGTACATTTTTTCACGTTTTTCGCGAAATGTGATAGGTACGTGTACTATCCTGTCAGAGAAAGAACAATGCTACAGTAAGTCAAATAGCATAATCCTGCACCCCTCAGCAATGGATACTTCGAAGTAGAAGTAGTCCGCTAACAATAAAATAATTAAAATGTTTAACATCTCCCAAACATGTGGTTTAAGCCTATTTTCAGTCTTTACCCCAAGTCATAAGACTGTCTATTGATACCTTCCTTAAGCGTTTAAGCAATTAATCATATAGTCATTTTAAATGTTGCACTGGGTGCAACAGTGTAATAGACCATCAACGATTAATAATGCTATGGCACTTGACAAGATAACATGTGCTATTATGCAATGTTTGCTACTGTATATCTTCTATAATTCAACATTTTAGGTAGAATGGAAAGTAACCAATAATTTGCTTTAAAATAAGTAATATCTAATTTGCTTCTGGACAGCAAGTAACCAAAAAACAAAAGCCTTTAGCAGTTTACACTTAAAGCAACACAAGCACCTCTACTGCTGAAAGAACATTATTTCTGCAAAAGCACGAAATTTAATTATGCAAGTAGAACTTAACCAACTGAAGAGGCTTACTTCAAAAATATACTATACAGTATGTTCGTTACCCAGTACTGAACCAATACAACTACAACAGATATTGCAAGGAATATTAATACACTGCTAAAGCGCAAAAAAAAAAGGAGTCACATTTTACACTTTATGGGAGGGAAACTGTCCAAATATTTGACAGGTCACGAGCCTGTGCATTAAACACTGGAAGTCTACACAAGAAACAGCCTTGTGGATATAATGAGAACACGGAACCACACAAACACTGGAAGTCTACACAAGAAACAGCCTTGTGGATATAATGAGAACACGGAACCACACAAACAGATGAATTTTAAACCACTCGCTGAAGCCCAGTGTCAGCCAGATGAATCTCTAAATGAAACTATTTTTGTCATATTTTCCAGGCTTGGCACCACGAATATGCTAAGTAGTGCTCAGGACACAAGATTAACAGCAAACACAAGGCTCTGCAGATTTTAAAAAAACAATTAATTAGCACCACATTAACACTTAACAATCCAAGTGAAGTGACTTACTGTTCAAATAACATGTGATTAAGAGCTGAGGCTGAGCGTAAAATCAGCATGGTCTGGACACTAGGGACTGAATTAATACCCTGCGTTGGAATACATATAAATTACTGTAGTTTCCCAGTCCTGATCCTGGTCTGCAGAATGACTGCTATTACCAAGTGCTGTTTTTACTAATTATGGCATGGCCAAATGGTTACAAAACGCTTAACAAAAACAAAAGATTTAAAGTGTTCATCAAAACTTGGTTAAACAGCAAATGTAATCAACGGTATATTTGATTGACTGAAACAGTCACAAAAAGGAGATTCATAATTTAATTTACGAAGCACAGCTTACTGGAGAACCTATGCAAACATTTATTCATTATAAAACACTCTACCAAAATATCTCACAATTAGTATGATCTCAAAACAAAGTTGCAAAGAAAACTAAATTAAACACACACAAATTTCCAGTACCAGGATATGTGTTTAAAAAAAATAAAAAAAACAAATTTGGCCCTGAGCATATTATGAGCACATGACCCTTAAAATACTATTATTATGGACCTGAAATTAATTACATGGGTTTTGCTTTTGTGGTCCTGAATAGGACCCCTATATGCTTGGTTTCATTACACCGTTAATGAACTGTTAATTAAATTTGGCCCATAACTTCTGAACATCTCATATGTATTTGCAACGGAAAAAAAGAAAGCAAATAAGTTTACTTATTTATTAAATTTTGCTAACAATGGAAACGACAATTTGTTATTCAGTACAAAAAAATCTGGCCTCAATTTGCAGCCATTATTGGTAAAACCAAACCAAATAAAAAAATGTTTATATATCAACATAGACTAACTTGTACTGTTTTCCTAAGAACGTCTTTCACTTACCTCCTAACAGTGATACGTAATTTAATTGGGAAAACCCAATCAAAATGAAATTACAAAGCTGGCTGGAACAGACACCAGCACAAACACACCCAAGAAAAACTAAACTCACTTGTGAAAATTACGGTAACAAGCAAATAAAGCAATTATTTCCCTAGTCCTTTGGCTGCCAACATCGTTGTTCAGTGCCAAGACTCACTGGCTTACCTTTTCTACTTCATGACTAGCAGCAGAGGATATGTTTAGTAAAACCACTTTCTTTCAAAAACATGTGACTCCCACACCAGCCAGTATAATTACACAGCAAAGCATACTCCAGAAAAAAAACACCTTTTTAAAATCAGACTACATGTTACATTATGAGGAAAGAAAACTATGAAAAAATGTCTTATAATATATTCAGTGTCTTTACTGTTGATCAGATGTGAGGGGTTACAAGGTAACATCTTAGGGACTATGAATTTGTACATTTCACAACGTTACCTTATTATAGAGTGTTTCACTAAAGATTAAATTAAGGGATAAAATCAGTTGTCAAAAATCCTACCATTGTTTTTTAAAAAACAAATTTTCAGTTACATTTGAAATGTTAGGTCCAGCTAGCAGAATAAATTTTATTGAACATTTAATCCCAAAATCGGATTATATATTGATATATATTCATTAAAACAAAATGTCCAGAAAGAAAACGAGGTAATACGTAGATAATCAGAATCACACTTTATACCAACTGTTACAATTAAGTCCATTTCATTTATAAAGTGAGATGAATTGCAATTCTATTTGCTACATAAGGCTGGTTATAACGGATCATTGCACAATTATTGAGAATATACTTATTGATTAATTATACATGTTACTTGGCTTTTGTAAGGAAAATGCTGTTTCCTAAGAGACACTCGCTTATTTTAACTTGTTATTCTGACAAGTTACTCGGGTGGCTTGCTGGATATTTAAAAAACAGCAAAACAGGCCCCTCAGCGCCAATCTGTCACCGCGATCCTCTGAAGGCCGCAGTAGCAGTTAGCTGGCTAGCTACCCCATCGCCTTCTCACTCCCCCTCCGAAAATGTTGACAGGGTACTTCGCAGTTCAACGTCTGCTGAACTGTACTTTGCGATTTCAAACACACAATTGGAGTCTGCAGAACGACGCAGCTCACACGTTTTTCCAATAAGCCAAGCATCGGAGTGATTTCTCCCCTTAATAATAACTTGGCTTTCTAGCACTTCTGCTAAGTTATTCAATGTTTCGTGAGGCTAACGGTAGCTATTAGCAATGACAGGCTCGCAATCCACTATTATTCGATTTTCTTCCTAAAACAATGTCGCTATCCTTAAATACAACAATCGTGGTTTACTTCGTTTATTCCGCTGGCTGAGGGAGAAGGATCGGGGCCCGTCGGTGCCAAAAGCTCGGTCTCACCTCTTTGGGTACAAGCTGGTTCTCTTCGCTAGGCACCATTTCCATTCGTACGACACTTTAAACGAACATCTACCCGAGCTCGGCTGTCAGCGGGAGAGCTTTAAGGCAGCGCAGTCAAACATTGCTTTTCTTTTTCTCAAGCCAAAAAAGGAAATATGAAGATAAAGCACACGGGGGAAAGTTGTTACCAAAGTGACCGCAAACACTTTCTTTTCTGTTAGCTATACCACCTAGCCAGCTAGCTAGCTAAGCACAGACAGCAATCAATGGGGAGGGGGTGTTGGGGGGGGGTGGCTGTTTCTCAGTTTCGCGAGACTTCCGGCTGACCCATGCGTCATTTCCTCCACATGCTACGCGTGTGTGTAGGCAAATCATAATCTATTGACATAGACTAATAGGCGTATACGTCTATGCAAGGCCGTTATATTCAGTGCTTATTTTATTCACTAGTTTATTGCCAACAGAAGTGATAGTCAAAATTTTCATTGGTCGGGGAGGGACATATTTTAAATCTTGGGCTTTTAAAAATGTTTTTGAGTCGATTTCCGAATTACTAGTGGAGTGATTTTGTTGTTTGTACAGTGATTAGTAAATATATCAGAGACAATGTTTTATTTTTTGACTTATCTGCGTATCTGTAAGGATACTTATCTATGAGATTGTCTATCAAATTTTATATTTTATACTGAGCAAGAGGAAGGGCACCAAGTTAAAATTCCATAAGCATATCAGTATACTTATACAGAAAAAGTTAATTCTGATTTGTCGCAGTAACAGTTTATGGTCAGTTAATGTGTGATCCTGCAACAAAAACAGTTTGCAGTCGCCTAATGCAAAACAATAAAGATACAGGCAACCTGTTTCTAGGGAGATATTGAAGTTTAATTTCTTCAGGAGGAAAAGAAAAGGTTCAGAAACAATCGCAAATTAGAAGTGGCGATAGTAGGTTACAAACGACATACTGTACATTTTCACATACCTGTAACAAGTTTCCATTCTCCTCTCTCCTAATATTGAACTTGATAATTATTGACTAGTTGAATTCAAAAAACATTTTTTTTACAGTTAAAGAATTCAATGTGTATATTTTTATTTCTTTAACCTTATATTCATTTGCTTAATAGTTACAAGTATAGCATACAGAATACCTTCAGCTGAGCTGTAGAAAAACCCCTCCGAGTGTGTTTGTATTTTTTCATGTGTTTGATTAGCAGAAGCTAAGGGATGAGGTATTCACATATGCACTTCTTCGGGCTCCAGTACACCTCGTCATGCCACTTTCGCTGCGAGGCCAGAGAGAGCGACACGCAGCTCTCTCGTTTTCCTCCAGAGGGCTCCTTCCTGGAGCGGTCCCAGTTGAAATAACTGACCGGCGCACTGTTGACATCTACGTAATGACCCTCTCTCACAATGTCAGTCACGCCAATCCAGAAATCCTTGGTCACCGGCGAGCGCCGCTCGGCGTAGTCCTACAGCTACTTGTTCTCGGGAATTGCCAGTGTGCCCCCTTGTGAGATGCAGTCCTCGTTGGCTTCATGGTAGTGCTTGGGGGGTTTGATGACCAAGTAACACTTTCTGTGAGCTTTGGTGCCTCGGAGGCAAATTGAAAAGAGTTATACTGTCAAGCCTCTGTGTGTTTACGCTCTTCTGGTGACTTTATAAAAAGACATTAGTCTGTCGCTATTTGGGGGAAAATCTTTTTTCTTTTTCTTTTTTCTTTTTCTTTTTTTTTGGATACCAGTTATACAGTATAAAAATATCAATCCCAGAGTTAGATAAGATAAATATAAGATAAACAGATTATTGCAGGTGGTTCTTGTTTTGTCTAAAATTTCATCTTTTGAATATGAAGTTTGAGATAATATTAAATTATTACTAATAAAGTTCTAAATAAAAATACCTAACAAATCTTCAGCAAGACTTTTAATATCTCCTCAAACATTCATCTGCAGTTTAAACAAGCAGAGCCTCTTTACTGTGGTAATGTGTTCGTGAGCCTGTTTCCAGCGAAATATATAAGGCCATTAAGAATTAAGTAGCGATCGACAGAAAAACCCACTGTGTGATTTCATAAACCACGTTTCACTCCCCCCATAGAAACATTTTCTTATTTGGATCCTGGCTTGATAACTTCCAGTATCTCTTGTACAAGATGGTGTGCAGTGACTTTATCCATCCATCTTCGAGCCATTAATCCTGGTTGGGGTCACAGCGACCCTTTCGCAGGCAGGACAATTCAAGCATCTACTCTGGTTGTGATGTAGACGTCCTAATTATGCTAAATGTAAACATCCTAATCACCCTAATTGCATGTCTTCGGGTTCCAGGGGGAAACCCATGTGATGCAGGCAGAACTCTGCACACACACAGGGCTGTGAGTCAACTATGCTGCCAACTGAGCCATCGTACCACCCCATGGGATGTTTGTTAATATCTATAATGGTCAAGTAATTGAAAAAGGTTCCATTATGGTACATTGAAAATCTTTGCCTCACATATTTCAGTCTCAGCTCTAAAAATGTAACTGTGAGGATTCAGGAATACATGCCCCATATGCTTTATCAATCCAGAGCTTAAAATGTGTGTTGTGTTTCTCCATTGTCTAGGAGAGTCCCTGCACTGACGGCAAACCTGCTGCTGACCTCTGGTGGCAGCACGTGGATAAAGATGGTGAATAGTCTTTAGTGCAGATCGCTCTACCCTTATTAGGCTTAACCCTATATTTGTCCGAATCGGGTTTTCTTTGTGTAAATGCAGTACATGCACTGGCACAGTAAGCCAGTTTTTCTGAAATTGCCTCTAGATTCATAAGCACAGCAAGTTAAAACAATTGATGAATACCGATTCTGCCCCCTAATAATCATGTGATTGACACATCTACACTGGGCTTCTTGCTTTCTAATACAGGTCGTCGTCGGCTTACGACCTATGCGACTTAAGACTGATCGACTTCACTACCTTTCCGAGACCGCAAATATGTGGCCACGACTGCACTCACCAACTCACTCGTCTGGAGTGCCTGTATCTCCTTCAAGGAGTTCACCTCCTGTTACAACTTGCTGATTTGAGACTTGACATCATCTTCATCCACTGCTGCATCTCAATTGGAAATTCGACCAGCAAATTAGCATGGGGGGAAAACTAGCAACTAGGCAAGACTGTGCTTCATTAATTCTGGCAGCACTGAAGTCCTGAGCTGCCAGTGGGAGCCGTTTACCTCTCTGTCTGGCTGGAGCTGCCCTTCTGGTCCGAGAGGGCAGCCCACCTCCAGACTGGAGCAAAGCACCACTGATCACCAGGACGACTGCAAGAACAAAACCCACCATTTTTCAGTCACTGCTCTCTGCAGATACTGCTGGAATACCAGCCGGTGCCTCGTGTTGATGAAAAATGTCCCAAAAATGGCCCAGACGGCTGGCTAAATATGGGATGGATGTTTGCACTTGCAGAAACTCATTGGCCTGTATTGTGTGTGCCAAATACACAGGGTGGATAGGTAACAGACAGCGCTCTGTTCTGGTCCATTCATAAATATTTACCTGGGTTTGTGTGGAACTCGTTTGGGTCCCATTACACAAGTGACAGTGTGGCTTTGCTAACTGGCTCACTATTATTCAAATGAGCTGCTATGCTTTTTCCTTCTCTACATATAAATAATTATGCATAGATGTATATTTACTGCACAAAATATCTTATTTGTTATCAAGTACACCCATTGTTCACTTTATTTGGTATATCTAGCTAGTACTGGTTAGGACCCACGTTTGTCTTCAGAATTACTTCAAAGCTAGATGCACTGTGTGTTCAGAGAAACTATTCTGTGCACTGTTGTACTGAGCTGTTATTCTTGCACTTGTAGTCCTCCTGTTAAGCTTTAACGAGTCCAGACGTTGTGCTCTGACATTTCCCGTTAACAAGATGCTTTTACCGGAGAGCGGTTGCTGACTGGATGTGTTTGATTTGTTGCATTATTTTCTGTAAACTCCATGTGATGCAGCTTGTGAAAATCACAGGAAGGTGGCTGTTACTGAGATGCCGGAGCCACCGCATGATTAATCCACGCAGTTTTCTGTCTGGAATAGCTGGCTGTGTTAACTTAAGCTAGAAGTCATAATTGTCCAATAGGAACACTCCACGTAAACTCTCATTGGACAATAATGACTTCCAGTTTTAGGTAACCCAGCTAACTTAGCTGAGATGTCCTGCTTTATGGAACACTCTCCTGGTCTCTATTTGTAAATAATCCATGCATATATTATTTCTGCCTTTTCCATTTATGTTTTACATCCTTGAAGTGGTAATGAATCATTTACAAAAAGAACAAAGAAAACTACATGTTCATATATTGGAATGATCTGAGATCCTTATTATTTCAGTACATATATTGAGACCTGTGATTAATTAAAAACTGTACAAGTAAGCAGTAGAACACTTTTGTTTAAACAAAATGACAGAAAAGTCAAGTCAACTGTGCAGAACACTGTCCACTATGGATAATTTTTCAACCCATGTATTAACCTAGTTCTATCAACTTGTTTTTGTTTGACTCTTCTGCCGGCCCCTGGAGGATGGGCTCCCCCTTTGGGTCCGGTTCCTCCCAAGGTTTCTTCCTCCTAGGGAGTTTTTCCTTGCCACCGTCGCCATCGGCTTACTCACTGGGGGGTCTTTATGTGGCAGGAATGTAAAGCGCATTGAAACAATATAATGTTGTGATAACGCGCTATATAAATAAAATTGCATTGCATTGCATTGCATAATTTGCAAATAGGTACGTAATTGGTTTATAATGCATTAGAATCACTCAAATTTTTCACCACTTTTTGATAAATCGTGAAGGCAAAAAGTGGCTATGAAATCTCATTATATTAAAATATAATTTGTATCCTGTTCTGTTGTTCATGATTGTTAGAGTTCCATATAAAAATGCTAATGAAAGATTTGAAAGTAAACTGTAATTATGTTAGATTACGCAGTTGGAATGTGAAAGATGTACAGATGCTCCTCTACTTACAAACTTTCAACTTATGAACTTTCAGACATACAAACAGAGAACCGTAAGTCCAAATTGTGTTCCTTGGGCTCCCGTTTCCTGTCCACAACATACATTTTTTTTCTGCACGCCAGTTGTGCCTCGGACCTCTTCCGGCTTCTGGCCGCTACTCCCACTGCGCAGCAGCGTAGCGTGCGTACTCCCAGCATCCTAGTTCTTTATACTTGCGTATACCCTTAATATAATGTTGAATAACAACTTACGAACATTTCAAGTGACGAACACCTGTTTGGAACGAATCTCGTTCGTAAGGAGAGAAAAGTCTATATAGCTATGTTTAGCATTCAGAGCCATAGGTAGACACATTAGAGACAGTTCAGTGCACAGAACGTTCTAACAGCTGAGAGGGAAGATGGGGCTTTGAAATTTGAAGGTCAGATTCATTCATATTACGTGGAAATCAAAGAGTGGATTTAATCACTGTGGTACTACTTGATAATGTCTCATTATCATTGGGGGTAAAACGCAAATGCATGAAATGCATGAGGCTTCTGATAGAAAGAGAAGTGTAGAGCCTTTAGTTAATATTGCAACCTGATTATGTGTCAAACCTTTTAACACGGCAGTGGAGCAGTGGATGAAAGCTACTGTCTCTCATCATAAGGACAAGTTATCATAGAATTTATAATTAAGTGATCAGTGTTAATACACCATTGCACAGCACAGCACAGCACAGCAATGTGTCCTCTGCATTTAACCCATATGTGACTTTCGTGACATAGCAGGGGGCAGCTAATTCAGCTGCTTGGGGATGGTACCTTGCTCAGGGCACCTCAGTGGTGACTTGCTGGTGGGGGATTCGAACCTGCAATCTTTCGATTACAAGTGCGCTTCCCTGACCATCAAGCCATCAGCTGCCCCATCATATGCTAGATATGAAATTTCACTCTTCACCCATCAATATGATACTTGAAATATCACAATATTAAAGATAATACACCCTGTGAGTGGCGTGTAGCCCAGTGGGTTACGGCTCTATGGGTTCAAATTCTGTGACAGAATAGGGGCAGTGGGCCCTAAACCCCAACTACCCCATGGATGCTGGTTGACCGTGTTCTCTAACTTTACGCACTTGTGGACAAAAGTGTCTACTATACTGTATATGTAAACTTACATACAATACATTTAGATACTGTTATGTCCTGGTGGGATAGATATAGCTCAGTTAGATACAGAAAGGCTTTTGCCACAATTGGGAGGTGTGCTAAAGGCAGGATGAGTCAGAGAGATAAGATCCCACTGAATAGCCATCAAGCTGAAGTCCCGGCCCCAGTATGAACAGAACACTACCTGCAAGATTAAGGGTCAAAAGGTGGCTTATTTTGCTGGGTGACATTCAGAACACCTCTCCTGGAGCCGACACCTTATTGTGGTAGAGGGGTTTGTGTGTTCCAATGATCCCAGGAGCTAAGTTGCCTGGGGCTTTATGCCCCTGGTAGGGTCACCCAAGGC
>JAABNX020000008.1:15779661-15802528 GCA_015163995.2 Mormyrus lacerda
ATCGAAGAGGATCCATAGCGTGAGGAACACAATGCGGCACAAAGCCATGGGAACAAAGAGAGAAGCCGAACGGGAATCGAGAGGCCCTAAGATCGAAGAGGATTGCAATAAATTTTCACAAGAGAAAAACCTCATATTAGGGAAAACAGGTTCATTAACTTAGAAGGGTATTAATCTGTCAGAAGGGCGATCTCCCATCTTCCAGGGAATTGCTGTGTCTTTACACAAATGTGTTTACATAATTTGTCTTTCAATAATGCCTAACCCTAAAAGTGATATTACATATTAAGTCAAAGTTTAACGCAGAATCAGCAGCATTGACGAACATTTCTTTGAAATAGCAATAAAATATAAAACTCAAATGGTGCGATTCTAAAACCGCTATAAATCACTAAAAAAATCACTAAAAAAAAACTAAAATCTAAAAGAAAAAAAACTGCATTACATAAACCTGATTAAAGGAACCAAATAATTTGGTAATCAATGTTTCCTACTAACTTAAACGCATGATTTTCAAATTGTCACTGTTAAAAATATGTAATGCAATATCACTGGTAATTTATGCAAAGGCACTCCCAGTTCTAAAACTCATCTCATTTAATTTTAAATACGCTAATAAACTTTTAACTCATTTTTGAATATAGTGCACAATAAATTGAAGAAACTAATGTGTCAACTGCCTGTCTGCGTGTAAAAGTACTTTTCTGCTTTTTATAAAATATATCTTAGAAATTGTACTGTTTTTGTAGTATGCTGAACGGCATATCACCCTGGACATTACCAGGAGACCCGAGTGTGGAGGACATACAATTTTATTATCCTCCTGATAGGTGTCAGTTAATGAAAGCTTGTGGTCAAGGAGAAGGAACATAATTCGGTGTAATATGAAAAAGTCGATTCCATGGCTAATGAAGTGGTACAGGAAGTTAAGCTGGCAGGTAATCCATATTTTTACTCTCATTAGTGTCACTGACAGAAACACTAGAAACAAGGTGAGAGTAACTGCTAGCTTCTGTTCACCAATTTATGGCAAAAAGCAACACATCTGCTGGAGTGTCTAATGACTCAGATCTGTCTCTAAATATAACACTGTGCTGAATACTTGAATACTATCACTGTTTCTAACTGAAGTGATACCTAGGTGGTGAATAACCAAAAAAACCCTTTACCTCCAAACTGCTTTGAGACAAATTCTCAATTAAAAATCAACAACCAGATACCTAAAAGAGGCTTAAAGATTGCAAAACAAATCTGCATTTCTTTAGCAATTAACCATCAATTTCCTAACTGATATGTCTGTCCGTCTTTTATATAATTTTTTTTTGTCAATGCTAGTAGTTTTGTTGAAGAAATACATTTCCCTGCCCCAAGAAGAAGACTGCTGTGGAAATAAAATGCTTTTACAAACACATTTTTGAAATGTATAGTTTTAGGTCTGGGCTAGGATACTAAATGGTCATGAAAGGCTTTATCGTTCAACTTTTTGATGATGCTGTAACATCCGAACTGCACAATGTGATTTAAATAGTCTCAGCTCGCAAATTGTTGTAGTATCATCTAACAGCTTTTCGTGGACTGGTACCTTATTATAATCATAACCTTATTAGAAAAAATAATTTGCGGAGGTATTTCCAAAACCATGACTTCAAAGAAGAGCTCCTAACACCAAGATCAGTTTGAGTGGTCACTGAAATATCTAGTTGATTTTGCCTTTACAAAAAAAATTTAAACTAGCCTACCTTCCTACCAGACCCCATATTCTATCCAAACCATTTATTCATTATTTTGCAAACAATAGCGTCCATGCTTTTGAAAACAACATAAAATAATCTATATATGTATGCATGGCCACTTTACATAATTATTTTCAAGATAGAGAACCTATATTTTGGAAAATTATAAAACATGATTAAGTCACGGTTTTTTGTATATTCATTAAAAAGTTGATTGAGACAGTGAAAATGATACATCGCTACGCATCGGAAGCATCTTTGCTCTTCGTAATTAAATGTACAATAATAATAATATGATATTTGTAACGTCTAATATATCTTATTTTCTCTTATTTTGTCCAATATATTGGGTAATACGAGTGTAATTGTCATGACCTGCCTGTACGATCCTCTTGTGTGCCACGCTCCCTTATTAACCACGTGTGCAACCCCGATTGTGACCAGCTGTTTTCTGTCAGTTTGATTCGTCCGGTGTATTTAAGTCGACGTCAGCGGCTGTAACCCCAGGTCTATCATTGACGTTTTGATGTTACAGGTTCCGGTGTCCTGCATTTGGAGTGATTCCAAATCAACCCTTCGATCCTGATTCCTCGTCTCCCCGTTCCTGCATCTGTGTCCAGCAATAACAGTAATGGTGACTAAAGGGTGTTATTTCATGTCTAGAGGGCTCTAATAATGTTACAAACCGTAAATAGGTTTTCTATGCTCTAACTACGAAAATATTCGATTTATAAATAAATAATCCTACTTCGTGGAAATGCACGTATCGCAGTAGTCTGGAATTGATTAACCATGATAAATGAGGGCCGATTGTATAGTGTTTTTTTATTTATTATTATTTTATTTATTTTCCATTAATTATTTGATTCAATCAGGTGAAAACCCCTTGAAAATGGGCAAGGAGTGGAGTGTGTTATCCTAAACACTTTGTCTATGTCCCATCAATTTAAGGGGGGGGATCTTTTATTGCATCTTTTAAATTACTCCTTCAATTTAATTGGTCGAACCCTTTCAGTCAGGCTTGAAACAGGGGATTTCCAGTGGGAGTTCAAGTTAGTAAATTATATCTATCGGTAGCTAATATTCACTCTGGACCACCTTTTACAGCCAACCCAGAGTGCAGCATTTGACACGATCAACACATTGATTTCTCTAAAACCGAATCTCATTGCTTTGCTGTGAAGCATTCATCCAGCGCTCCTGCTTTTCCGATCAGTTCCTGGAGCCCATCCCAGAAAACATATGGCATGAGGCACGGCACAGCCCAGACGGCACGGCAGTTCCACGAATCCCTCGCACGTACACGTACACAAAGTGTGACCTGAACAACATGTTTTTGGATTGTGGCGAGGAACCAACTAAGACAGATCCCAGTGAACAGAGGGAGAATATCCAAAATCCCCACTAAGAGAGCTGGGCCTGAATTCGCACTTGAACTACAGAAGCTCTGAGATGACAATATTACTAAGCCACACCGTTGCTGTGTCATACACCAGATGTTCTTATAAAACCCAGTCTCAGTTATTATGTATTTCCACGCTTTACCACCAATAAAAGTCACAGACATGCATATAAATGAACATCTCATATTTACTAATATTTACCAATCAGCATTCCACTTACCCAGCAGAGGGTCACAGCACTCATGGTTTTTGAATTTAGAGATCTCCCATTTATTACCCATCTGCTTTAACAAGATCAACAACTTAAACATGACTAACCAACTTAAAATTTTCCATCACCGCAGAGATGTGATTAGATGACATTACAAGAACAAGGCCACGGGGTGAAGGAGGAATCACTCAGAACACAGTTAATGCTAGGCTGTCACAATCCTACCTCTTGCACAGGTAGTCCTAATATTTCACTGTTGGGTCTACTGAACTTTCGACGCATCTGAAGAAACAGGCTGACAGCTTTCCTCCTTGGAGTCTATGAGTGATGTGCTACCCACTACAAGAAATAAATCGATAAATCTTTCCTCGTCTCTTCTCATTTTGGGTATGCCTTTCTTTTACATTTCTCAGTATAGGACTAAGAAATTATTCACCTTTATCAAACCTCCAACACAGAGCATATTTTCCAAATGCAGTTGAATACCTCTAAAAATGCGGTTTAGGAAAAAGCAAAAAACTGCAATAGTTGTCATGCGACACACAAAAAAAAATGGCCGCGTGCTTTACGGATCCAATCATTGGCTGCCGTTAATAAATAACGGACCCTGTACACAGTCCCCCCCCACCCACTCATGCTGCCAAAGAAAAACAAGAGCCTTTTTCTAACCGTTCCAGTCTGGCAGCCCCGCTCGCAGCCTCTTCCATGCATACATTGCCTGTCGAACCTTGCAGAGCCGGCAGGGTCCGGCTTGCCTGCGCCCACTTCACCATAATGAGGCCCTTCACGGGTTTTTGGTTTCTGAGAATATGCTGCATGTCGCTCGGTGCTCCCTGTGCCCCGACGGAGCCTGGACAACGGTGCTGAAGTTTCCCATGGAAAACACGGCTCGTCCAGCCAAGGCCTTTGCAGGGCTGACAAAGAGAGCTCCTACAATGAAGTGCCGCTGTCTTGTGGGATGTCTACCGTGTAAAAACATGAGCTACGGCGGCTCTTTTTAAGCCACACACAACAACCTCATGTTTTTCCCACCTCTACCCAAAAGCTAATCTAGTGTGAAACATTCTTACTTAAGAAAAACAGACATAATAACAAGATTATACTAATGCAGGATCTTCATGAAAATAAAGGGATTTTTGTGATTTTTCATATCTATGTATCCTTTCAAGATTTTAGAGCTTTGGAAATTATTAGTACTATTTTGAAACCAATCCATCCTCCAATTGTAGTGGGTCAGGGGCAGCCTGGAACCTATATCAGGCAGCACTGGGTACAGAGGACTATCCAGGATGGGGTGCCAACACACACACGGGCAATTTAGAGATGCAAAGACACCAAGCTGTATGCTTTCGGAATGGGAGAAGAAACTCCACATACACACACTATGGCTGCATGATACTGGGAAAAAAAATCACAATGCAATATTTATTCTTTCTGCAGTTTCAATCTAATTAGTTCAATAGCTCTATTGCAGTGGTATTCAACTAAAATTTAAAGAGGTCCAGTTGAAGAAAATTTCTTGAAGCAAAGGTGCAGAAGATCATAACGTCTAACTATTTAGTGTGATGTAAGAGGGGCGTTCAATAACTTATCTACCCGAGTATGAAAGAAAAGAGTTTCCAAAAATTTTTGGTTTTTATTTTTCAATATATTCCACTGATAACTCTATATACTTCATCCACTTGTCCTGCAATGACCTTAACCTCTTTGAAAAAGAATCTTCTGTTTGACCTTCAAACCAGGATGTCACAGCTGCCTTGACATCGTCATCACTTGAAAACTGTTGTCCACAGAGAGATTTCTTCAAAACTAGGAATAGGAAATGATCTGAGAGAGCCAGGTCAAGATTGTAGGGTGGATGGTTCAGGTACTGGGACCCACATTTTTGGATGGCAGCCTGTGATTGACGTGACATGAAGAAGCAGCACGCCTGCTGTGAGTTTTCCTTGTCTTTTTGCCTTGATTGACTCACAAAAAGCGATCATTGTGTTGCCATAACTCTCCCCAGTTATCGTTGTCTTATGTGGCATAAACTCCAGAAGCAAAAGTGCTTCACTACCCCAGAAAACAGTTGCCATGACTTTGCCTGCAGAAGTTTCTGCCTTGAACTTTTTTGGGGAGGGGGATGACTTGTCCTTCCACTGCATTGTCTCCTTTTTGGACTCAGGATCTCTGTCATAGACCCAAGTCTCATCTCCAGTCACCAAATGATGAAAACAATTCACTTTGTTTTCACGGGACATCTCCAAGTTCTCCTGACAGCACCGGAGCCTTGTGGCCTTCAGACATGGTGTCAGCATTCTTGGAGCCCATCATGCACTGACCTTTGACATGCCCAACATTTCATCCATTACTTTCCAAACTGTACCTGCTGAGATGCCCATTTCGTCAGCTGTTCAGGAAACCTTAAGTCATCTGTCTAACAAAATTAAATCCTCAACTTTCATGCACATTTCAGTTTAAGTTGCCTCCACTGGCCATCCAGTGTGAGGGTCATCTTCAATGGACTCTCTACCCCACTGAAATTGCTTGCTCCAAAATTTTATTAATTCAGTACAATTCAATTCAAAATGTCTGCATACATATGTAACAGTTCGTACCTTAAATCTCGTAAATATTCTGCTTTTGTATTTAACTGTGTAAATACACGTTTGACGTAGCTTATTTTAGGTTTATAATGGAATAATATAGATTTGCCGTAAGATTTCCTGCGCGAGTATGAAATTGTGAATGGCATGCCAGATGCTGAAAATGTACAATTTTTGTTTCACCTGAGTTGATTTAAATAACAGATAATATTGCTTTATAGAGTTGTTAAAAAGCGAACATGAAATCACCAATAAACTATGTCTATTTATCCAACATGTTATATGATACATACTGTGTTTGAAAAAACTTTTCAGCTGTATGAGCAGCTTCGCTGCTGTTATTAACACTAATGGCACATTAGCGCAGACAAAGGGCTGCATATGCCGAACGACGATTCACGGTTAAAGGCGTTTGACGTCCATTTGCGTGAGAAGCGCCGCTTGTAGTGCTAAACCTGTACTGAAAAGACTACAAACGCTGCGCTAGTTAAAATAGATAACTAGATAACGTGTTAAGCCAAAACTCTGTTTTCCCCATCTACATGTCGACGCTGAAAATGGAGTTTCTTAAAATCTTCACCCTGGATGGAGTTTTGCAAAAGCTCCGTTTTCATTGACCTAAGTCGCCGTTTACATGTGGACAAAAGCCCAAGACGTATAGAAAAAGGTACGTTTTAAAAAATACCCGTGTACGTGTGGACAAGGCATAAGAATAAGAACAGTGTGACATTTGCTAGTTTAGCAAAAACACTGAAAGCGTCGTCCACGCCACTTAATTTAATTTGCGTTACTTATCTCACGTCCTGCGATGTGACTATTGCACGTGCGTACATCGTAATGACTATCCTGGAACGATATATCATGCAGCCCTAAAACATACACACACACACAGACACACACACGTATACAAGTTATATCATTGTGGGGACTCTCCATTCATATCTATAGGGGAAACTCTAATCCCAACATGACAACCATAACCCCTACCCAGTCCTATCCTTAACCATAAGTAAGCAAACAAATATTAGACTTTTGGCATTTTTAGTTTTTCGATGCATTCACATATCTTTGTGGGGACCTGAAATATGGTCCCCACAACATCAAAATAACAAGTCTTTATTACATTATGGGGAACATTTCGTCCCCACAATGTAAGATAAATATAACACACACGCACACGTGTGAAACCCCCAATCCTGGGAGTGTGAGGTTGCTCTGCAACCCACTGAGCCGTCCTACGGAACTAACAAGGAAGCAAATTAATTGGTAACCCTCTTCACTTCGCTGAGATCCTCGCCAAGCTGGAGGAAGTTTGTGCCAGAAACCTCTTTTTGGATGACAAAATATACTGTAAGAATTTAAAGCTTAGTTTAAAAAAGTTTTTTAAAAATATGGAAAATAAACATGAAGAGCTGGCACCTCAGGAACACTGTGCATTTCATAGACATCTTAAAGGGAAAAATTAACTTAAAATAATGTTAAATAAATACAATGTTAAATAATAAATAATGGCTAAAATAATGGTTAGCCAATGACCTAGAGTACCGCTACATCCATCCGGATATCAGTGTGCTTCTTTAATGGTCACACCAACAAAGGGAGTTGGTAATTACATTTTTGCACAAAAGCTTTACTGAGAAACGGGAAAAATAGCCAATGAGGTTCACATGCTACTGCTGTGGGGACTCAAACAGCAGTGGTATGAAGGTGCACTACGAGTAAACATAAAACAAACTTCACCAAGCAACTAGCTTCATATTCAGTCTTTAGACACAAAGGTACCAGCTGAAACAACAGTGAACTCTTCAGTGGTAACGCTGCCATTGGTGTCAGGTCAATCATTAGTGATCAGTCAGTGGGTTAATAGGCTTTGGGTAATCCCAGCTTCAGTTACAATGTACCCTCAGCTCCATTTCCCACACAATAGTCATTCGAAAAACAGGACGATCCACATGAGAAAAGGACACGTTAAATTCCATGAAGGTCATCAGCATCGAGAGGAACGTCAACTTGCAGAAATCGCAAAACCCTACTTTACTTTTTAGCTTTTAAAAGGAGTTTGAAGACCGACCATCAAAATGTCTGAGAAGGTGATTTCTGGGTCACTGGAGGCAAACAACAGCTATGTGTGGGATGTGTGAGAATTTGGGCCATTCACACTGGGCACTGCCGCTAGGCATACAGCTTGTATGCAGCTTCTCCATCTCCATCCGCGACAACAGCTCTGTAAAAGGACAGCAGACAGGGAAAACGGCGCAACAGAAGTCTCCCTTGGGCACGAGACTCACGTCATACTCAAAGCCTTCCCTCCCCACAGCTCCAGGTCACCTACTTGGTCAGCTTCTCCATCATCAGCTCTGCATGAAGTGCTATCCCTGCATGACCTCCCAACACTGCTCTTAACTCTCTTACCATCTTTTATTTCATTATGGATTCTAATATTTTAAGGTCAAAGGGTCGACTTGCTTTTAAATATCTGATACAATTAGGTGGCAGTTTAAAATTTTGACCAAGGCCAACTTCTGAGAGAGTCATCCTTGAAAAATGTGAATGAATCAGACTAAAGCAACTTCTTGTGGGGTTATTATGTCATGAAAATGATTTGACTGCTGTTTTCTGCATAGCGAGACAGGCAAACTTTGTGTTTATTTTCATTTTTATTCTTTCTATTATGCTGGGAACCATTCAGAGTTACAGGAAGAAATCTGCTTTGCTAACATCTGTCATATCTTTGATAGTAACAAGAACACCATGACAAAGTCTGTGCGGAGAACATGACACTGGAAGACAAACGGCATCTCACTGGATTTCAGATGTTAAAAAGAAGAATGGCAAAATAAGACTGAAACATCCAGATATCAATCCACTGTAATAGTTATACAAGCAATCAAAAATTAATGCCGTCACATGACAATGACCAGTGTGAATTTTGCTTTACACAGAAACCGCTGGTGGGGTTCATTAAATATCTTCATTAGACTGGTACCAAAACAGGCTGTAAAGCAACCTCAGGGCTCTCCTCGCTGCACACAAAGAATTACAGTATCATACATCAGTACAGAGTTACAGTATCATAATTCATTAAACTCCGCTTATATGATGTAACACTTATACAGTATGTAACGTTTTTAAAATTTAATACAATATTACTGCTTCATAGTAACAAACATTAGGCCTTTTATTTAAGAAATGTATGATTTATGTTACATTTAAATATATTATTAATATCTTCTTGAAATATGCAGTATATTATACGTATTATAATTTGAAATAATAAATACCTTCCTTTTTTAAAAAAAGGCTAAATAAATTGCACTACCACAAACATGCATTACTGAAAGGAAATTAGATCTGGAGACGGCTCATTAAAACACGTCACACATACAGCTTCCAGATTTATGAAGAAACGTGTGACCATTTTTGCTGCTCCAGAGCATTTCCAAGTTGCCCAGATATCTTCCAACCATTCGCAGTTTGATGAGTCATACAAATGACATTGTGATCCTTTACCTTGGTCATTTAAGACTCAGACACGGAAGTCAGATATTGCAATGCCACAAAGATAAATTTTAGGACATTTTCCAGCATGTGCAAATTTTCTTTTTACACGTGAGCATTTCAGCCTTTCCTTGCACCTCTGCTTTTCCAGGTCAAATCATATTAAAATCCCTCTTGTTCTACTTCCCACGGGACCATTCTTATCTGCTGCATGCAAATGCCAGCTAACAGTACAGCTTTTAGCTTTCTCATAATAGCCAATACATAACCAAAGACAAGGTGAGCTAGACATGCTTATCACACTGCAGCTCAATTAGGACAAAAGGTCAAGGCGATGTGAAACGGCAGGGTGGAAGATGATTAAAACGAATGATCCATTGTTACAAAGTGATTATCTTAACAGCTTGCATATTACTTCCTCTGTGTGATCAACAGTTGATTTTTATTATCATGTCCTTAGACTTCTATAAATGTCTTATATTTGGTGGGAACAGTTTATTCTCTGCTTTAATTATTCATCACTGGGAAGCTGAGCTTTTAAATTCAGCATACCTGACTATCTCATTTCCTATAACATCCCCAAAGAATATACTTAGAACAGATTAGTGGTTTAAATTGTCCTGGTTGCTGTGTGTTCCCCTATGATAGCTTATTCCTGCGGGGGGGTTTGGCAGCTCCTGTGTTACTCTGCATATATTTCCCAGATAAGTTCGCTGAGACGAGTATTGCTGAGCTTTTTCAGCTTTGAAGAGTGAGGGGTGGCACCCCTGTTTATAAAAATATTTCCTTTGTAAAGTACTTGCCATATATTTGTGTCTGATTAATGCAATAACACGGCCCATCTTGGATTTTTGTCACGAGGCTGATTCCGTGACAGCTTTGCTAGACAGCAGTTCCTTCGTTTTAAGAGCAGCGGCATTTAAATAATGGAGGCCTTTTGAGTGAATCTAGCGAGAGACACACAATGGCACGATTTGGTTAGGTGGACCAAGGAACTGCAACACCAAGACAATAACCCACGGAAAAATAAAATCAGCTCTACCATAGGGTTGCAACGATAAGACTGCACAACACGAAAGACATAAACATTCTGCATATTTTGCTTGCAAATGATTACAGCTAAATCCATTAGAAATCCTTAATATGCTTATAAATACGTTAGAAAACGTTGGAAAAAAAACTAAATTCAATTTAAGTGCACTGCTGTCTGGGGAAGAACAAAACAATGGATGGCTGAGATGTGTAGAAAGCTAAAAATCACTATGACTGGGACAGTATTACGTCAGCTGCTCAATGCGCCAAGCATATAGGAGGTGTACAATACATACATTCTTATTTATTTAGTAGATGCTTTGAGAAAGAGCAGAGGGTCAAACAGATCCTAGAGCAATTCAGGGTTAAGGGCCTTACTCAGAGGCCCAATGGTGGCAGTGGCCAGCTGACTCTGGGATTTAAGCCGGCAACCCTCCGATTGCGGGCACAGCGCCCTACGCAGCTCAGCCACACACAGCCCCACAATAAATGCACTCTGACACAGGGCTTGTCAACCACCGAACCTGTGGGCCGCAGACCTACATCAGGGAAACACGGTTTGGTCTGTCATGAGCTGTCGACGGGACGTGACCACCCGCTGGAAATCTGATTAAAAATCCCCACTCTAACACAGACCCTTAACTCTGTACTGATATGGTATGACTATTACTCTTAGATAAAAAAGGAACACCATTACAAACAATAGCCCAGCTAATCAATGGGAAAAAAAGAAAAATGATTTAGCAAATGCATGTGAATTGTGTGAAGCCACTCCAAGGAATGACCCCGCTGGTCCCCTCTCATGAGTTCCATTCCCATCATTCCCAAAGCGGCTCCCGAAGGATTAAAGGCACTCAAGTGGGGCCACGTGCTCGCAGGGTGGCCATCCACCTACCGGCTAATTAATGTAACCTGTCTGGAGCTCTTTTTAAATAATGTATAGCTTTACAAAGTCCAGTGCATTTATGGGAACCGTCCGTGCGGAATAACCTCACTGAAGTGCGGTTTTACTACGGCAAGAAGCTTACAAATGGAAATGAGCTTCAGAAGCTTTTTCTGTGACATGTCTGCATTTTTCAGAGGAACACAACCTATTCCACAGGGAGCAGCTTTAAATGGAAATATTACATATCAGCACCACGGGCAGCTGGAACTATTGATATTTCCATTTATTTTTAAGCTCTTAATATATTTCTGAAATACTGCATTCTTTCTTTATGTCATGGTACACTTTGTAATTTAAAGGGTAAAACTCAATCCGGATTTATATCTGTCTATTTTCCCAGTCAGTTGTTACCTCCGACTGGATGAAACATACTTGCCTTCTTCTATTCCTCCAACAACTAAACTCTCTTTAATTGTACTGGGGATCTACTGTGCACATTCTGCTTTCCTGCTGAAAATATCTGCTCAAGTCACAAGGTCTGAGCCCAAAAGCAGCGATGACCCTTTCCATGTCTGCATCTCACTCATTCCCCTTTTGTGTTCTCACTCGTCTCTGCTAATTTAGTAAAACCCATCCACAAATAAAATCTCAGTTCTTTCATCCCTAAATCGCACAGGTCTGTTCTCTGTCTACCAAAATAGCGAATGATTTCTCCTAATACTGTATAGACAGCTGGAACTGAGATTGCGTCCATGGGAAGGCCAGGCATTGGCCCGCTCTGAAGCAAGGCACTATGGGGGGTGGTGAGGGGTCCAGGAGGTTAGGACTCTGTACCTGCGGTTGGGAGGTTGCCAGTTCAAATCCTGATACTGGCAGACTGATGCAAGGCCCTTAACCCCTAATTACTTCTAGGGTGTTGCATGCTAGCTGACCATGCACTGCGAACCCCCCCATGCACTGATAACCCCCAAACTTGCTCTCACCAGCATGGAATAGGGCAAAAATAGAATTTCATGAGGATGAATAAAGTAGCACAATTTTATTCTATCATGGGATTAGACAGTCTGACCCCAGCCTCTTAGCAAAAAGGACTAACTATGGCTGTCACACACTAAAGTAAAGCACTCAACCTGATCCCCCCGTTCAATCAATATGTATGGCTTTGAAAGTAAAGGGAGTGACAAGCTGCTGCAGTGGTGGATGTGACAATATTATTGGTAAAGGACAATGTTAGACAAGTAACCCAGTATTGGTATCCGACAGTGACTAAACGGCAATTATCACCTCTGTGGGGGAAGCAGGCTTCGGCTACAAACAAAGCAAGACAACAAAGATTTATCAGCTGGCTTTCAGTCCAGCCTTCTAGCCGACGCATTCAATGCAGTTTACAAAAGAAAAACTCATGGACCCATTGGTATTATTTTTAAACTCTTCGTATGGTGTACAAAAGTATCTGTGCATGTAAATATCAGTTATAACAGCAGTCCACAGCCAGGGCTTACTGTAAGTTTATGAACCAATGCCTTAGATGGTTTCAGGTGGTCCATATGTTTTAAAATCATAATTAATTCTGATCATTTTCCACAGACATAAAAAAATGACAATCAGCACCGCTATTCAATGCCCCCGGTCAGCAAGTTTTGACACCAGTTGTTTGGCAGATTTTTTCATGATTTTATGTCGGTGTCATGTGTACTGTATTTGTTGGATGACTATAAAGCACCCTACACAATTATTGGCACCCCTTGTCACGTCCTGCTCGTTCGTTCCTCTCGTGTGTCACGCCCCCTCAATAACCTCATGTGAAATCCTGATGTCACCGGCTGTTTCTTGTTATTTCCATGAAGTCCTCTGTATTTAAGTCTGCATTCAAGTATGTTTCTCCAGTCTTGTCATTGAAGTCTGCACCATTTTTGTGTCTTGCCTTGTAGTTGAAGGCTGAATAAACCCCTCGTTCCTGGCTCTCTATTTCCCCGATCCCTGCTTGCCTGTGGTTACAACTTCTAAGGATTTGTAAACACAGTTAGTATAAATCCACCTTTTGGTGAAGTAGTTTCATATCACACTGAAAATTAGGAAAATCCAACCTTTCCTTAAAATATATTTATTTGAAAGAAAAAAAAAATCTTCATCAAGGAATAATTATTTTCAAGAAAAACACACGTGCCATGATTAATGGCACCCCTGCTTTTAATACTTTGTACAACAGCACTGAGTCTCCTATAACATTTTATAAGGTTGGAGAATACAGAGCAGGGCTGTGTGAGTCTCTCCAGATCATCCAGGGTCCTGAGCCATCTCTTGTGCACTCTTCTCTTTAGTTCAGCCCACAGGTTTTCAGTGAGGTTCCGGTCAGGGGACTGAGATGGCCATGGCAGAAGCTTGATTCTGCGGTCAGCTAACCATTGTTGTGTTGATTTGGACATGTGCTTTGTGTCACTGTCCAGCTGGAAGATCCAATGACGGCCCAGTCTTTGTTTTCTAGCAGAGGCAGACAAATTTTGATATAAAATGTCCTGGTATTTCATGGAGTCCATAACACCATGACCCTAACGAGGTTTCCAGGGCCTTTGGAGGAAAAACAGCCCCATAACATCACAGAACCTCCACCATATTTTGCATTTGGGATAAGGTTCATTTCATTATAGCCATCCTTCTTATTATGCCAAACCCACCTTTTTATGCCAAATCCACCTGTTTATTGCCAAAAAGCTCAATATTTTTGTTTCATCAGACCACTGCATTTTGTTCCAGTCAAAGTTGTAGTAATGTTTTGCAAACTCCAGGTGCTTTCATTTGTGGTTAACTGACAAAAAAAACTTTTTCTGGCATACCTTACAAATAATCTGTTAGCATGATTTTCAGAGACATGGTAACGCCAAGATTTTACTTGTAATTCACCAAGAGTCATCCTTGGGGATTTTTTTTTGCTTCTCTTATGATCCTCCCTACTGTACATGGGGGGAAAAATAAACTTGAGTCCTGTTCCAGACAGGTTTGTAACAGTTCCAGTTATAGCCCTAGCAGTACAAATGGGCATTTTAAGGCAGCAGCTATTTTTTAATACCTATTCCCTTACTGATGAAGGTCAACACACTTCTCCCTCATTTGGTTTGTATGTTCTTATCTTTCCCATGTTGTTGGATGACTAAGGGAATTTGGGCTCTGTGTCTCCTCATGTTTGTACCCCAGTTAATCAGGAAGTCATGGATTACAGCTGGAAGGTTCCTATTCACTCCACTCAACTCAAAGATGTACAATTTACAGGGGAAACAGGAAGCATGCCTCAGGTATATTGTGTTAACTACAATTTCCAGGGGAGCCAATAATCATAGCACATGTATTTTTGCTAAAGATAATTATTTCTTGATGAAGGATTTTTTTCTTGAAATGAATTTGTTAATAAAAGGTTGAATTTTTCTCAATTTTTCATTGTGACATATAGTTGCTTCACCAAATGATTTTTCCCTTTTTACAAATCTGTACAAGGGGTGCCAATAATTGTGGAGGGCGCTGTATGTTATTGTTAAAATATAGTATATATAGTATTTGAGATATTACCCAGCTCAAGTGCACAGTGCCCAATCTCGGGTCTTTCGCTTCTGTTTTTCAGTCAAGAAACGCTGGCATCTACCCGGGAGCAAGAGGCCCCGAGAAACGTAATCAGCGATGCGCTTGGTGACCTTTACCTTAACTTCTTTATGACACTCATTGTCACAGTCAACATTTATTATTCTAATTTGACTGCTTGGTAGACAGTTTCATAAAGATGGAAAAAAATCATCCCTGCTCTAGAGACTGGTAACCTTTTTATTCCGAACCCAGGCAAACTTCAATGTTCTGCTCGCACGGAACCCCTGGCTGAAAAATAAGGCTGAACAAGTCATATACTGCATAGTTCATTTTATGCTGCCCCTCATGAATTTTTCCTCCAAATATTGACCCCAGTGGTACCTTGGAATACAAACTTAATTTGTTCCAGAAGACTGGTCGAGTTGCGATTTGGTCGATGTCTAACTCAAATTTCTCCGTAAGAAATCACACAAATGAATTTAATCCGTTACAGACCCCCAAATGATTGCCTATTTAAACTTATGTACCTAGCTACTGTAACTAATGATATAAAGAATTACCAATCAATATAAAACTAATACGCATACGAAAAAGCACACAAAGAAAAATGCAATAAACATGAAATACTTATGTAAGTCGCTCTGGCTAAGGGCGTCTGCCAAATGCTGTAAATGTAAATGTAAATAAATGACAATCCCATACTCAGAAGCGAGAGCAGACACACGCACCACCTACAGTACAAATGTAGCTATAATTTCCTTTTTAAGTTCTACAGTTACTCTCACTACTTTCCTCTTTGGTTTGCTGCTGTCACTGCTCATTTTCTTACGGGCCATGATTACTGCATCACTAAATGTACTGTAGATAAAGCACAAAAAAATTCAGTGAGCGCAGGAACACCCCCTTCAAACATCAAACTGAGAGCCATTCATAGGCATCAGCATCCCAGTAGGTCCATTTGCCTTTGTGTCAGCTCATCAGAGACGCGTCTCGATGAAGTTTTAGCAGGCCTTTTATTTTGTCATGTTCCAAGTTGTCGGTCGAGTTGCCGTTTGATTCTTCAGATTTTTTGAGGTCCGTATTGTTAGAGTTGAATGCGTCTTGACCCATACAAATTTTAGCAGGAACACTAGAGTTCCAAGATCTCACTCGAGGTTCAAGTAAAAAAAAAAATGCAACAGACTTGTTGGATGTCTGAGTTGGCTGAGTTAAAGGGCGTTTGAGTTCCAAGGTTCTACTGTATTTGGTATTAATTGTTCTTTATCAATATACGGAGTTAAAGTCTGCAGGTAGGTATATAAGCATGCACCTCATTGCCCTTGTACAAACAACAATAAAGCTTTTGAATCCTTGAATCCTAATACATATATTTTGATATATGACAGTTTGATATTTGACAGTTTCAAACAAGTATTCGCAATCTTTCCAAGCGCAAGGCTTGGCCGACCATGACGTGTCGGTGGCCACACTCGGTGAAACCCTGTGTTAGAGAGTTGCTTGTTTGGACCACTGGGCTCGTATGGCTGTTCTGTTTCCCTGCATAGATATCAAACAATGAGGCAGCATAAGCTGATAAGTAGAGATGCACCGATCCAATATTCAGCTCGGTTAGGCGCTGGTATTGGCCATACATGACCAATCTACGTCCAATAGTTACTTACCTGTATTTAGTATGTCTCTAAAAAGGCAGCTCATATTTTGTGTTAAATCTATTTGTACAATCAGTCACACAAAAGCTCTCATTTTAGACGTGTTCTTCGCGTCATTGAAGCTGAACGCAAAAGCTGCCACTCAGTTTTTGCCACTCAGTGGGTGTGAATGCCGTGACTTCTGCCTGCTGTGACATCAAGTGCATATACTTTACAGTGTGAAGAGCGTAAGAACATCAGATAAACAGGTGACGACCAGGAAGTATTTAATGCTTTTAAACAACAACTAGTAGCACAGCAATTTGCAGTCTTTGTGAAACAATGTTTTCAGAGGTGGAAGTAGTGTTTAGTGGAAAATCCTCCAAAACAAAGAGCACGCAATTGTGAGACAACGCGAGTAATATGAAAAAAAAATTGAGTGGCATTTTAAGCATTCACCACTCGTATCCTTGCTTGGAAGATATTCAAATGAAACTGCAAAGTACCTCAAAAACGCTTAAACATAATATAAAAACCAGGTGGGACAGTTTGTTGTGCATGTTTCTAGTACCCTAATTTAAGATTTTTTTGGCATACATTTTTTTCCATCTATATTTACTAACTAAAAAATGATTTTTTAATATATTAATACATATATAAAGTAAAAAGAGCTCTTGCATTGGAATCTGTATTGGTATCGGCAGTCGTGTATCGGATTCAGATCAGAACTGAAAAAATGTGGATTGCTCCATCCCTATTGATCAGTACACTTAACCTCTGCACAGCCATTTTGAGCTTACCTAGGGGAAGGTTGAGATTTATGTCTCTCCTGCAGATCACCCTCTGTCTCAGCTCTTCCTGCTTAACACGGAGAGCTTCAGTTATCATGTACTTTAGGCAGTAATCACCTCAAAGCCCTCCACTACCCCTCTGGCTAATAACCAATTTAACATCAGTACACTAATGTAAGTGTGGCATGATGACTCATTGGGTATCACTGCTGCCCACACTTCCACGGTTCCTCATACCATACGAGTTTCCCATTGCAGTCCAAAGACATGCAGTTAGGCAATCTGTGCCTCCAAAGCCATAACTTTGTGCCTGGTGTTACCCGGGATAGAGTCCAGGTAACCCAGACCAGAATAAGCAGTTGGAAAATGGATCGATGGGCGTTAACACAAGACCAAGTTTACTGTGAGGCGACAGCTTCGGCTGAAACTTTAGACTTAAAAAAGAAACTGAAAAGCTGTGAAAGATCCATCATCAGCGGCTACGTAAAGCAGATGACTCTGTGGGGGCGGAGGGGGACGAGGCAGTCGGTGGAGACTGAGACAAATTGGGCCGTGTGAATGACAGCAAGATGCTGGGCATGATGATAAAATAATCACTGTTCCCTTGAGTTCAAATCATGCCTGGGCCCGGACACATCGGAGGGCAGGCAGAGGCACTACGCACCCAGGAGAAAAACACTGACGCACGTCCAGGCACAGATGCCATGAAGGGAGTGACAACGGTTCCCATTGCCATGATGCAGAAAGGTGAGTGATGATGCAGGACAGACCAGCTTCAAGAGGTCAGAGGCAGCGCCATTTTTACCGTTCAGAGAAGGCACTAAACAATGCTTCTTAAATATGCTGATAAAAGAATCTATAACCATAAACGTAAGGTTGTATATTCACTGGCAAAATCAACTTATTTCCACTTAAAGGGATGAATTCTTTAAAGCGTAAGATTGCAGCTACATGTACAGGGCAGGTCTGTTGACTTTTGCTCTTTTGCAAACACCATCAAAGACTTTAAAACAACAGATTCTGACATCAGGACCTTAAAGGTTTCCTCATGGGTCTAATAAACTTCTCTTGTAGAATCGTTTCCTAGCAGTGAAATTACACCCATGACAGGTGGGGAAAAGTTTAGCTCTTTAGAGTTCTGGCCCTTCGCTCGGAATTTTGGATGCTTTTGAATGGAATAGAATGAAAAATAGATTAAAATAAAATAAAATAAAATGTCATCACATATGCAGTCCTTTGGCCCGGCAAACCATTATTTTAGATACTTAATTTAGAATACTACATTTAAACAATTTAGAGATTAGTCAAGCAAACCTTTAACTGATTAATTTCCACTTTGTATGAAGTATATGCAGGGATTTTATCATTTGATGACTTTGAAAGAAATTGTCATCTGTATAATCTAATATTAATTTGTCTGTTTAGTGGATAGATAGATGTTCAGACATTTCTCATACTATGCAAATGCTATTTAAATATGAAAATGATACAGGGATTTTTTCTAAGCAGACATCTCATTTGTCGTCTTGTTCCATGACCACTCATATTTGCTAAATCATTTACGACTACCATCCATCCTCTGTAGCTGTTGAAACCATGGCTACCATGCAAATGGGAGGAAAATCAATCAGATTCTTGCACAAGTTCCTTCACCACCCAAAAAACGGTGATAAAGCAGGCATCCATGCTGGTGAGCATAGAGAAGTGACCCCTTTGCAATAAATAAAAAAATACTAGAAAGTCTAGAAAGTAAACAGCTCTTGCTCAGTGCTGCGTTCTTCAAGATTACCCAACCTGTGAGACAGCAGCCCATTATGCCAAATGAAGGCAGTTGAAATGAAAGTGTTTAAAAAAAAAAAAAACCTAACAGCCTGTAAACAAGTAAGGATGGAAACAACAGAGGAAGAAAAGTTTTGCAATAGACATTCAAGCAAAGCAGAAATCAGCAGAAATTGAACTATTAATCACCGCACGGACATGGAAAATGCAAAGCACATAGTATCATGTACAGACTGACTTTGAACCTATTAATCTTAATTACAATAGTAATTAGTAAAACTGACAAAAAAAGCAAATCAGAGAGAGTGCTTTCCATTTTTTCCCACAATATACAACAACTGCATATATGCATACTGTAGAGTTTTCAGCTGACTGTGAAATACAGGAAGGTAAATCACAGCTTTCCTCGCGATACGATACAATATCGATTCCTTAAGCCAGTGGTTCCATTTTTTTTTGATAGCTCAGAAATTCTCACGATACAATAAGATTCGATTCAGTTCGATACTGGGGTTAGTAGTCGAAATGATGAAATTTCACACAATCCTGTACATTTCAATAAATTAAAAAAGGTAAATATAATTAGCATTTTATCATATTTTATGAGGAACTGTAAGCAAAATCTAGTGTAGTCAAGTATGTCCCATAAAACAAGCAAAACAAATGGAATACGGTATAAATAAAAAACGCTGCATGAACAGATGCAGCAATGAGGAATGAGGAAGATTAACACGACCGACTTCTGCGGTGAAACAAGTATGTCAGTAATCGTCTATGAGAAGTTTTTTTAAGAAAAATTAAATGGTCAGCATGTTCAGGAGATTGTGTGCTCTGAGTGTAGCGTCCTATGGCACCTGTCGTACTAAACACAGGCTCTGAAGGTACGGCAGCTTGCGAGCTACTTTTTTCCACATGGTGAAAAAAAACAGTCCTCCTCCCATTACGTATGAAAGTGGCAGGTTTTTGGCTTCTTACTTGGTCCTGATAAACGTATTGGGCACCCCTGGTGTAGACCATGTACTGTATACGTTGGCGTGGATCATGAAAACAATAGTGGAAGCACAGAGAAAAAAAAAAAAACGCTTGCATCGACATTTATGCAGTCACGTCGATGCATCGGATCGTTTGCCGTTGAATCAATACAAATCGACGCATTGTTACACCCCTAGTATCTACAAACTGTCAGTTCCTTCAAAAACATGACACTGCACACCAAATTTAGGCTGGTTCACACTATGGCTAACAGCACAGACAGCGCCTTCAGCATGGCCTCAGACGCATTCTGTCCATAAGTGATGACCAACAACCAACAGCAGGAGCCTGCCGGTGTAGCTAAGGGAGAGCTCGATGCCAAGAAACCGCCTTCGCCTTTGGAAGGCAGTCAGCTGAACTAAAACAACAAAAATACAGTCCACCAAAGGCACAAGAGGACAGGGAGAAGTACCAGCAACCATCGGCGCATTTTGTGAACATTTCACAAGGGAATCTGGCTTATACCGCAAACGAACTGCTTCCCCCCTGTAGGCCAATGCCGGCATTCTCTAGAGTAACGCCAACCCACTCTACATGCCCACTCGCACACATAAAGACACCTGCCTCCCCAGCTGGAGGGCAGTTTGAACAACAGTGAGAGAGCTTCAGTGAAGCCACATCCATCCTGCAGCCCCTACACTTACCTCTTCCACAGCCCACAGGGAATCCACCAGAGGCTTGATCTTCTTCTGCTCATAGAGGGAAAACAGCTTCTGCACGACCGTCTTCACAAGGCCACTCCGGCCTTGTTTGAAGAGGAGATTGAGCAGCGAGAAGCCGGCGATGACTTTGTTCTCCTCGTAAAGTTTGATGGGGTTCACCTTCTCCACCTGCCACCACTGCGGACGAGACCCACGACACGGTAACCGAAGGCTAATTAATCATCGCACCTGGCAAACAGATAATTATACATCTGCTACATCCTTCGGGATGTTACTAAGGCCCATTATGGCCTTAGAGCACTCAAAACCAGTGTCCAGCAGGCACTGGCCGTCGTTAACTCAAACTCTACTTACAGACTTGGCAAAGCTGAAGAAACTCTTCGTCTCGCCCGTCACCATATTCGATGAGCCTGGAGACGGAGGACAGAACGGCGCCGGTCAGGCAAGCTGCCGGCATGTGGGAGCGACATGGCACAGGCCATTAGGACGAATGAAATGCTGGAAATGCTGTTACTGCAGCACTGCATGCATGGTACTGAATTCCCGACACCTCAACATAGACCATCTGCTGAAATCTAGCACATGATGGCCTGTCTGGTCATCACAATTCGAAACCTTTTCTAAACTATGTAACTGATTCTTTCATTTGCAATTATCCTTACCAAACACTTTTTTTACAGTTTACAACCAATAATTTTTTTTCCTCTCAACACTAGCTTTATGAGTGCTTAATGTTAATTACAACCCAACAGATTTATACTTGTAGACATTCTTAACCAGGGCATTCTGGGCTTTCATCTCCCAGTAAATTATTTAGAGCACGCTTAGAGTGCAACCAAGAGCTCGTTGTTCCAGTTTGCATCTAATAGACCCTGAATGAGTCAGCAGGAGTCAACGCACCGTACAGGATGTATGTTCCGAGGGGCTTAAGCAGACCCAAGCCTTTTCCAGTGTTCTCTCCACACAAGCAGTCCAGCACAATGTCCACCCCATCAGGGGAGATCCTGCAGGATACAGGACATTCAATTAGTGACCTGTGACCCCTCCACTGCAGGCTGTCTCGCAGCTCCTGACTTATTTCCGGAGACACGGTAAATTACTATACCTTATTAGAGACCGGCTCCAATCAGCTATTTTCCAATTTAAAATTCACATTAGCAAAGAGGACCCTGATTAATAATTTCCACACTGTGCCCTTTTTCTTCTCCGACAGAAAGAGTTGACTCAATAAGCATTTTTTCTGTTAGATTTCTGAGAGACGGCAACTTGCGTTAAAGTGCAGACATAAATAATCCAAATAATCAACCAATACTTTTGCCAGCCTACATTCTATTAGCAACTGTTTTTAAGTATAACAGCACATTTATAGACTTCCTCCAACTACACACAGTGAGCTTGTGACAATATCCATCCATCCATTTTCCAACCCACTTAATCCTAATGGGTCGCGGGGGGTCTGGAGCCTATCCCTGAAGCAACAGGCATGAGGCAGGGAACAAGCCTGGACAGGGGGCCAGCCCATCGCAGGCTTATGACAATATGAGTAACCTAACTGTCAGCAGATTTGAAAAATACACCAAAAATATAGCTTCATTCAAAACAAATGACTGTGTCCAAAAATATTTTCCTGCACTGAAAAAATCCTGCCCTAAATGTCAAGACGACAATAATGTCAGCTTTGGGTACAGTCCATCTCTATATTCAAGCTTTGATTTTTCACTGAAAGGTCCAGTCTTCATTACAGAATATCATCAGGGAAAAAATGATCAAAAAGCTACCTCTGAATCATTAACATGGGCATATTCTAAGATCAAGCTATTAATAATAAACAGCTAGGTCAATAATATCTGTATGCAAATTAATGAGTCCAACAGTATGTGGATCAGAGCATCGTCCATAAACAGACATGATGGATCGATGCTCTTTGAAATTCCTCTAAATGGCAGCGGCTGGATATAAATAGACTTTAAGGTAAAATGCAGCTCAAGCAGAAGCTGAACACATCGTACCAAGTAAGAGCGGTGACATGACCCCCCCCCCCCAATCCCCAT
>JAABNX020000008.1:15807123-15837002 GCA_015163995.2 Mormyrus lacerda
ACACTGGGAGAACGTGTGAACACCAGACACCAGTGACACTGGGAGAACATGTGAACACC
Source organism: Mormyrus lacerda (assembly GCA_015163995.2). Classification (NCBI taxonomy): domain Eukaryota; kingdom Metazoa; phylum Chordata; class Actinopteri; order Osteoglossiformes; family Mormyridae; genus Mormyrus; species Mormyrus lacerda. Next base: position 15,807,183 of record JAABNX020000008.1, read on the forward strand.
AGACACGGAGAGCGGAGGTAGGATTCAAACCCCAAACCCGGGAGGTGTGAGGCGACAGTGCTACATGCTGAGTCACCATGCCATATGGATGGAAAATACGTGTGTGAAATTTAAATTTCCAGCAAACCACCCATCCATTCATCATCCATAATTGTTGATCCAGCACTTGGTTGTGGTGAGCCTAGAGTCTACCCCAGGCAGTATAAGGCGAAGGGTAGGAGACACTCTGGGCAGGATGCCGCTCCATCCCAGGGAATATCCAATAACGTAACAAAAAAACGCATGACTTACCACACCCCCTCCAGCAGAGTGAACCAATACAGACATCCCTTCGTGGAGATTGGCCACCTCGAACAGCATCATGTACGCAGCCACAAAGTTCATGGGGAAGGCAGCTGCCTCGGGAAAAGTCATATCGTCGGGGATTTTATAGACAAACTCCAACGGCGTGCACACCACTTCTGCCCAGGCGTTGTAGTTCACAAAGGCCATTACACGGTCCCCTATCTGGAAGAAAGGATGAGATTACGGCACAGAAGGAGGAAGCATGGCCAGTCATAGCCATCACACAGGTGTCACATTCTGGCTACACTCCATTAGCTTGACAAAAAAATGTTGTGCAGAGCTACAGCAGAATCTCAAAGCACTGGGTCCCTGCCGAGTGAAGATTAATGAAACCCATTGTTTCCCAATAAAGTTAGACGGCAAAGGTTTTGCATGCTCTAAGTACCTTTGAACAGCTTTCCCATTTTTATTGATCCACAACTAAACTGGAAGCCAGGTGAGCGTACCGGAATAATGGAGGCCGCTTTCGAAACTGTCAGTTTTTCAAATCTGCAGAGAATGCCAGAAATGCCCCAACATTGTTGCTTACGATACACAACTCAAGGTCGCTCGGCTTGTTTCTGCGTGTCCCGTTGGTCCATCTTCAGGATTATCGTGTAATAAATGACACCAAGGGAAGGTCAGCAGGGCCTGCATTTCATCACCCTGACATATACAGCTACAATAAACCTGTAGTCAGGTTTAACTATAATTTGTATCAGCACCTGCAAAATGACTAATAGGCAATTTCTATGTTAAATCGAATAGTTCATAATACTGTAAAAAACTACCCTTGATAGGACATTTGACATGATAAAATGCTTCAGTTTATAATTTCTTTGCTGATGTCTTAAGCAAAAAACATCACAAACCTTCACAACCAGGGAATGGATTAAAATCAGGTATTACTGGTCAAATCGTACAATTCTGTCACAAGAAGAAAGCTGTCGTATTTTAAAAGAATAAATGTGGCATGTGTGCATTGTACAGTATGTTTCTATAAAAGGAAATAATATCTATACCACAATATGTCATGAGTGTTACTAGGTGACCCTATGTGATCCAAAGATAAAGTTTAGTCAGGCTGGCAAGGAGTGTGAGCTTCTGGAACGAAGGGGTGGAAGAGCAGATGGACCTTGTGGTCATTACTGGCAACAGACAGCAAAGGTGATGAGGTGATGTTAGGAGGCAGCGGTCAGAAGCACAGGAAATTAGTATGAAAAACCACTTGGATCATAAACACCTAACACAAACGCGGCTCTTCTGAGTAATGGAGGAACAGTATACAGTGTGACAAGTGATCCCTCACAACATTGCTGATTAATGGACAGACACGCATGTGGCAAAAGCCTGGGGAACTCCACATCCCAGAGTGCTTAGCGCCAATGTATCGTATTGATCTGTGGTTCTTTTCTTGGGTATGACAGCGTTCTGCTTTGTGTACAAAGTAGAATGTTACTCTCCTGAGAAATAATCCATATCCCACGATGCAGCATTCTGCAACATGTCACCGGCAATCCAATTCACAGAGCGTGTGTTGGATTGGGGTGATTTAAGGTCCACACAGATGCACACAGTTTCCTATCCCTCTCAATCTGCAAAAGGCTATAGGTTGTGATCTTTATTAAAGCAGTGCTGATGCAAAGGAAATCATCATGCGCTGCTTCAGTGTGTGACATGTCGAAAAGAAGAGTTCCAGATATTTTCTGACTTCCTGCCTCAGCTATTCATAATTGTACAAAAGACCTTACTGAGTAAAAATCTTGCGCATTCAAATTCAGCTCCACAATCTTCCCATACAAAACAAATCACTGAATTCCAAAGTTAATTTTAATACAAAGCTATTCTGTGCAGTTTGCTTTCCCACAACAACCAGGAATTTGGTTTTTAAAGTATAACTTTCAGTGTCCTGAAATGTACTATAAAGTTAATACAAACTTTCCCCATGGGAAAGATTAAACCAGTCAGTGTGGCTGATTGGGGAGCTAAAGCAAAATCACATGCTTTTTAAGCTGAATACACTAAATGCATTGACTCAATCTGTCTGCCTCGCTTTAGTGCTTAAACTGGAGATTTTAATCTAGAAAAAAAATGTGCAGAGTCCTTCACCTGAAATCTTAATGAGCTTTACTGTCATAAATCAAATCCCACATGGAAAAAAAATGGTGCCACACAGTTTATATGTTTCCATTATTAACGGGAGAAGAAAACATGCCTTTTAAATAAAAGAAAAACCTTTTCAGAATACAAATCACCTCAAATTTCAGTCATGCTTTTTTTTGGAAGCAATATTAATTTGGCTTCACCACGTCATGCCCTGTCACATATTTCATAGCAGTCGACAGCCAAAAATGAAACGTATGTTAGAAAAGTAATAAACAGGTCAATTTCAAAAGTAAACCAACATGCCGTTGCCATATTAAGTTACATTCATTTCTGTGATATGCCTGCATTTTTGATTTCAACATTTTGCTTTTGTGGTTTCATCCAGATACACTCAGAGCATCTGCATCCCTCTTTTAATTACAGTAAATTTGTCATTCAAAAGGCCACAATTAGCTCTATAAGACACTACTACAGGTTCGTAATAGGAAAAAGGCTACTATTGGATGCAGCACACACTTTGAAGTGCATGTAACATCTGTCAATTTTAAGCAACGGCTTACTTTTAAGCAATGTCCTAATCATCAGGTGTTAAGGTGGAATACTCACAGATGAGATTATAGTTCATCAGATGGGGGGGGGGAAACATAATTCACTAGAACTGCAGATTCCCTGGGAATGTGGGACCAAATTTCACAAAGAAAACCAATTCAAGGATGAACAGATTCCAACTACACAGACACTGGGCCGGATCGAAACTGCAACCACCAAGTTTGCCCATCTGAATTATTTCCCGGACGAGACAGTCAGCAGCATAACTGTCGTTTCCCCGAAGCGTGCAGTGCACCACAGGAGAAGCGTTTACGGATGCACTGACCTCAAAGCCTTTGGTGTTGCCTCCCATTGCTTCCACAATTCCAGAACATTCAAATCCAGGGGTAAGAGGAGTTTTAGGAGGGTTGTCAATGTTTCCTTGTCTCACCATTAAGTCTAGGAAGTTTAAACCACTGAAAAAGGGGAAATGATTATTTCAGCCTTAGCAAAGAGGTTCTTAACAAGAGCTATTACAAGCACACATATATGAAGGGCAGTGCATGCATAGCACCAGTTCATTTCCATCGACAGTTATTCATTGTCTAATTCACTGCCTGTTACGGCATTAAAACCATAACAGCATAAAACAGCTATGACGGGACAATTTTCACATCCATGACAAAAGGGTATGTAAAATATACAAAATATACTGTGCTTCAAACTGCCAATATGAGATTAAATATGCACAAGTGATCTCACTCTCTATAATAAAGTCGTGTTACTGGACCCTTGAATCATCTTACACACCGAGTTGTAATTTGACAACGGATTCACAAAACAATTAACAAGCAAAAGATCCTACTTAGCACAGGGCGAGAGATAATTATTCTGAATGAAGAATTATTATAAATGAAGGGGAAACAAGATACCAAAGCGATATAGTATTATTCTTATATGCAACCAGGGTCCACCCACACTAAAATATTTGAGAGACGCTTGGTGTCTCGGTTCTTGTCGCAGCCAGTGAGATCACAGACGCAATCTATGTTCACACTAAAGATCAGTATATGGTATAAACCGTATCATCCAAACCAGTCCCTCAGATCTTCAAGACCATGATTTTGACTAGAGTGCGCCTCAAAAACTCCCACCATCCTCGTCAAAAAAAACGATCAAAATCTAACACGCTTTTCAACAAGTGATGCTACAGGTTACCGCATTTATCATTAGATATAACCGTGCTTATGCACCCTTTCCGTAAGGCGAAAATCAATACTTAAAATGGCTCACGTATAAATTCCTCTACAGAACAAGTTTCATTGCGAAGCTGGATCCACGACACCCTCGGAAAAAATCATCTAGTTTTCATATTAAAAGCAAATCACGGCGAGTAAAAGATTGCGATTTTAATTCACTACAAAATATATGGGAATTAAAAATCCTCCTATTATGCAGAGCGTTAGAGGACCTGTGGCATGATATATCAATCAGAGCAATGTCGTCTGTCAGACATAACTCATTCAATCTCGAACATTTACAATGAAATAAATTAATATTGTATTATTGTGACCAGTTCAACCAAAACCAGAGTAGTTTCTTCACGGATTCACGTTTCATTCTCCTCCTGAATGTGAATGAAACAATTTGATAATTGCAAGACTGAGTGTTTAACCACAGCCGGTATTTCTGCAGCCCGAAAAAACATATATACAGAAAAAACATATATACAGAAAAAGACACAAGCTGCGTCTCGGGGGCTGTGTGTCATTCCCCAGAGGAACCGGGTCAGCCTAGAGCCACCGACTAAAAGAGGTGCAAAGCCGCACTCAACCGGAGCGCATATGCCCAGGCAACTAGCAACTTCAGCAAATCCCACAAAGACATAAATTTACCATGCTTTGACGCGAATCTTGACTTCTCCTTCTTGGGGCTCAGGCATGGCTTTCTTGGTCACCCGGAGTTTGTTGAGCCCCCCGAAGCCAGTCAGCACGACGGCGCGCATCTCCTTCGCGTCCCCACCCGGCATGACACTTTCTGGCTCTTTCCCGCCGTTCTTCTCTATCATGTGCTCCGTCTCCTCTGAAACCTCTGCTCCTTCCTTTGCCATATCTATAGGCATCATGGGGCAGCGTGGTGATGCTGAGCGGCTGGCGGCGCCTCTTCTCTCCTCCCCGCGTCAGTTAGTCTGGGCTCTCGGCAGGTTACTCCCCTAAGTAGCGTAGCGGCGGGGGATGGCCGATCAGACGGCTCACACTTACCGTAAAACTTACCATAAGCGTGCAGATATATTTAAATACCGATACAAATCCCGTGACACCCCCACAAAATCATAACGATATGTAGCGATTAAAAAATACTTAATATTAAGCATTATAAAGAATCACGATGCGTAAGAAATTTCCGTGGGCGATGCCAAGCATGACAAACTCTTTTACAGTTTTGATTACCCGTTATAATTACCCCTGATTTTTTTTCGTGTATGTGTGTTTCCTTCAATGATAAGCTCTACAGTATAGTGACAGAAGTAACCCAAACTCAGATAAAATAAAGGAAAAAATGGAGCTAATAACAAAGAGACGAAACAGGAATTGCCTGTTATGTAAGCAGGGCCCCCATCAGAATTAGTTGAACTCAATAAAGCGGAAAAAAGAGAAATAATAACGTAATATTATCCGTGTTTTACTGATAGAAAGACTTCAAAAGCGTACTGTCGGTAGTGTATTCTATAAGAACTTGTGTTTTTCAAGTAGAAAAGTACAAGCAACTGAATTTTTTTCAGATGCCTTAATTCTGATTGGAAACAATTAAACTAATATAATATTCCCATTTCTCGAGTTGGAAACGAAACACAAGTAAATTATTTTGGATTAGCATGTAAATGTTTAACTGCGTTGAGCAAGTTATTAAACATTATTGCAGCTGATTGCAAGTAGTTATATATACCATTGCGTAAATATTATAAAGTGTGAACATAGCTTATAAAGTGTGAGCATAGCATCATCTGTCTTAAATGGCTAAATATTATCAAGTATTAACTTATATGTATTAAATGGTTATCAAAGTTGAATGTATGACGTTAGAGTTTCTTTTGGTAGCATGAGTAACTGAGAAAAAAATCACATGGCCTTCATAACAGTGTTTGCTTGATTGTGTATGCGTTGTATTTATTGTTTTGTGTGTATTGGCCTCTACATTCTGCACGAAGTATTTTAAAAATAAAAATGTTTGGTATGCACCAATGACAACAAAAAAGCAACTTTGCAAAATATAGAAATAACGCAGTTAAACTCATAGCTTCGCCTTAGTATAGTGTCAATGTACTATATGCTGTATACGGGTATTCGCCTGCTAAGGAGGTTTCCATGGTTACTGGGGCAGGTAAATAAACAGAGGGTGAAGCGCATCGCCGATGTTGGCCCACAACCTAAGAATATAGGTGCAAAACAAATTATTGTGCGTTAATGGGTTTCAGAGATCCGTGTTAAACTGGAGCATTGCAGAAAGAAGAGGTCAAAGCCATCTGAATTATAAAAGAGGTGGCCCGATGAAGTACCCTTCAGTTCATCTAGTTCAAAGCTTAATGGAGACGCCAGAAATATACATAGGCCCTACAACCAACAAATGTACTCTGCGAGACCTGCCAATTCATGAAAAAAGATCCTCTCCATAAATGGGATTTTCCTTCCACTTTAAACATAATATCTATTGGTCTAATAAAGTGTGGTCAATCAAATAACCAGATGAGGTGGTCCAAATAAACAGACTTTTATGAGCAAGCGATTGAATCGAGGTAGAGGTTTGGCATAAAGCAGTTCTTCAGTACTGCTATTAATTAGGCTTGTTTAGATGTGGTATCGAATTGCACAATTAAAATCACATTAACCGAATAGTTTACTATGAAAGCCCTACTGTAAAATTTTTTATAAAATTGTATGTTTCACTTTCAAGGGAATAAAGAAGAATTCATTATTTTAATTATAGCATGATTTGTGGTTTAAAACAAATTAATTTCAGATTTTTCCCCATAAGTTTCCAAAATTATTAAATAATGACAATATATATAGACAGACAGACAGATAAATGTATAAAGAGAAAGAAAGAAAGAAAACTGATTACCGCCATTACAAACGTAAGAAGTTTACAGCAGTACATTTAAACCGTGTGGTGAATTAAATTAATATGTCAATTGAGCATGACTGAATGAGAGATGACCACCAGTGTGTATGACAATGGATCGCTATGACCAGAAAGAAGGAACACTGGTTTAAGGGCTTTAGTGATGCCAATCCTGACCAAAATGACACTTATTAAGACAGAAATTTGCAGGAAATCAGAGAAATTTCACAGTTTTAGCAAGTAATTCATGATGTATTTATATTCACTCATGTTTTTATGGCTATTACTTAAAATAATTTAAGCAAGACGATTAATTGCGGTACCTATATGATTTTCTCTTTTTTTTAATCCGGAAAGCATTATGAAAGCAGTGGGTCTGTCGACATAAAAAGTCATTAAGAATTAAGACCATAAATGTTAAAGTTTCTATAACCATTTCTATAGTACTACTTGCAAACTTCCTCCATCTACTGGTGAAAATATGGCATAAACTTCCGAAGTTTAAACCGGCTCATTTTATTACCGTTCACATAATATAATTATGATCCTTAACACTAGGTAATAATTATATCATTTACTATGGAAAATGTATTAGAATTATTTTATACTACTTTATCAATTCATGTTTTAAAGTGACATAGAGGCCGGACCAAGAAACAGGGCATAAGGCAGGGGAAACGGGGACGTGTCACATCCAATCTATCTAAATATAGATCTTAAAATGAATGGGATACTCCTTCTATTATATAATCATATATATCAAAAAATTGTAATATGGTAAGAGCTTCGACTATACATGCTACTCTTTGAACTGGCTAGGCCATCAGTGCAAAGCTCACCTCAGACTGAGGAAAAGGTCTGTGTTTACATGAGTGTGGAGCACCAAGGAGTTACCATGGATACAGTGAACAATCAGAGCTGCACCCGACAGGATGACTCTACACAGACTACATTGGCAGATAGGAATCCCCATAAGTAGGAGCAGAGTGCCAAACAACTTGAGACGGGGAATGACAGATTCTATGGGCTTTTCCAGCCCAAAATATCAGCCGTTTTAAAAAGTTTAATAAAAAGTATTATTTGAATGCATGGCCCCCCAAAAAGCAAATGAAAATAATACAACTCCACTGTTCGTCTGTAGTTATGGCTATTGAACATACTTTTCCAAAATTTCTGTGCAATTTGGCTGTAAATGATTTCATTGATAAATTTGTATCTTGTATATATGGAAAATATTTCATGTAACTCTTTTAAAACTAGGAAATAAAAAATGGGTGTGTTGGCATTTAATCCATAAAATACTATTTATAAAATGAGTTAAGTTCCATATAAAATATCAAAACTTTTAACTTGCTGAAACCTGAGAAACAACAAATACTTAAAAAAAACAAAAAAAAACAAAAAAGAAAAACTGGACTTTCCTGGATATTTATAACAGACCACATGTGAAAATATCCAACAAAATAAAAGATGGTTACTGTGGTTAGGAAGTCTGAGAAGTCAGTTACTATCTAATTTAATCTTATACCAAACCTCTAATTGCTTATGAAGGATATGACATGGCTGTCAACAACTTTATAACATACATTCAGTTTTCAAATTTAAAAAGACTGCATTTACCAAGAATTTGAATGAATTACACCTCTGTGTTGATGGCTTTAATCACATTACCTATTATCCATACATCTCAAACTCAATTTTTTTGTGTATGCAAATACAACCGGATACAGCTCGTACAAGTACAGGCTTGCACACATTGTACAGCGTACATCGAGTGTGAAGTGTGTGAGACCAAATGAACTTAAAAAACAATTATGTACCAAGTTCAAAAGTAAAAGTGAAATCCAAGGTAGGTCTGTGCATGCCAGTGTGTTATTCAAATAGTGTCTACCCATCAATCTCCACTCTCCTTCTTGCATTAATTGCAGATTATATGACTAGCAAGACATTTTTACTTTGTGCGTATCAAAAACTAAGGTCACTCTTCAGAGTAAACCTTACACAACAAAAATCTCGCCAGCTGCATTTGTGCGCAACATTTACAACAGCAAGAAAATGTGCTGCCAACAGGAGACAAACACATTACCTTCACAATACTTTTTACATCCCTGTCATGTTTTTTTCTTCACTAGATACATTGGTATAAATTCAGATGCCATTACTGAGGAATACAAACCTTTGCATATTAGCTTCATGTGCGTTCTGTCTGCAAAAAGCAGTTATGCTACATCAACTTCCATCTGAGGTCTTCTGAAAATGGTCATGTGGGTGATTAGATAATGACCTCAGACTTCTTGATTCTAATTCTTGGGAACTTCTGTAAATATTCGTAGGCCATGCATGGTTTTGATCTCATCTTTAAGCGCCTGTTAAGGGAAAATAAACTTCAGTACTGTGCAGAATGAAAAGCGGCAAAGCTTTCCATACACAGTCCCATCTGAGGGTGTAGAACTTGAGACTGATGGTATCATTCGATTTATTTTGTGACACTCAGTTATAAGTGATATGAAGAAACACTTCGAAAATATATAGCATATCACAGGTGTCATCAAATGAAATGGGACTCTTTCATCTATCCACCCTTAACTTGTATTCCAAAGCAGGATGGTGGTAAGCAGGGACCAGCATGGACCGGATGTCAGTCAAAGGTATTATTAAATCACCTGATTCACTAGCTGATGTTGCTGAACTGTTCTTTTGCCCTTGAATTCCTCCGATTCAATGTGTATTTCATACATGGCACCACATCCACCTAGAAACCACAAAAAACTCTGATTTAAATGTTGTCCTGTTTGCAATATTGTAGTGACGCAATAATACACATAAACGTTTGCTGTCTTCCGCAAGTCTTACCGCATTATCGCTTCCGACGTCACTCAGACAATTAGCTGGTCGGTTATACTCGCCTGAAATGTCAAGCACCTTCAGCGAGGCTGCCTGCGGAAATTTCTCTTCAAGTATTTTCGCAATTCTGATTTCTCCCTCCGTCTGAGACGATAGAGCCCTATGCGTTTGACCGGCGACTAAGGCAACCTGTGACAGACACTGACCCAAGAAAATGTTAATACAAGAAACGAAATTGCAGTCTGTTTAAAATGTCGTGTGAGTAATAAACCATACGTTACATTAATCTAAAGTTTAGAGGACAGAGTTACAGAACTAGTAAACTAAAGTTAATGACAAATCTTCTCGATTGCTTATTGGTTATACAAAAAGCTGGAAAGCTACATGACCTACACACGTACCTGTTTTCTGCGAAGAAATCTATTAAGTGCAATCATGGTGATGTTAGTATATATTTTTAGGGCGTAAACGTCAAACAGACATATAAGTGAACTACAGGCTGTCCTCCATTGTCATGCCCTAGAAAAAAATCCATTCCTGTCGCACATACATGACGTTTCCATCCTGAACACGGGGCGGTCTTTAAACTAGGTATCTGAATTACATCTTTATCTGATGCCCCCTATTGTCTCACTTTGGAATTACATCCATTAAACGCCAAAATAATTTATTTGATTAAGTATCCAAGCGTGAAGTATAGATCATCTTTTTGTGACATGGACCCCGTTCAGGATGAAGCTTATAGATCCCTTCTCAGAATAATGTTATTTAAATATCTATGATTTATATTGTTCACAGGTATATGGATAATATTCATGGACCACAAGTTATTACACTTGGTATGAATATTAACATACACATATAATTTTTTTGTATTATCGAAAAGTCTCACTAGAAATAAAATAATCTCTACCTTTTAGCGTGGCATTGTACTTTTACTTATGTAAAAACAGCGTCTCCGAAATGTTTTTAAGATTATGTTATAGAAAAAGAGAATTTTCTTCATCCCTGTGAGTCAATGGAATAATTTTCACACAGCCCATTTTACTCCAGAAAAAATGGCTACAGAATATGAAGCTATGATTAGGTTTGTGCAGTATATAATTTTCATGCTGCAATACATGACAAATTATTCCTCAGTATAGAGTATTTTCAAAAATGTTGGTATTTTTGTAATCTTGGCAAAAAAAATGACTGACGGGATAATTTTTTTGTCAAGATTTCAAACTACTACGGTAAAGATACTGGCGTATAATGTATTGAGATAACCTGCCTATTTATCAGAAATATAGCTAATCCTCATTTTTTGTTAGGTTGCTGAATGAATTCATTTTATATACTCCCTTCCCCCCATTACCGGACTATTAAGTATGGTGAGTAATCTGTCAGTATTTCACACTGTAGTAATAAACTGCGAAACACAGATAAACAACTTCCAGGTTTATTATTGCTGAAATAAATTATTCCATTATGATCTTACTCTTAACAAAACTAAACATACAAATAAATATTTGTACATTCCTCTTTTCTTTACATTCCTTGTGCAAATTAAAAGTATGTTGATCACCATACAACTGATAACGATGGATGATAGTTTACGTTGGCCAAAAACAATCGTTTTTACACAAATAAAAACAAATCTGATTTGTAGCTCACTACACTAATACCCTGCTATCTCAGGGTCTTGTTCGGGCATATTACTCAAGGAAACCTCACTCCCCCTTGCAACACTCATTTTGGCTAATCAAATTCCAGCTGTTGAGGTACATAAAACAACTCCAGGTTTACATTTTTGTTCAAGTTATTCACAAATAAAAATCCAGAACATCAGATATTTGCAAAACTTATGTTTGTCCTCAAAAGGAGGGGCCCCGTGACAAAACTGTCAAGAGTTAAATAGAAAAACATAAAAAGGCCAAACATTAAAATAAAAAAATAAAGCAGCTTCACAGTGGTCTGCGTGTCAGTTGATTGTGCAGCCGTCAGGGTCCTGCATCCCTCTCACTTCTTGTACTTCTCTCTTCCATTCTCATTCAGGATACAGATGTGCTGGAAAAATAAATAAAAAAAATAAATAAAATCAAGAAGCTCCCCTGTATTTGCCTTAGTCGTGCTTTCAGATCTCGGTATTGCAGACACACACAAAAAGCTCCCCCCATACATCTGATCTACTTACACTGAGGTCTCTGAAATACTCATTGTAATCGAGGGCATATCCGACTAGAAATTTATCCGGAACTTCAAACCCAATGTCTGAAGGCAAAGAGGTAGACCAAAGGCATTAGTACAATGGACTATACAGTATATTTATTGCAAACAATACGCCAAGCAATTCAAGTGATCCTGAAATAGTACACAACAAATTTTTTCATTGCTAGAAATTAAACATGAGACTCACTGTCCACAGAGCTAATAAGAAGCTTATAGTATCACTGAGACACTAATGAGCTTATCAGATTTCAACCAGAATAGCGCAATATGCATGGAAAAATAAAAATAAACAACTGCATCTATCACTGAGATTTTATTATTTGAATCATAATTAATGTTGCCATAGCTGTGAGCTTAAGTGTTTAGACTTCTTTCTGTAAAGTCCTACTAAAGTGTGTCACACTTTCTCATAGAGAAAAGATAAATAGGACTCACAATCTGGTCTGTATCCAGAGCTTTTTTGCGTCCTTTTGACCAAGAGGCTATAACGAAACAATGTCATCCGGTTTGATAATCTGCTCATCATGCAATAATTGTGACTGAAGTGTATCCTATAGAGCTTTGCACAAGATTAATATGGCCACTGTGTGCTTTACATAAATGAGAAAATCACCTCTTTTGGAAGTAATTTACAGGCACTCAGCTTTATATGATATGATATGCAGCAGACCAGAGGGAACCCCTGGTATTTTACCTTCCAACACAAGAACCTCTGTACTATAAAAACTGGAGTAAATTAAGAACCATACCTTACTACTTTGACAATCTTTGGATTGTGCTTATTTAACAGAGAAAGCAATGTCTGCATTGTTCTTCCGGTCTCAACAATATCCTGAAACACAGAAAGTTATTACACAAAAAAGAGATTGTCAAGATAGATATTTTAACTGTTGTAAAAATCAAAGTTAAGAGATCTTACCTCAACAATCAGAACATTCTGTGGAGAAAAGTGCAAGACTGAATATGGTAAAAAATAAAATTCAAACAATTTTTCTTATGAGTGAAATTCCATACTCACTTTCCCCGTGAGGGCAGACAACTCATCCCCACCTATAACTTTAACATCAACTGAAGACTGGTCATCCTGGAAAATAAATAAGTAACAATGACACCTTCACTCCAACTGTCTGCAGTAGCAAAGCAGAATAGACACAAGCAATGAACTAATATAGTGCACATCTGATTTTTTCCTCAATTCCAGTACGTCAAGGTAGAATTAGCACAATATATTAAATGAAGACATAGTGCCGTGGACAATAACAGTTTTAAATTAATTGATACAAGATGTAAATTCATGTCTTACTGAAAAAGTGGACTTGGAGATTTACATTTAATCAACTATGGTTCCAGTCTTCCATCACATTAACTTACATTTTTATGCAGTAATAGGCACCAAAAGCATGCCAACACAGAATTTACACACTCAAGAATTATATCCACCCTGAGGGTGATTACTACAGTGATTAAAGGCCCAGAAAGAATATTAATTAGAGTTTTTTTTTAAGTGAGAAGAAACAAAGATGAATCACTCACACAGTAGCTTTTTAGTCTAATGAAATCCACAGTCAATGGAACAGATTTATCGACGTTTTGATTAAGTGCCTTCATGTAATCTAGCAGGTCTGCAAAGAATGTATAACCACCTTTCAGAACACACAAGGCAACTATATGGCACCCTCCCATGTCTTGTACTATATTTCGGGCCAATCGTTCTGTCCTGCAATGGGAGAAATGGACATGCTTAGACAAAACAGCAAAAATATATGGTCAGCATTAATAGTGTAATGCGATGCTTCCCAGCCTGGTCCTCAGGAATCCCCAGAAAGTCCACATTTTTGCTCCCTCCCAGCTCCCGGTAGAGGAGCAAATATGTGGACTGTCTGGGGTCCCTGAAGGACCGGGTTGGGAAACAATGGTGTAAAGCGTACTCCCTTTACAGTAATCTCTATGGCAGGTATTCAAGGAAAATACTGTGCAGTATACCATCGATTTACAGTGTTTTAAAGTTGTCCAAGTGGAGGAACTCCTAAGGTACATGAGACTTTGCTGTATTGAGCATACCTATCCATAATGAGCCCATGAGGAATAATCACCCGATCCAAATCTTCTTCATAGTGTTTGGGTACACAAAACAGATTCAAGTCATGGCCTTTCTCATCATCTGGAATCTTGGAAGGAGGAAGGAGATTAAAGAGATTACAAGCGAAATGGAACGGCGTCACCACAAGTGAGCTCATGCAGAGAAACACTATAACACGCGAAATGTATGCCACCAGATAATCTCAGGTAGCATGACAAGAAATTCTGACATAAGCATGTTAGAGTTATTTAATTTAAACCCTCAATCATGGAGATGTGAGACAATAGTGTGCTCCCTCTTGAAATAACTTTCATTATCAGTTTACAACAATTGAACAAGAACTGTAAGAACTATGCCTACCTTAAATTTTCACAGCAAAATCATTAATTTTAACATTGATCTTTGTTGTATGAAATCAAGCAGTTTTAGACCTTTCAAACACTACACATCCTACAGGACTGACAAATATAGGCCAGGGTCTCACTATGGGATACAGCTGTGGGGTAGCTCTCTTTGGCCTTATGCATTAACATGAAAATCACTCCTTTCACAGAAAAAGGTGCCAAAATCCGCTTAGGAGTAGTAGCAAAATGAACTGGGTCAGCGCCGATAAAGGGATACGGCTTCTTTTCTGAGCGAGAATAAAAAATACTCATCATTTTAATTGCACGTTAAGCTACTATTATGAAGGACAAAAGCCTTCTTACTCATAACTGTGAACACACACCATGTCTTGTAGTTCAACATGGGCACTATACAGTCCGCGACGTAAACAAAACAAAATCTAGTTAAGCGTACCTTACGAACAGTTTCTACATTTATCTCCCTCCCGACGTATTAATTGACGCATGAAAACCAAGTGATGGTTTTATGATGAAAGCTCTACCTCAAGACTCGATCATTTCCGGGTTTTTAAACCCGGGGGGAAAAGCTACAACAAATATTTTTTACTAATTATTGGAAGGCATGGCGTCTATCACCAATTTAATAAATGTTACAAACGATGAAATAAGACTTTTGTAATCAGAATAATTTTCTGACTTCTGGCGTCATAGCAAAGTCATACGTTCGTGAGGAGTTTTATATAGTAAATGCGACACGGCTTCAGCGTCTTACTGCCATCCATTACTGATATTCGCCCTGAATGCAGAGGCAATAATAAATAAATGGTGTCGCCTTAGCAACAGTGAGGAAGCTGCAGTGCGCCTCGTGCGACAGACAGCACGCGATAAACACGACACGCGCCTGGACCGCTGCAGGAGACACCCACGTACGCACCGAGCATACACAAGGCGCCGCCCTTCCTAGCATAAAAATCCTACTAAAACGCTATCTATCCCTGAAACATCCAAACTAATAAAGTTAAGACATTGGCTCACCGCTAAAAATATGAATTCAGACCAGGAACGCCGTATCCCGCTTTTTTTAGCACAGTTCAACCTTTATTTTTGAGCTAGAAAAACATGCATCTTAATATTACATACAAGATCCCGAATCCTACGTTTAGATTGCAACCACTCACCTGCAAAAACGATGCCATTATTTCCTGTTAGCACTTCTGTTTTCCCCAAGACTATAATATCAGATATACCATTCCCACCTCCCAAAAATGCTTACTCCTGCGCGCTTCCCTACAGTCAGTACTTATTGCGACAAAGTATATGTAACGTTCCCTGCTGGTTAAACCCTTACGTCACAATCCATTTTAACTAATAATCTGATTTACACCGCCGCAACCTGAGTTTTGGCTTACTTTCTACGTGAGGAACGACAAATTACTGACAAGAGCTTGAACATTAGACCGTTCTAGAAATATGCGGAGTGCTTATGATTAAGTAAATTTTAATTTAGTAAATGTTGACTAAGGACTTCTTGTAGTGCTAAGTGGTTTATGCTTTTATTTTTTAACCCTCTTACTGTAAAATGTAATTCAGTGATTCTATAATTGCATTTAATTAAAGAAAAACATTGTAATTTTGCAATATATTTAGTGTACTGTAAAAGCCATTGCAATACATTGATGTCATTTTTGTTTCCACAACAGATTTATATGGATGATGAGTAGGATTAAGTGGCGGCTCCGGATAATTTTTTAGGGCTTCGATGAATGACTTCACTCCGAGCAAATGAAAAATGGGGTAGAATTAATTTAAGCTCCTCAACCGCTAGGCTGAAGTTTATTTGTATCCATGATTCTTCCGGATAATTGCAGGCTGGGCGATTTGTAATAAATGGAGACCAAAAGTACGTATTAGTAATGGCAAATCCATAGTATACAAACCGCAATTAAACATCAATGACCTTAATGTTTATTTATACTGATGCTTAAACATGCAAAAAGATACTATACGTAGCACATGTATCACGAGGCACATTCAACAGTACAATGACGAAAGAAAAAAAATCAGGGCAACTACATTGCATATTATTTTTGGGAAAATGGATAATTAAATGGCTTATGAAGATAGGTGGGTGGCTCATTGGCTAGCACTGTTGCTTCACACCTCCAAGATTAGCAGTTTGAACCCTGCTTCTGCTGTGAGTGTTGGGGGACTGTATCTTTTCTCTCTATTTCATGTAGGTTTCTTCCTGCAAACCTACATGTTAGGCTAAGTTATCCATAGATTATGATTGTATGTACCCTTTGATGGATAGACATGACGTCAATGAGCCCAGGCCTCATGCTGTGTGAGACAGGTAACCCTGACTAGGATAATTCTTCTGAAATTCCATGCATGAAAACAAGTTTTCAGTTTTGGTTGTTTTCATGTATGTTGCAGTATTTGTCCTGCATTCGCTCCACCTGTAGAAGACACTGCTTCAGACATCTTGATGACCACAGCGAATGGAACACTCTCTCTGTGATGTCATGACCTTAGCTGCCTGGCTGAGGTATGAAGTGCCCGTGCATATCAATGTGCATTTCCACATCCAGTGAAGCCCTAGCGATCTCCGTAAAAGTTTTTGCATCCAGCACAAGCAAGAAGGCTGACACCCTTGGACTGAGCTTGATGACTACAATCAAAACTACACCTGCAATGAGAAAGCCAATGCAATGATATGTTAATATTAATTGATACAGAAATGCAGGGAATAGTTCAGCACTTCCGTACATTATTTTCAAATGAAACTGGTAAAAAGACACATGCGATATTTTATTCAAAGTAGTAAGTAAATGATGAGAAAGACATTTCAGCAGTATTTGCTGTCAAAAATATTTTTACGGTTAAGGTGTTTCAGTGGATTTCAGTTTCAGTACATCTTAGGGCTTGTTCTAATTTGTTGTAACTTCTGCATGAACTCACCGTCATCCTCCTCCTCTGCATTTGGGCTAGCAGTGAAGACTGCTTCACCAGGCCAGCAGTTCTCCTCAGTCCACTCCAAAGCCTTCTTTTCTTCAACATCAAACTTCACAACCTATTCACAGAACCCAAAATGTGCTGCATTTTACAGATCAACTCTTCTTAATTATGTAATTACTGATGTAAAAGAGGTAAACAAGCTCTCATATCAAGTCCTGGTATATAATATATTGTAGTGGTACCTTTGTACTTCTGGCTGACATGTCAGTACAGGTCATGTACACATATCTGTGCTTTTTTCCATTGAAGTCGTAGTTAATTCTGGGTAGTTCCACACCTGTTGTGGTTGAGAATGCAGAAATACAGAATAAATACAGTATTCAAGTACAGGATGCACAGAAATGCATCTGTTCTTTATCAAAAGAAATGGAAGCAAAGGTGCTGACAGTCCGCTTCACGCTGACTGCAGAAACTGGAAAACAGGTGAATGTCTCACACATGATTTTTTCTAGTATACTAGAAATTTAGAATGTTATTACCTTCACAAAGTATTTCTGGATGGCAGAACAATCTATCCTCATTCTCTTTTATGACATTGGCTGTAGTAAATGTGAGCTTTACCAAATCATCTCCAAATTCGGCCTCCTAAAGGAATAGCATATAGAAACATTTACTGCTCCCAATTAGTGAATCTTGGTGTTGTTTCCTGTTAGGTGTATCATTATTGTCCATCTGTTACAATGTTGTCTTCTTTGGATCAAAGATGAAGTATGTTGCGTTTTTGTTGACTAAATGGTACCTTGTCATTCAGCAGAGGAAGGGCGAATCGCTTGTATTGTGGTTTAGTGAAGACTTTTCCTGACATCCCAGGTTTCTCCACTTCCAGTTTCAGATTTTTTAGGTAAAACATTTCATACAGACTGTTGTCAGCATATGTGATGGCGTCAAACACCACGTGACCATCCTTTTCAAATGCGTTGACATGGTGATATATAACCAAAGCATCCGTGAAGAACTTTGCCACCTCCTTACCAGTCTGTCTATGTATCAGGTGAATCAAGGTCTGAATGTGATGTAAGAAAGATGGAAATATTTGACTCCATTTGAGATGAGGCTATCCATTGAAAACCTTTACCCCAAAGTGCGTAACATTTCAAAAGTCACGATTTGCACCCTCAGAATGCAGGTGACTGTAGATTCTTACATATTCCTCGGGGCAAAACTTGAGGCAGCTGGCCCAGTTGACGTGCCTCATATATGCTGTGGCCATTTTAAGGATGTCCAACTTTAAGGGCTGTTCAACAAAGATAAAGTAGTTGTCTGTCATGCCAAAGCTATGGTAGTAGCTGGGATTCATGAGGGAACGGCAAGGTACTGTACACAGCACCTCCAGGTTCTTTAAGGCCGGTGTAGCTTTGTCATCATCTGAGGAGAGTCATTTATATGAGGAAGACAATTGGTGTTTCTCAATACCAAGAACATGAAGACTGTACTTGTGATCTTGACAATTCCGGTCTTGCTAACTTGGATCCCAAGAATTAACTTGGGGCACAATGAATCGTGGGACTGGTCTTGTTTGACAAGGATGCAACTGATGTGTCCTTGTATTTAAAGTACGGTCAAGTAGGCCTGTGCATATTAAGAAACACCCAGTGTCTCCTTGGCAGATATTCCCAAAAATTCCAGTCATATAACTGACACCATTAAATGAATATGAATCACACACCATCTAATGCAAATACAATTCAACATGTTCTGTGTGCATGTTTTTTAAATTTCAAAATACTACCTACTGTACTGATCTAAGCAGGCCTTGTGATTTGTGCTTGCTCTTGAGACAAAGAAGAAAAGCAGTGATATAGTTTAAAGGATAGCTTTATGGGGGTCTTACCCTGTGCAGAAGGGGGAACTCTGAATAGTTTGTACTTTGTCTTGCCATTTTCTACTACTGAGGTCCCCATATTGTAGGTGTTTCCTTCTTTGTCATAATGTGGGTGTGATGTCACAAGGTTTACAGCAAGATATTTTAGGTAGTCCACCTGAAATACGCAGAGAAATGCCCAATACATGTAAGCTTCATTGGACCCATTAGGTTAAAATCAGACGAAGACTGTTAAACTGTAATTACCTTGCCTTGTGTTTCCAAGATGTTAGGGTCTATTTTACGTATATAGTTGGTCTCTGAAGTAGCATAATATTCCATTCCATATTTTATTATATTATTCCCACAGTTGTCAGTGAAGTCTGGGATGGTGTGGGACAGAAAGCTGATCACTCTAGAAATAATGTTTTTTGAAAATAAAGAAAATTTAGTACATATTCAGTGGGACCCCTGTATCTGCAGCTTCAGTAACCATGGTTTCAGGTATCTATAGTTTACCACAGTCTGAGAAAAATATTAGAAATTACGAGAATAAACGATTCATAAGTTTCAAACTGTGCACCAAGTGAGAACAGGCTGTACAATGCTGAGTACTGACAATAGGCTAAGATATTTTTTAACAAATAAAAGTTTCTCATTTTCATTGTAAAAGGATATAAAAACATAATTTTCATTGCTCCGCCATCCCTTGATACATGATTTTTTGTCCATTGCTGTACTGTCTCTTCAGAATTTCCCTAAAATGTCAGAGTCCCTTTCATTCGAGAGAGAGTGCAGTGTTATACAGTGCTCTCCATTAATGTACAACGTATTTTATCATTACTGTCTTTAATGTTGCTAAAGTCTTTCTCTGTGTAAGTTGTCAATTAAATTTTACCCTATGTATGCACACGAAAATCGAGTTATATGTGAGATGGTTCCATGAATGGTTCGCTATTATTCACTTGTTCTGCTGTCCACAGTAGGTCTTGGAATGTATCCCCCGCTGATACCGGGGGTCTAACAGGTTTCAATTATGCATGATGTTCATCTTAAAGCTGTTCACACTTGTAATATATTTTTCATGTGATGCAACATAATGGTCACAGTGTCAGTCACAGTGCTCATGGAAAAGAGCAAACCGAAGACTTACTTGGACAGTATATTTTTGCTTGGATGGGGGTAGGCCATTGTTCCCATTTCTGACACTACAATTCTATTGGCTTCCATGTTTGCTTTGTAGGTATCTCCTTGGAGATATTTACTTCTGTAGAATACATCCCCTGCAACACCAAGAAATGTCTACAAGGAGCCATTGAAACTAAGTTAAAGGATATAATGTATCGATATTCTGGGTCCAACCAACCAATCAGGGGAAAAGGGACTTTTATGTTAGCTGGGTTCTCTCCACTTTAACTTACTCTAACCTGTTGTACCATCTGAGAGCTTTTCCTTACCATCTTTGAATGTAAAGCTGTGCATTAGTGCCATCCCATCAAACCAGTGGTTGTAACTGGTATCTCCCACCGAGAACATGCCTGGGCCAATGCGAACAAGCGTTCCCTGCAACCAGTCAGGGAGGCAGCCTTCCTCAAATTAAAACAAACAAACAAAAAAAAAATCACATATCATAAAAAGAGTGAGATGTAGAGATTTAGGAATGGATGGTGTGGATGTTTTGGGAGCTGTGAGGAATGTAAGTTATAAGGGTATAAAAACATGTTTGTAGTGTGTAAAAGAGTGGAAGGAATTCCCGAAAGATTTTGAGGGTGCTAAAAAAATCACCGCCTTTGACCCTGCAATCATTCTATCCCGTTCATCTATTCGCCCGAGAGAGCCAGGCACTCTCACAGGCTTTCCGTATAATTTTGGCAGTAATCATACTGCACATGCTCAAACAGAGGCATCTTGTAAGAAAACAAAAATCCAGGCCCATTCCTATTGTTCACAAACAATATGCTGACCTTATGTTACTGATACCATATTCCTGAAATATGCTGACTCTTTTTCTTGGATTCTGCCACATGATCCAAGCTTGAAAAAGTATCCAGAATGATTTATAAAAGATCATTTTAATTTGTGGGTTTTTGGGTTATGTGTTCTAAATTTCTAGGGATTATAACTTCACAAATATAAGGCTTTTTAATCTACATTTTGATTTTCAGAAACATGACTTCAACTTAACATTTCATCTAAAAGTGAGCACACAGTCACCTTCACTGTCCCAGGACATTAATATTTTAATTTGGACCAGTGCAGGGGCATAGGCTGCTGCCTTTGGGCCCAGAATGATTGGGCTTTTGGTCACGTAATGATTTTGTAAAGTTATCTGTGATCTATGCTATCTATTAGTGATGGCTAAATGAAGCTTCGTGAAACATTTGCTGTTTTTTTTATCCCACTAGATGGCACTCTTGGTTTGCTTTGGTGAATGCTCTGAGCCCCGTTTTGAATAGAGAGCACCATCTAGTGGAGTCAGAAAATATAGCAAGTGGTTCATGAAGCTTAATTTGGCCATCGCTGCTATCTATGGTAAATGTCAGGGTTGGGGCCATTCCGGAATGCACTCATCAATTCCAATCCAAATCAGGAAATGGAACTAGAGTTGGAATTTAAATACCCCTGAAATTCGCATTCAATTTCAATTCTGTTCCCCATAGTTTTTTTTCCAGTCCGAACTCCAGTTCCATTTCCTGATTTGAATTGGAATTGATGAGTTCATTCCGGAATGGCCCCCACCTCTGGGTAAATGTGTCATGAATGCACATTATGGATGCAGTTGACACGCACTGGATCAGAGTGTAATGTTTTAAGGTTACTGCTATTGAGATGCGCTTCTTTGATGGGGTCTCTGTTAAGCTCTTTCTGTTTGCTGCATATGACTGATATGAAAGTGTAAGCTTGCTGGCCGGTGCTTTTGCTCATATGGATACCTTCCAAATATTAATCAAGTTTAACCAGCAGCGTGGCAGGCATTGTATTAGTTGTCCTCTTAGGTATAATCAGAACATCCTACCCTTATTGTGGCACAGACCACTCAACATAGCATTAGCATCAAAGATACAAGTATTGGTGAATATTGCTGTGAAACAAGGATTACTGCTAATCAAGACCCATCATACTAAACACAATTACAACATTCGTGCAGTAAAATCTGCCAAAGGGACTACATCATTCATTTTTTGTGATATCATTATGCTGATAATGCCAATGTTTACTTAGTTTTTTTTTGTAAAAGAAGCAAAATTCTAATCATACCTTCGACTGACGCCTTAATTGGATCGGGGATTTCTTCTTTATTCTTGCTGCGATCGTATGGCATTGTTTGATTGTTTGTTTGTTTCTTCTTTGTGTTGTACATTTATGGCTCGCCGAATACTGTCAGGGCTCAATCTGACAAATCTAATTCAGTCGCTGGTCCGTAAAAATAAATGGTAGACGTACACATATTTAAAGGGAGTCACCATGCAAGGTGTGCATATCCAGCGATAGCATATCTTATCTTCCTTGCTATGTTGCTTGTAGTCTATCTGCTATATATCAAACGTAACAAACTACGCATGTTAGTAGGCTATAAACTCCACGCATCAGTATAAAAAACAGACATGCTTTACATTGCGAATTATATATCATATTTAAACTCCTTTTATAGTATATATTAAGTGTTTTTTTATTTATATGAGTACATTTTTTCAAAATATAGAAAGATTTTTTTAAATATATGTCATTAATCATTAATAAAATGTGACCCACATAGAACTTCCTGGTAGTGATCCAACTTATCACATAGCCTATAACCAGAATGTGAGTTTCAACATCACTGCATGCATTTCATAACAGAAACTGAAGATAAGCTAACAGTCGAACCTGATTTGATATTCTAATAATTATTGAAACACCAAAATGATATTTTGACAGTGTGATTGATTTAATGTGTTGCTAAATGTTATGCTTGAGATTGTTATTTTTGTGAAAATGTGAGCAGGCATATACTGTAGTCAGGTACTAAGGTTACAAGTTTGAACTGTCCGACCCCACCCCCCCAGAATTTTGCACTGGGTCAGGCATGTTGTCAGTAAAATGAGGCCTACATGTTTGAACCCCTGTCCAACATTTTTTCTGGCCCCAGTCAGCAAAATCTACTGATGGGGGGCCTTACCCTAAACCTAATTACCCCCCTGGTTAGTGAACACCAAGGGGAACTAATGATACCCCCCCACCCTCGGCCCTTACTCCAGGGTAAAGGCCTGGTTCAGAGGACATGGAAACTGGTGTTGCTGTTCTAAATCAAATGGCTGCTCCATAATCAGCAAATTTGACATTCATGGGGATCTTCTGCTCCAAACTCTAGAAATGTGAAGGGACTACTGTATAGTGAATCTGGATATCTGGGTTTAAGTCTCAGGTAGCAATATTCAATAATATGTGCATCATTATGTAAAAGCTCCTTTATACCCAGAAACTGAAATACCACAATCACACAAGGTTGTTAGTTTATATATATGTATTTTATTGTAATATGATTCAGATTCTAGTGTTGGGGAAACATGATAAGAACCACATCCACAAATCCATCCACTGATCCTCCGATTGCTCCGATTCCCCGTCACTCCTGCTCAGGGTTATGGGGGATATTTGAACTTCATGCTAAAATAATACAGTTTTGCTGTAATTATAATGAAATAGGTGTTTAGAGTAATCACATAGAGGAGTCAGGGTTTCTTCACAAACGATCCTTGCTGTTATAGGAGGCTGTAGTTTTGCTTTCATCAACGGCAGGGGCCAAATCAGCCCAGAACCTCCCGCCCCCCTAAACACACACAGCACTCCCATAATGCTGGTAGGGACATGTCTCTTCTGTCCGTACCCAAATCTACGTCATTGGTGTTATGCACCGTGTCAAAATGAGACCAGTCTGGTAAAATCACAGTTGCTTTTTCACAGATAACATTTAACAGCCCATTTACATCGATTCAGCAATGTTCCGCAAGAACAGATATACACCTGTGGAAATCAGACCCTTGGTGAATATCCTGATCTACCCAACCATAAGCAGCAATGCATATCATCTGAAGTCCATGAAAGTACCATATATATAATTAGATTATTGATAGGGTATCAGATCAGATTTTCTTTGCTGTACTGCAAAGGTAAAACTTAAGCTGTAAATTCTGTTATCAGTTGTGTTGATTGGCTTTATTGTCCTAATCTAAATTTTAAAATTACACTAGATAACAAAAACACTATGATTAACTAGTCTTTATTACAGATAAAGATGCTAAGCTAAATAGAGGATGATAGAATGTTTCTTTCTGCTGAACTTTGGATTGCTGTTTTTTTATGACACGATGCAATTTCCAACTCATCTCCCTTCACTCCAAAAATAAAGGCTTTGTTTGAAACTGAAGACAATAAAAATGTCAGACTGAGTGATATAATAGTGACGGATTTTACTTAAGGGGAACAAAACTGCATTTATTTAAGCTACGTTAATTCACATCTACCTGTTCTTAGTTTGACTTGGTCAGATTCTTTTTTTTTTAACTAAATCATTAGTTTGCCAGGAGGAACAGTCACCCGCAGGCCAAATGAACGCTGCAAATATTCACATTGGAATTACATTTGCGGGACCAAGGCCTAAGGGTTAACCTGCCATATTTAAAAGGCCCATTTGAATAAACTGTTAATAGTTCCAGAGTGTCACATTCTAACAACAAGCAAAACAAATAGTGGGCTAAGCCTCTGTGCCTTTGATCAGAAGGTCGCCGCTTCAAGTCCGGCTTCAGCACATCTACGAGTCCTTGAGAAAAGTCACTAACCCCCAGCTCCCTGGGCACCACGACAGGTGGCTGCCCCCCGCTGTCCCGTATGAGGGCAAGTTGGGAGTGGTGTAAAGAGAATTTCCCCACAGGGATCAATAAAGTATCTATTACTATTGATTGATTGAAACCACCATACAGTCCTGCTGATAAGTAAATATCATCATTAAATGTGTCATTGACACATTCCAAAATTTCATTATATCATAAACAGATGGCAGTAGTGTTTAACCAAACACTGACCAATGCTACACTTCATCAAAGCCTGTTAGCAGGAGTCTGGCTATGGGATGAAGATTCCATGTATATCCATGTGCACGCTGTGTTCGATCGTTGCTCGGGCAAACTCTTTCATGGTTTTTGCATCCAGGACCAGCAGAAAGGGAGACTTTTTTGGATTCTGGGAGATGACAGAGGACAGAATGACCCCTGAAACAAATAATTTGCACATTAGATGATTTGCAAGACAGATTAGTGCTGAGTTGGAACAACAGCATATCATAAATGTTGGGTTTTCCCATAAATCACTACTCTGCTTGCTTGTTGCTTCTCCCTGGGTAATATCTAACACCGCTGAATAAAGCAATTTATTTAAAAAGAAGAAAAGAAAATGGGATTCTATTTATGTAAACCTTGTATTTCCTGATTCAAACCACCTATATCAAGCCCCTTGCTGCAGAATCAGTGCTGATCACTGCAGAATTCTCACCATCATCCTCATCCACCGCATCTGGCGATGGTACAAAGATGGGTTCTGATGGAAAACATTCATCCTCAGTCCACTCAGCACATTGTCTGGTGACAATGTCTACTTTGCCAATCTATAGCGAGACAGACACAACAGTGCTGGAACGTCTGCTCATTTGACTGCCGGTTATATTAACTATCAATAAGGTACCAATCAGATAAAAACCCTTCAGAGCTGCAAATGAAGCACTTTACCTTATTTGGATGTGGCGACCACTCGACCCTCGAACCATAAAAGTAACGATACATTCTGCCATTCATTTTGTAGTTAATCCTTGGCAGTTCCAACCCTACATAGAGATGGAAACAATCAAGCCAAATACTTTATTAATAATACTACAATCAAGAATACCATTATATCACTGCTTCTGAGCTGAAATCCAAGGAAGTTGGTACACAGTGCTGGAAAACGCTCGAACTTGGCAAAATCCTAGTCTGGCCTTAGGTCACACATCATGTGCCATTACAGTTATTATTCATATTAATTACAATAAATATTAAAATACAGTGGAACCCCCATATCCGCTGATTTGGTAACTGTGATTTCAGTTATTCACGATTTACTGTTGCCTAAAAATATTAAGCGGAAGATTCCAAAAACAATCGGTTCATAAGTTTAAAACTGCACGCCAATCTGAGTAGGCTTTCCACCCCTTTGCACTTAATATGTGACTCTACTCACACTGTTCCACTTCCCTGCTCGGTGTACGTGTTGCCACGGTTTCACAGTACTCTTTGTTAAAAACATTAACTTTCATTAATAACGGCACCAAGGCACAAAAGTGATGCTGGCAGTTCTCCAAAGCCAACATTCAAGAGAATGACCATATTCACATAACTTATTACAGTTTGTTGTTATAATTGTTTCATTTTATAATTAGTTGTTGTCGTGGATGTCTTATTGTGCGTAATATTTAATGGAACATTGTCATAGGCATGCATGATAGGACTGTCACTCTTTTCCAAAATCAACTTGGAACTAATTAAAAATGTCATGCAATTTGTTTGAATACCTGTGACACGCCCCCCCCCCCCCCAAAAGGAGTAAAAAAAACCGCAACAAATACTCATTTTTTTCAGTATTTTATTAACAGCATTGCATGTGGACAACGTCACATTAGTACAGAACCCCTAACGCAGGGGTGTCAAACTCCAGTCCTGGGGGGCCGGAGCCCTGCAGTTTTTGGTTTCCCCTCATTTAAAACACCTGATTCAACTCCTTGTGCTAATTACCACACAGCTCTTGAGCTGAATCATTTGTGGTAGAATAGGAAAGAACTAAGCTAAACAGGCCTCTGGCCCCCCAGGACTGGAGTTTGACACCCCTGCCCTAAGAGGTCAGGGCGGGAAAACATTTTTTTAAACAGTTTTGCGTTCGGATAAAAAGTGACAGTCCTAATGTATGCACATGAAAAACTAGTGATATATGGTGTTCATTACTATCCATGGACCATGGTAGGTCTAGGAAAGTGTCCCCCGTGGATATGGGGACACCACTGTACCTTCAAATAAAGCTTCAGGTTTGCAGTATACTGAGCCTTCCTCTTGCTGTACAGCTGTGGCATTGGTGCCGGCAAGTTTCACAAGGTTGGTTCCAGCTGTTACACCCTAAAATCAGTAAAACACGCCTGGTCAACTTTGACATTACTGTCCATGTCAAAACTTCATTCTGCAATGAAACCTAACAGTCTAATGATGGATTATTTGGTATGTATGCAACTATATGCAAAATGGCATATAGTTTTTTTTAACACCATGAATCCTTCTGGCTTTTAAAACATTGAAATCAGAAGGCAAATTATACATCAGACATCCCCTTTACCTTGTTGGGTTTGAGGGGCAAGATGAATCTCTGGCATACTGGTGGAGAGGACATCTTATTAGTCTCAATGAATTGGTTGGTCTCTTTCATTAAGTTGCTCAAATAGAACATGTCATATAGTTTGCTGTCTTTGTAGGCGATTATATCGAAGACAACGTGGTCTTCATCTTCAAAGGCATTGATATGGTGAAACGTCACCAGTGCATCTGCGTAGAACTTTGTGGTAACGGCCTTGCCGGTCTTCCTGTCCACCAGATGGATCAATGTCTAATAAAATGACCAAAAACATTGTTAAAGGCTATTTTAATGTAAATGCATAAAAATTATTATGGTCGTTATCTAAGGCCTTGCAGCTTTCCGGTATGCTTACGATGTCGTCTTTGTCATACTTGAGGCAACTTCCCCAGGTGAACCCTCTGAAATAAGCTGTAGCCAGTTTAATAATGTCCAGTTTAAATGGCTGCTCAATAAAGATGATGTAGTTCTCAGTCAAGCCAAAGCTGTGGAAGTAGCTTGGGTAATATCTGGAGCGACAAGGCACTGAGCACACTTGTTGTATATTCTTAAGAACTGAGCTCTTGCTTGATTTACCTGCAGGAAAGGTGATTGTGGGTATATATCGATGACTATATATTCTTATACTTTTCTAATTAAGTAAGGAATCTTGAATTGCATGTACGCAATAAAAGCACAACAGGACCTGTTACCTGAAGCCTTGGCTGGTGGCACTTTGAATATGACATAATTAGGTTGGCTAAGTTTAATGATGGATGTCCCCATATTGAAGGTGTTTCCCTCGTCATCGTAGTGAGGATGTGCTGTTGCCAGGTTCAGAGTAATATGATTCCTGTAGTTGTCCTGAAATTCAAGACACCGCTAAGGGGAAGGATGAACCCGAAAAGGAAAACATCACCACAAGAAAACAAAACTTTATTTGGATTTCTTACCCGCCCTGTTGTGTTGAGGGTTTCTGGATCAATTTTATTAATATAGTTCACTTCTGATGAGGTGTAATAGTCCTCTCCATACTTTATTATGTTTATTAAATTATTATCTGTGAAGTCAGGGATTATATTGGATAGATGGCTGAATAATCTAAAATAAAATCATCATAAAATTATTAATGGCTAATGTTGCACTAGGGCATTGCAACTAATTATAAACATATGGTTTGGTTTACTAATGTAATTTCTGTGCTTAGTTAATTATGTAATCCAAAACCACTAATCATCTTATTTACATTATGGAACTATACTTTTCAGACTGAAGTTCAGGTGAGGTATTTTGCTCAAGAGAACAACAGCATGACCATCTTGCCACGTAAACTAGGAACATTCAAGTTGCATTCAAGTCCATGTCCAACTTATAAATTCAATTCAATTCAATTCAATTCAATTCAATTCAATTCAATTCAATTCAACTCAACTTTATTTGTCCCCGAGGGGAAATTAAAGGCACACAGGGCAGTTGAACAATGACATAAAGTACAACAGTATATGATACAAAATACTCATGCTACACTTATTGGAGACAACCACGGTAGTATCAAATATGTTTGTTTACCTTGAAAAAATGTTCTTACAAGGATCTGGATATGTCATAGTTCCAAATTCAGAAACTACAATCCTGTTGGCTGTGATATTCTTCCTGTAGGTCACACTGTTAAGGAATTTACTCTGGTAATAAACTTCACCTGACAGACAGAACAAGCGCAATTCCACCAAATTAATTCCCAGCCATTCATTTGGGGCATTTTCGGTCTGTTGACCCTTTGTCTGATCTCACCATGTTTGAAGGCAAAGCTGTGGATCAAAGCCATCCCATCAAACCAGTGGTTGTAACTGGTGTCTCCCACTTTGAACATTCCTGGTCCAATACGCAACAGCGTGCCCTGCAACCAGTCAGGGAGGCAGCCTGTAGAGCACATAAACACAAAAGGCGAAGCATAATATCTAATCAAAACACATCAAATATTTTTTTCTTTTTGAGTAAAAGAAATCTTATGTGATTTAATTATGATTAATAATCACAAGTGATGCTTTGGTAAAGCTCATATA
>JAABNX020000008.1:15847647-15887388 GCA_015163995.2 Mormyrus lacerda
TCCCTTTAATACAGAATGTTCCCTTTTCCGGCTAAGTTAGTGTTGTAGACTTCCATGTAAACATGTACTCATGCTCTGAGGGCTGAGAGCTGAAATAGTTTCACTGAGGTAGACAGAGGTGCCGCCATTCAGTCTTGCTGCCTCCCCAGGGCACTGCCACGGACTGCAGGTGTGCCAGGTTACTGCCGACGCGGGTTTGTTTGGGGAGTCCTGCCCACGACTGGGGAGCTACCTGTCAGTGGACTATCACTGCAAGGATGGTCAGTACTGTGGAGCATCGTGAATATCTTTGACGTTCACTGCTAGGAGGAATGATCAGTGTTGTTGGTGTAAACCCTTACATTATTTTATTATATTATATATAACTGCATTTGCATATTTGTAGTGCTGGACATTCAGAAGCTACAAATCCAGATCAGGATTCTGTTTTTACCAAGCAGTTGAGTCTCTGTGACTGTGATTCTTTAAGCTCAGCTGGTTGATTGACACAAAATCTTGGTCTGGATTTATAGTTTCCAGCCTGAAATGCCCAACACTGCGTTTTCGTCATTACTCTCTTTTACCTATAACTGTAGATGGTAAATGTTAGCCACCTGAACCCACAAACTGTGTATAAATGAGCTTATTTGTAACCATATGTTTGCTCTGCGCTGGTAGCCTATAGAGAATGACCTTTGTCTTTATTCCTGTTTGTTGTGGGCCTCAGGCCTGCTTCTGTTGATAAGCGAGGTTGCAGCAGTTTTTGACAACGTCACCATCACAGTGAAGTGGCTGCTTCATCCTTTCCAAGGAAATCTTACTTGTTCCCTGAGTGCTGGAGATGGACACACTATCGACCCCTACAATCCAAAAGAGTGAGTAGTCCTGTCTGTCCTGATTCCCATCCTACTGCTCAGTTCTCAGAGTGAGAGCATACACCCAGGGCAGCAGAACATCATTCTGCCAGGCCAACCCAATCGCAGCGCACACATTCCCGCACATATATCTCATACATCAATCTGCTTGAATGCATTCCTATTGAACCGCTATCCCTGAAGGTGTGAGGTAGCACTACTATACCCAGTGAGCCATCAACAATACAGAGATTTTTTCTACATCCAGCTTTTATCAAGCACTTTTACACTAGTTTAATAGTCAAGGTGTGAACCGGTGATTAAATGTGCAGTACTGTGTTTGAGGATTTGGGTTCTTCCCTTCAGGTCAGAAAAAATGATTCACAGATACAACCAATCAGGTGTCTTCACTGTCAGTGTGGAGTGCACCACCAGTGAGTGGCATGTGATAGCGCAGAAAGTCATTATTATCCAGGAACCGCCTACTGAATTTGGAATCATCAGGTGCTACAGTTCCAACCAAACATGGGAGAGCAGCAACTGCAAGGCCTTTTACGGCAGCACACTGGAAATCCAGGTTCAGTTGGAAGCCGGTAGGAACAAATCTTCTCCCAGCATATCTGTTTGCGTCAAGCCAATGGCCAAACACCACCTGCTTATGTCGTTACGGTGAGGTCATATGACATCTTTGTGAAACTAGGTATGTTTAACTCTCACAGGAACCAATATCACATACAGATTACAGCAAGGTGAAGTTTTGCTGGCCATGGCCATGACAATGAGAGGCATCATTCCATGCAACATCACGATGGATCCCCCGGCTCAGCGGCAACTAGGTATCGGCTGCCACCTGGTGGAGCTGTCAGCCTCCAGCGATGTGATGGCGGGGGCCATATCCGCGCCTTTGGAGGTGTGCCTCCTTGAGGCCGTGGAGGGTCTGCGGGTCTCCATGGAGCAAGACCCAGACTCGTGCCTGAGCTCCAGCTTGCAGGTTAGCGTGTCGCTGGAGCGTGGGACCCCAGTGCAGCTTCTCTTCCAGGTGTCTGGAGAAAGGAACAGTTATTCTGAGGCAAGGGATATGCTGGACGGCAGCCTGCAGGTCTTCAACATTACGGCCGAGGTCCGAGGTGCTGCTCCGCCCCGTTCATTCATCTGATTCCCCCTGTGGTTCATGCAGTGTGACCAATAGTGATCTTTCTTTGTTTATACACATATAAAGTTAAAAAAGAGACTAAGACTAAACTAGGCTTTTTCACATTTTTATGGTATCATCAGTGTCCGATGAAACATACAAGTAGTATCTCCAAAAATCCAAGAGCGCGAAAACATTTTTCAGAAACTACTTCACAAAATAAACCTGCAACACTTTGGTTGAGGGGCACAAATAATGATCAAAGTGACAAATAATGACGTTATCATGAAATAATATAGTTCCTGCATGAAGTACATGGACCGTCATGACTGATCACTGATGTACAAGCAGGTGATCAGTACTTAACTAACACTTAGTTACTGGTTAATCAATGGATTTATTAACCATGTACTACTACAATATTTGTGCCCCCTTAATTAGTGTTACCAATAAACCTATAACAACATAATGAAACCCTTAGCACCACAGATAGAAACCTATCTGAACACAGCCCAGAGTGAATGGATTAATGTTTTAAATGAACTTGTGTGAATTGCTGTCAGCAAGGCAACTATGTGACTGTCAACAGGATACGAGCTAATCTTGCTTTATGTTCAAAATTAACAATGATGTTAGCAAACTATTAGCCATCAACTTTAAGATAATAAAATGAGTGATATAAAGTAATCCATGCAAATGAACATCATGAAAACAAATAGTCTAATAGTGGACATGAGGTTTTCATCGGACAGTGACAATATAATAGTTGCCAAAAGATTCTTAGAGCTTTATTGTAATTGTCATACCATTGATCAATGTTAAATATGTAATGCTATTAGAAGTACATCATAGCAGTTTGGAATTTCATCCATGTTGAAAATATTTTTTACAGGGCCAGTGAGTGTAAAGGTTAATGCAACCAACAGCCTCTCCAGCATGGTTCAGGATGCTGGAAATATAACTCTGATTTGCAGTGACCATGTGGTAAGTTTCATTCAGTCTTCCAACCTGTTTCTGGATTTTCATCTAATCCGAGTTAGCATGGAGTTAGCATCTTCTCTGGAGTTAACATCTCCTCCACGTTTTCTCTCACGGTTAAAAGACTTTCAATGTCAGTTTACATGAACTGGTATTTTTAAATTTTCCATTGTGTGTGCATGAATGCTCTCATTCCAGCCAGGGATCAGTAGTTATAGGAGATGGATGGATGGATAGATGGATGAGTGGATGGATCTTTGATTTACAAATATTTAGAGAGCATGCTTTTTTGCTAACCATTCTTTACGCATATGTCCTATATTTGCATTTCTATATAAAAAAAAAATACTTTATGTATTTTTTTAATACGGTGAAAATTTGTCTTTCGTAGCCTGGTGACTCTTCAAGAGTGCCTCGTGATGACAAAGGTGGATTTAATATTGAGGCGGATCCAGATGTTATATACCCAAACACTACAATGGTCACATTAAAAGCATACGGTGACAGTGACGTCCTAAACTCTGGTGCTACCTACTCATGGTCATGCAGTAAGTGTAATATATGAAATCAATGATAAAGGAAAATGTTCTGTTCACAGATCACAAATGAAATCACGAATAGCTTATAGCAACATTGGGTTACACAATAGTTTGCTTCGTTCTTTGCCAAATAAATCTTGCATCTTTTATTGAAAAGAAAACTTTGAATGGAGGTGCTACTTGCCTAATTTTCGGTATTATACCAAAATATTTGGATGAGGTTAGTGGGATATATTGACACTTCTAGGTATGTGGCTTTAAATTTGATCTCTGTGTGGTTTGTACATAGTCTTTGCATATACACTCCCTGGCCACTTTATTAGGTACACTGGTTCAGCTGCTCTTAGAAGCAAATACCTGATCAGCCAATCCTAGGTCAACAGCACAATGTATGAAAATTTGCAGATGCAGGTCAAAAGAATTTAATGTTCATATCAAACGCAAGAATGGGGAAGAAAGGTGATTTAAATGACTTTGAATGTGGCATGATGGGCTGGTCTGAGTATCTCGGAATCTGCTGATCTACTGGCATTTTCTTGCGCAACCATCTCTATGGTTTACAGAGAATGAGCCAAGACAGAGAAAAAAAAACATTGAGTAAGCAGTGGTCCTCTGGGTGAAAATGCCTTGTTGATGGCAAAGGTCAGAGAAGAATGGCTGGTTTAAGCTGATAGGGCAACAGTAACTCAAATAACCACTCGTTACAACAAAGGTACACAGAAAAGCATCTATAAATGTGCAACACGTTGAACTTCAAGTACATGGGCTACAGCAACAGTGGTCCTGCTGCTACTGTGGGCATGTGCTCATCAAAAGACTGGATAAATGTTGCCTTGTCTAATTAATCTCAATTTCAGCTGCAACATTAAGATGGTATGATCAGAACTTGGTATAAGCAACAAGAAAGCATGGATTCATCCACATCCAGCCTTGTGTCAACAATTCTGGCTGCTGCTGGTGTAATTGTCACAGTGCTGCCTGAATACTGCTTATGCTATTTCACCAAGCTCATGTCATCTCAGACTTGTTTCTTGAACATGACAATGAGTTCACTGCACTCAAATGGCCCCCACAGTTACCAGATCATAATCCAGTGGATCACCTATGGGATGTGACAAAACGGGAGATTCGCGTCATGTAGATGCAGCTGATAAATGTATATCGACTGCGTGATGACGTCATGTCAACCTGGAGCAAAGTCTCTGAGAAATGTTTCAGACACCTTGTTGAATCGATGCCTTGAGGAGTTAAGGTAGTTTTGAAGACAAAAAGGGAGTCCATCCTGCAAGGTGTACCAGTGGCCAGTAAATTCATCAAGTTTTTGAATTTTCCTCTGTAAAATCTGAAGAATTCCTTCAATGGTGAAATGGTTACTTTACGTAATATATGTATGATTTAATGTTTGTATGTGTCTGCAATGATTTGACCCCGAGGGCTACTGTTATATTGAAATGTATATATCCAAAGTCAGTGTTTCTTCTTACCTTGCACAATGCATAGATTGTCACCTGTTTTATGCTGTATTTACACATATTTTCTTGCCTATTTCTATTGTATAGGTGGGGATTGTCCCTGTAACACCACCAGTACTAATCAGCAGGTGGAAATTGAAAACTCTTGTCTTCCTACAATGTACAACTTTACAATGTACACTTTGATGGTGACAAAAACACATGGCAAAAGTCATACAAGCAGTAAATGTATTATGGTTGTCCCAATAAATACTATTTCATTAAATATCATGTAAGTATGGCATAGAAATAGCATACATATGACATACAAGTTTTAAAGCCACAGGAACCCACAGGAACTTTCATGATGTAAATCCGTAATTGTAAATCCGTAATTGTAAGTCCGTAGGCATCAGTATGGAGTTGGTCCCCCTTTTTCAGCTGCTGTATTTTCTTGGAAGGCCGTTTTGAGTGTGTCTGTGGGATGTTTGCCTATTCATCTAGAAGAGCATGCATAACAATACATTTTCGAGAATTCTATGTTTCCAGCTTTGTGTTAACAGTTTGGGGAAGGCCCTTTTCTGTTCCGGCATGACTGTGCCTCCGTGCACAGAGCAAGGTCCATAAAGACATGGTTGGGTGAGTTTGGTGTGGAAGAACTTGACTGGCCTACACAGAGCCCTGACCTCAACCCCTTCAAACACCTTTGGGATGAGATTGTGAGCCAGGTCTTCACATCCAACATCAGTGTCTGACCTCACAAATGGTGATGAATGGGCAAAAACTCCCACAGACACACACTGAAATCATGTGGAAAACCTTCCCAGAAGTGTGGCAGCCGTTATAGCTGCAAAGGGTGGACCAACTCCATATTGATGCCTCTGGATTTAGAATAGGACATCGTAAAAGTTCCTGTAGGTGTAATGACCCAATACTTTTATCCATAAAGTGTATATTTCATGTTTATGCAAAGAAATTTAAGGTACAATCATTATCGAGTGGACACAGAATACAGGTATAGTCATTTGTGTCTTGTGAAAGGATTAATGGAAACACATATGTGTATTTTCGTGTTTTGCTAGGTGTAAAGAAGGCTGTGATCCCACAAATTCCATGCAGAGTATTCAACTAGAGGTGGTCTGTGGCCAGTGTGATGATTTCACATGGTACTATGAGGACACATTTAACACGCATGTGAGTCTTTTGCTTGGCAATGTCACCATCATTGTGGTATATAAGTTTATGTCTCTCAGTCGGATCCAGACAGTGCGTCATATTTAAGAAGCCTCTGGCTCAAACTTAGTAAGATATGCTTTTCAGAAGATAGCTTTTTGTTTACGAGTATCCACGAACAGAACAGTCAGTGTAATTCTTTCTTTTTGTACCTGTGTTTTGCTTTTTACAGGACTAGCATATCACAAACTTTAGATCGAAACCGTTTTTTTTTATCTTTTCAGGCTGCTCAAGCCAGCTGCAACTCTAATCAGATGCCATTAACTCTTTATGCGAAGAAAAATTCATCAATTGTGATAAATGGCAAAAAAATCCTGGCTAACATAAACAGAGTCGTGGTCGTAGGTGAGACTCTGATTACGCGACGCTAACCTTATTGCCGTACCATGTGGCGTGGTGAAGAATGAGTATTGTGTAGTTAAAATCTCTACCTTCTGACATGAAATTACAGAAACCCCATTTTTATCACTCTTCCAGGCTTCTCTAATGATGGAAAGTCTGGAGTTGCCAGCTACAGCCTGTATCATACCAGGGCCACTCAAGCTCCGACGGGAGACAGATCGTCCTGGACCACACATCCAACCAAATCCAAAGACTATAAAGGCCCAAAGGGTTATTCTCCCACCAAGGAGCCGAAATACCCCACCTCCTCCCCTCCTGTGTCCAGAACTACTGTCAGTGACAAGCATCATGCCCCATCTGTCACCCCAGCACACGTACTGGGGAAGCCCAGCTCTGTGCCTGCCACTGCCAACCTTAGCTGTACACTGGCTCCTCCTCAGGGCACTGTCCTCACACCCTTCACTGGCACTTGTATTCTGCCCCCAGTGTTCTGTATACCTGGGTCCTGCACGTTGTGCTTTAAGACCGTCAAAGGTAAGAACCCCAACGCGGTGGTGTACTGCTTCCACCGCAAAGGCCCTTAATCGCATTAACTCTGCCTGTCTTAGCTTGGTGCTAGAAGGAAACTCCGCCGCAACCGTTCTATTGTTAGCGATAGAAGCTGAATTTTGCAACTGCCACCAGATTTCCATTTGCGGATCTAACAAATGACTTCAGTTGTTGTGCAGTAAAAAAAATCAGACTAAAATTTTTGAAAATCACAATAAAATTTCAAAACTCTCTCCTTTTTCAGGCCAGAACCTGAGCTGTGGACATGACTTGGAGATGAAATCTCTGTTCCTCCCTTCAGGGGACAATATCACTCTGATAGCAACTTTAAAGAACAGTGAGGGCCAGACCCTCAGCACGACACTGACGACACAGGTACACGATGGACATTTTAAAAAATGGTGTATTTCGAGTTATTATCGATTAATGATATAACAATTTTTCCAAATTTCAACCTGTATTTCTGTTTGGTTTTCACTCTCTCGTACAATGAAGTCTGTACTCGGAGTTTCTGTGAGATGTCCTGCTCCTCCTGACTCTCAGGTGAAGGATGCCAATGCCGCCACCTCTGCGACGGACCTGCAGGCCCTTCTGAAAAATCAGCAGCACTTGTCTAAGGTGGCACTTGTGCGGCTTTTCCATTCTGTCTCTGCCACCCTGAACGGAGCAACCGGTGACAATCAGCAAAACGCGGAGGTGTGAATGACATCTGAAAATAAAAGAGCATAACAGACTAATAATTTGCTGTATATTTTTACAAGGTGCACTGAGAAGGCAGGGCTACGACAGCACGCACTTAGTGTATTAGTGTTCCTTTGAAGGTGTGTGTTCTATGTATGTGCTGCTCTTGTCAAACAAAGATGTGGCCCTCTGGTTTTCAGGCCATTCATTTGTCCAGCAGCCTGGTCACTCAGTAATGCATTTGTCAAACTAGCTAACAAAAATTTCATGAAAGGCACTCGGTGACTGGATCTTCAAACAATGACGATGGTTGACCTGTACGGTTCAACAACCTTAACTTGTACCATCTGTTTTTAGAGATTGCGCTGTTGCCGTAGTAATGTAGTTTATAGTGTTGTAGTGCTGTAGTTATGGAAAAGGGTCCTTAGGCTAGTACAAAGTGGAACGGACAACAAATTTAGCTTGTTTTTTAACCATATGATGAAATGTACTACATATTTTCTATGTGGGCATACTGTGTAAAATGTCTGCCATGTCTATAATCCTTCATACGCATTTGTGCAAAAACAAAATCTGAAGCTTCGGGAGAAGATGCTGGCCGACCTGTCAGCAGCTCTGCGGGAACAGCCCTGCGACGCCCCCAGCGATGTGCGGATGACCGCCGAGGCAGTGATACAAATCACCCAGAAGGCAAATGAGCTGACCTCATCTGCACAGGTACTTGGGGTGGGGGGTGTTGGGATGCACCACAGTGCCCGCACTCGCTATTTCCAGAAGTACCATGCAAGACAAAAGCGGAGACTTGTAAGGGTTTCGAGATGAGGCGCTTCGCGTTATATATGCCAGACTAATTCTATGACAAGTGGATCAATATGTACGTTAGTGGCCAAAATTGTGGAAACACTTCCAGTTTTTAGAGATAGAAGAACTTTATTCAAGTTTCTCCAGTCACTTATTTAATCGCATTAAAACGTCGCAGGCATGATATTTGAAAACATTCTTTGATCATTTTGCAATATTACCGTTGATATTCATGTAGTAATTTTTACAATTTAGAATTAGATTTTGGTGGTCAGTGGTCATTGTTGACACACCACAGCACACAGCACACAACAACAAAATGTGTCCTCTGCATTTAACCCACATGTGACAATGTGACATAGCAAGGGGCAGCTAATTCAGCACCCGGGGAGCAGTGCTCGGGGGCGGTACCTTGCTGGTTGGGGATTCTTTCAATTACATGTGTCCCTAATCATTAAGCCACCAAAATGTCAAAAATGCTAGACATTTTCACAATTTTGGCCACTGCTGTAGTCCTGTGTAGACTTTATGCTGACTCCTTTACAGATGCAAGCAAGTTTTGTGCTGGCAAACCTCAGCCAAGCCCTGCTCACCATAAACAGCACGGGAAGCGAGGGAATCGCCCAGGTGCAGCTTGCAGCTGGTTTCATCGTGGAAGCGGCCAGTAACATCCTTGAGGCCTGGGCAGAGTCAGACCAGCAGGTTCTTTTTTCTTAGTAAAGTCATGTGACCACAGGGCAGTCCCTTTGTCAGGCCTAGAGGCCTAGGGCTCAGATCACTGCTAGTCATTTATTGATTGAGGCCAGAAACTGTCATTGTTCCACTGTGTAAAGAACAGTCTGGCATTTGGCTAGGGCACGGGTCAGCAACTCAAATAACATGAAGAGCCAGTTTTCCACTTTTCAATAAAATCACACCACCACATGAGCCACAATACACATAAGACATATCTGTTGTTAGTCATATAATGATAAATATGTTTTTGATTAAGGTTTTATTACCAATTACCATCGATTTAAAGCACATATTTTACTTGTTTAATGTGATTCCTGCATCCGTGTATCTCTGAAAAGTTAATGTTCTGATGATTTTTTTATCAGACAGTTATAATTTAGTCTGTTAGCTACACCACTTAGGATGGCTTTAACATTTACTTTTTACTACCTCATATTAAGAATTATTTTCAGGTCAGTTATTTTGAGGTACATCTATTTCTTAATTCTTTTTTACAGCTGCAAGGGAGCATTGAAAGAGCCACACGTTGCCAACACCTGGTTGTTCTTGTTGGTTGTAGTGCAAGTGCCCTCTAGTGGCCAGTCAGGCGTCTGCAGGTTTCTAGGCACTAGTGTCCCTACAGTCTATGCTTGAATGTTGTGCACAGTGCTGTGGCTGTATTTCTGGCAGCCATACAATGCCCAAATCCGCATTAGGGGCAGAATAATATATAACACAGAACTTTGCTTTATCACCTTTTAAGGGCGAGATTTCTAGTTGTCTGCTGCACACCATGGACGATGTGCAGACCGCCCTTTTGGCAGAAATGGGGACCAATCAGGACCCTGTCATACTGTCATCCCCTGATATCAGTATTTACGTAAACAGGTGGGATTCGCGCATCTACTGCCTTATGAGGGTTCCTTCTGAAATGCTTCACTTCAGTAAAAAATGTATGGATATCCTAATTCTGTGCTTTTTACTTTACCAAAGACTGACACCCGATCAGCTTCAACAAAAGCCTATCGGCATTCAGAAAAATTCCACTTCCTGGTTCAATCTTCCTCCAATAGGACCTGATATCTTGCCGGTCGAAAAGCCGGTAGATGTACGGGTGGGTAGTGGACATGTGTCATTTTATTTACCACTTTGAATCAGCTTTCAAAAAAATACAACTTAGACCTTATGAGTCATGGATTGCCCTCATCTCTGTGCCTCACTCCTATTTCCTGATGCTCAGATGATGAGTTTGGGCATAAGCCCTTTCCCCAAGGGCAGAGGGGACGTAATCAGTGGGATTGTTGGTGGCCTTACCTTGACAAACCTTGATGGCTCCATCATCCCAGTGAAGAACCTCAGCAGTGAGATTGAGGTCAGAGCAACATACTGTAATTCTAGCCCATAAATGAAAAGACATAGTCTATGTGCGTTTGAATTACAAATAGGTTTAGAACTTGCTTCAAATAATTCATTTTTCTAAGTTGCATCGTGTTTCGTATACCTATGTTTCATCAGCATCCATGAAGCTTTCACCGACTGATTCACTGATTTCCATTCCTCAGTTTGCCATCTTCTTCCTGGTCCCCAGATCTTTCTGCCGCAGCCAAAAGAATCACAAGTAAGCGAAACATTTCTGGACCTGGGCAACTTCAGTACAGTGGCCATCAACGTGACTGTGCCCAACATCTCACTGGTGCTGAAGCTGGACCCCTCAGAAAACTTGACCTTGCAGCTGTTGCTGGGCTTCCAGAGCTATCCCAACCAGTCACATCACATTGCCATGACCAACCTACCTCAACAGGGTGCTACTCTAGGTAATGCCCCCCTAAACCCCCTCTCTGACAGATTAAGTACAATATCACACTCTCAGAATTCAGGAAGACTTCTGTGTGAATGAATAAATTACATGCTGCTGTCTTTGGTGCAGAGGAGCAGTACACGTGGGTGTTGGGTCCTGGGAACCTGACCGGAAATCCTGGGACGTACTATCTGCTGGTGAGACCTGTGGTGGCGGCAGGGGTCAGTTCCACAAATGCCACAGTGTCTGTCACCACCATAGCTTCCCAGTGTATGTATTGGGATGAGGTTACTTCCAACTGGAGCACCCTTGGCTGTAGGGTATGTACTGCAAGATAAGACACACTGACCATGTATTTTGATTCTTGTTTGTGTTCAAAATCGATATCGTACTAACAAAAAGTATAACCACGTTATGCTCCAGAGCAGTGTCTCCCAACCTGGTCCTTGGGGACTCCCAGAGAGTGCCTGTTTTTGTTCCCTTTCAGCTCCCAGTGAGCAAAATTGTGGACCGCCTGGGGGTCGCCGAGGACAATGTGAAAAAGCAAATTCTTCATGCCATCTTTCTTTCTTCAGGTCGGGCCTCTCACCACCCCATCGGCCACCCAGTGCTTGTGTAACCACCTGACCTTCTTCGGAAGCTCCTTTTTTGTCATGCCCAATGTGGTGGACGTATCGCAGACAGCACAGCTCTTCTCCACCTTTGTGGACAACCCTGTGGTGGTGTGCTTTGTGGGTGCCATCTTCCTGGCCTACCTGCTGGTGGTCGTGTGGGCGCGCAGGAAGGATATCCAGGACTTGGCCAAGGTCGGAGGGGGGGGCTATGAGCTGGCAGACACCTACACTACGTATTCTTATTGTGTATCATCAAACAATTACTTGGGTAGTGGTGAAGGATACATCGTTTCTTTTTGTTTTTTTGTAAGATGATTATATTGGCCTGTGTTGTGGCTTGACTGTGAGCGTCCTCTAGCTGCTTTGTTGTCACCTCAGGTTAAGGTTACAGTCCTGGCGGACAATGACCCTCTCGCCCAGTACCGCTACATGCTGACCATCAGCACTGGGCACAGACGTGGGGCGTCCACTTCCTCCCAGGTTAGACCTCCTGCTTAGCATAGCTGCTAAATAAAGCCGCTAGAGAGACAGGTCAACTTGTTACTGTTACATTTGTAACCATGGTGGCAAAGTGATTTTATTGTTAATATCGCACCAGTATTTTGACCTCGACCATCATGTTTTATGCATAAAAAGGGTTTCTCATGTGTGCCTCTGCAATGGTAGAATGAGCTGCCAAACGTTTGCTCATCTCTCCTTCAAGAAACATCTTAAGATTCTGATGCCTCTGTGTTCCCTGGCTGTTCTTAATGCTGCACCTCTGGTCACTGAATAGTATTGTTATGTTCTTGCTTTGTCTGGTAGATGTTGTGTAGCTTCTGCTAACTGGGCATTCAGGGGAAGCTCAGCCTAACCGCACTTATGCTGTGTCGACTCTTTGACAGCACATATGTATGTAGGGTGCTATTTGTTATTTCACTTTTGTCCCTGTGGACGACAGGGTCTACTAAATGAAAATAAGCAGTAGATTTTTGGCGTTTGTCATAGTTCCTTTTGTTTTCAACTGGAAATACATTTGAGTAAACAAACAAACAAACAATGCTAACAAACAATGCTAATAAACAATTCTCTAATTGTCTGCATTGTCTTCCAAGGTGACGGTGATTTTGTTGGGCTCAGATGGGGAGAGTGACCCTCATCACCTGAGTGACCCTGACAAACCACTGTTTGAGAGAGGAGGGGTGGACATGTTTCTGCTCACCACTCCATTCTCCCTGGGGGAGCTCCAGAACATCAGACTCTGGCATGACAACTCTGGGAGCCACCCTGCTTGGTGAGTACATGGCTGCAAAAGTCCTGTCTATACTGTAAATAAATTTTAGTTTTCAAGATATATGCAGTACAGAAAGCTCTGTCACAATGCACCTTTGTTCAATTGTTAATCCCATAATCAACAGGTACATCAATAAAGCGATGGTTCAGGACCTGGAGACAGGTCAGAAATGGCATTTCTTGTGTAACTCGTGGCTGGCGATAAACATGGGTGAATGTGCCCTGGACAGAGTCTTTCCTGTTGCCACAGAGTTGGACCTTACACGATTTAGGTGAGCATATTTGGGATGGTGTGTAAATCAGCATTCTAGTGGTCAGTGCCATTATCCAGCCGATTGTGGGTTCAACTCTCATAGCTAGCAGAGTAATCATCTTACCACTGAGTGAGATCTTTTATCCAAACTGGGATGCTGGCTGATCTTGGTTATGTCAAGAGATTATATGACAAGTAAAATAATTTGTTCAGGCAAAGGTTCCTCCATTAAAACCACAAGCTCTTTAAAATCAGAGGTGGACATTTCAGGTCCAGAAAGTAAAAATTCAAACCAGGATTTTGTTTCAACCAAGTAGTTGCATACTCTGTAATTGTGACTCTTTATGTTCAGTTGGTTGGTTGAAACAAAATCCTGGTTTGGATTTTTACTTTCTGGATCTGAAATGTCCACCTCTGTTTAAAATGAAAGGTGTTCTGCATTTGCAATGTACTGTCCGTATTAGATGACCTTTCTACTGACAGCCCTAGATCTTTTTTATAATCAAAAATTCAAATGCTTTTTAGTTCAGCTAAGCCCAGAAAACAGGATGGCTA
This sequence comes from Mormyrus lacerda, assembly GCA_015163995.2. NCBI lineage: Eukaryota > Metazoa > Chordata > Actinopteri > Osteoglossiformes > Mormyridae > Mormyrus > Mormyrus lacerda. The sequence goes on from JAABNX020000008.1 coordinate 15,861,393, forward strand.
AAATGCATGCTATTTATGCAATACATTTAAATTTAGCTATTGTTCAGTAGAAACTAGAAGTGGAAAGTTCAGGTCCAGAAAGTACAAATCCAGACAATGATTTTGTTCCAACCAACCAGCTGAGTATGAAGAGTCCCATTGACAGAGTACTCACCTGGTTGGTAGGAACAAAATCTTGGCCTGGATTTATACTTTCTGGATTTGAACTTTCTGGTATAAGCCTTTTACCTGATACACCCTAAAGATTTTCATCTCTATTATCTGGATTTCAGTAGAATAAATGTGTTGCTGCTGGCCTTTTCCTTTTGGCAGTAACCTGTTCTTCACGAAAACGGCAAAGGATTTTGGTGATGGGCATATCTGGTTCTCTGTGATCAACCGGCCCCCAGCCAGTAACTTCACACGGGTGCAACGGGTCTCCTGCTGCTTCTCACTGCTGCTCTGCACCATGCTGACCAACATCATGTTCTGGGGCATTCCAACAAACCCATCTGAGCAGAAAATGGACTTGGGTATGGCATCTTGTAGTTTACTACGGGAAAACAGGGACAAATTGTTAAATCAAATCTGGTGTCTATTTTTATATCTGTATATTTACAGCATAACATAGTTCATAAGCATCGTGGTTGTTGTTTGGGGTCTTAAGATAGCAGAAGTGGAGGAATGTATAGCTGGAATTAGTTGCGTGTTAAAAATCAGTTAAACCTCTGTCCCCATTCAACAATTGTCCCAGGTCTTCCCTAACTGCATCGAACGGCTGTCATTCCTATGATTAGACATAGGCCGCAGTTTTTTATGACGATACTTGATGACAAATTCCACGTGAGAGAGCAATGCACCGTTTGCCCATACCCAGGTCAGATCGAGATCACCTGGCAGCAGGTCATGATAGGTATCCAGAGCTCCATCATCATGTTCCCCATCAACCTCCTAATTGTGAGCATCTTTAGAAACACCCGTCCAAGAGAGAGGAAAGTACTGCAGGCTAACAGTCAAGCCAAGGCAGATCCTAACAAGCAGGGGAAGACCGGCCGCGTGTCTCCAACCCAGCCGTCCACCCCAGGGAACATCCACAAGGAAATCACTCCAAATTCTGTTGTCAAGGTAACCTTCTTTATATGAATACTCCTCCTTAATCCCCTACATAGATGTACAAAAATACCTTTTATACTCTATTCTTCATGGCCCTCACTTTGAACTAAATCCAACTATGATGTCTAAGGGGGCCTCTCTCATTCATGTCAATATTCCCGACCTGTCTGTCCTGTATTACAAGTTCTTCGTTCGCCTTCAGAATGTGTGAAATCCCCCCCAGGATATCAAGAGGATTGCCCAGTCTCTCTCAAAGACCAGGAGGAGCCCGGTTCCTCAGCTTGAGGCCGGTGCCGAAAAGACAGCTGACATCAACACTCTGCTGTCACTAGTGGAGGAGATCATCCAGGAGCAGAACCGGGCAGGAGGCGACTTCTACTCTGAAGGCTGCAAGAACAAAGCCTCCCTCATCCTGACATTAGGTCCTTGTAATTGGAGATTAAATTCATGGATTTGTTTAGACGAGCTTGCAAGAACAATGTTGTAACAACACATGTTTAAACTTATTACAAAACAATGTACAATAATATGGATTAATATCTTTGTAATATGGAGGGATTTGGGTGCCTGCAGTGTTACAGAGACATTTTCTTGGACATTTATGGCGTATAGAATGAAGTGAAAATGTAAAGTTTTGAGCGGTGCAGCCAAGCAGTAGTTTCACAGATAGAAAAATATTTTCAAAGTGGCACAGCCATATCACAGCCTGAGATAAACATGTGGGTAACACCACTTGAAGAGTCACAAATAACTTAAAGACTAGTTACTATTAAAGAATAAATCATGAACTAACAGTGCCTGAATGAAGTACATTATGGTTTATTAATGATAAATGAATTTGGGATCAGTACATTACTAACACATTGAGTAACACATTACTTAACTTAGCTTTCTGGTTAATTAATACATCAAATAAGAGTGTTCAATTGTTATCGATATGTGTTTAAGCATAATAATAAGAAGACAAATTGTTTTGAATTAGTGCTTCATAGTCTTGGATGTGTGATTAGTGTGATTTCACTTAAACATCTAAATGTAAATATATTTGCATGTATGATGACTGTAGATTTGTTGTAGTTATAATAATCTATAAACCTGGAAATCATTATGTAAGTATACAAGCAGTAGATAAACATACAGAGAAATTTGCCATCTGAAGTTGGTTTCCTGCATAGTAATGTGTTTGTGTTTTGATGTGTCTGCAGAGAGCAGCCCTGGTGGCAGTCCAGAAAGGTCAAACAGTGTCTCCCAGAGACAGAGAGACTACAGTGAGTATTTGTACCGACAGCTACGTCACGTGGAGAAGGAGCTGGAGGTCCTGGACTCTTCCCGCTTCCCTAATCCAAGAAGTTACCAGCAGGCAGTACGGCAGGTGCAGGACATGAAGGGTCTGCTGGAGAGCCGGCTCTCCTCCATAAGCCCGGCTGAAAAGCATGCCGTAAAGAGTCCCAACCCCCCAGAGCAGGAGAACAACAGGAAGTGCTGTCAGGGAGGCCTGCCCTGGTGGTTTCTGTTTGTGGGCTGGTTTCTGGTAGCGGCAACTAGTGGAGTGGCAGCATACTTTACCATGATGTACGGGCTCACCTACGGGAAACAGAAGTCCATCAGCTGGCTGATCTCCATGGTGGTGTCTTTCTTTGAGAGCGTCTTCATCACCCAGCCACTTAAGGTAAGCCGGCCCGGAGATGACAAGAATTGCTCTCCAGCTTGTCACTGGGCTGCTGTTGGAAGTCTGTAGCTTCACCATAGTAAATTCCGGCATTAGCTCCTGCTAGGGAATTTTCATCAGCGTTGCCTGGATGTCTTGTGACAGGTCTTAGGTTTTGCCATCTTCTTTGCTCTGGTGCTGAAGAAAATTGACCAGGAGGAGTATGGAGATGCAACCATTGAAAAGGAACTTGCAACCTCAGGTAATCCAATTACAAGACCCATTCTTGTAGCGATAATTGGAAACGTTGCTTAAATTAAACGTTTCAGGAGAGTTTAAGGGCAAGTTAAGCCCTTAAATACTATACCCTCTCCATCCTAACAGACCCCAGTGTACTGCTGGGCACACGGAGAGACAGCACATGTGGCTACTATCAGCCTCCCCCACCCACCGACATCGAGAGGATGAAGAATAATATGATAAAGGAGCAGAAAGCCATTGGGCTCATCATGGAGATTCTTGGTGAGCAATAAAGCTAAAACTGTCTCCATCTTAATGTCAAACTGCTCAAAACACTGAAACTAATATTGAGTGTCTTCATTATCCAATAGCTTTATGGGCCAAACAAATGCATTTTTTTTTACCAAAATGATTGTATTTACGTTTTTTATCAATTGTTGTAGCCTATTTGGGGTTTATGTGGATGCTGCTGCTGGTGGCATATGGTCAGAGGGACCCAAATGCTTACTTCCTGAACCAGCACATTCAGCAGAGCTTCACCAATGGCATCTCAGACATGATGAGTCTTAACGATGTGTTTATGTGGACCAACACCACCCTCCTCAGCAACCTCTTTGGACAATATCCAGGTTTTTAAAACAGTTTTTCCACTCTGCACATATGAATAGCTGTCTGAAAGTCTCAGTTAAACAAACTGATTTTTATTTATATAAATGACTTGACTGACTGAAAAGTAGAATGCAAAATATTATCCAACCACTCCTCATTTTGAGTGACCGAATTCCGTTCAGGGGGAAACGGTTGCGTGAATGAAAATCATGGTAGCCGAGTTGTGACCACGACCGTGCTGATGATATAACTTCAACCTTCCACACTCAATCTCTTCTATCCTTCAAGAAGCGGACATTGTAATTCTTCGTTCATTCCATTTTAAAGATCTGTCTGATTCCGGCGTGTGTTACTCTGAGGCTTCTGAAATGTGGTTGTAAACGTGCCCAGTAGTTGGTCCATTTTTCATAGCTGTCGTATATGCGAATGGTCACCAACAGAGGGAATCTCCAAATGAGGAATGGTTGCATTGGAACTGCTAAATATAATATTAATTGAATATGAGGTTATCAAAATCATGGTGACGTGCTGATGTTCTTCCAGGTTTCATCACAGACGGGAATTCCAAGCTGGTTGGTAATGGTCGTATCCGTCAGGTGAGGGTGAACAGAGACTCTTGTCCTGTTTCCCCCTCCATTAGCAGCTTGGTGTCTGACTGCCAGAGTCCGTACTCCTGGGACGTGGAAGACATGGGCCAGTATGGACCAGGTTGGAGCCAGAACAGCAGTGCCAGTGGCACTGTCAACAGCACTGCCTGGACATACCAGAGTCAGGGTCAGCTCAGGGGGTGCCCCATGTGGGGTGATGTGGTGCTCTACAGAGGGGGGGGCTTTGTGGTTGAGCTGGCACTGGACCAGGAAAATGCAGGAGGGTGAGTGAGCTGCAAAAAATGCCTGATTTTGATTAAAGCTAATAATTAGGAAGAATTTCCCTGCCTTTTCCCAATTTCTACAGCTTAATATTTTGAAAGGTAAAACATAAATCAAAGTAATGTAGCATGTATTTAGTAATTGCATTTTGAAACTACATTTTCAAAATGGAAGTTTGTTTTCTTGTTCTTTCCATGAACACTCTTTCCCATGTTCCTTTGTGTCCAGGGTCCTTCAGTACCTGTTTGACAATACCTGGCTTGACATTTACACGCGGGCAGTTTTTGTAGAGTTCACCGTCTACAATGCTAACATTAACCTCTTCTGCATTGTCACTCTAATATTTGAGACCTCAGCTAATGGTAAGGAGATCATTTTTTTCAATCTTTGGCTTTTTGGAATGCAATCATTATTTTTAGAATAAGGGTAAGCAGAACTACTTGGACTTTCCAGGAGCCTTCCAGTATCTTACTGATCTGCAGACAGTCCGGCTGTATCAGTCAACTGGTGGCCTACAGATCTTTGTCATGGCTTCTGAAGTTATATACTTCCTCTTCATTCTCCACTACATGTTTGTTCAGGTTGGTTGCTTCTTGATTACGTTTGTGAAGAAAGCTCGGCAAAATTATCTGCACAGACGAACGCATAAAAACAGTGCCTCCGTGTAAAAATACAAATGGCTAGAGGAAGACTCTCTTGGCCCTTACAGGGAAAGTTAATGAAGCAGCAGAAGTGGGCATACTTCAGCAACAAGTGGAACCTTCTGGAACTAGCCATTATCATCCTGAGCTGGAGTGCACTCTCTGTCTTTATTAAAAGGACACTGCTGGGGAACCGAGATATGGAGTTCTACCGCACCCACCCAGACCAGTGAGTGGACCGGTCCATGACAACAACTTCAGACAGCATCGTATTCCTATCGCCCTGAGCTGCCCCACTGGTGAAAGCAGACAGCTAATCTGCATTCTATATAATCCTCAACCACACCCTTAGAGAGCTGGTACTGATGAGCATTTCAGTATTTCAGTGTTTACTAATGCTTTTCCAAATCCAGTGCTTTAGTCAAAGTATTCAAATCAATGATAATATGATCTGCAAAAGTACATGTACATTAACTTAACGAGCTTTAATGAGCTAATGAATGAGCTCCAGTCATATAATTAAACAGCTGTGAAATGCGCATAAAATTCCTCTATAACAAAAAATGAACAGCAGCAAGGGGTTGTATTGTGATGTCATTATTTGGTCTGTTTTATGTTACAAATCAAATATGAAATCGATAAAGTCAGTTCAGGTATTCAGGTAGGCACTTTAAATAAGAGGTTTCTGCGGGTATACTGCTCTGTGTTAACATTCTCTACCCTTGGCCAGGTTTCCCAGCTTCTACGAGACGGCCGCAGCGGACTCAGTACTGGGCTACCTGATTGCATTTATAGTGCTGCTGGCCACCGTTAAGTTGTGGCACCTGCTGAGACTCAACCCCAAGCTGCACATGATCACCTCGACGCTGAAGAGGGCCTGGAATGACATCTCAGGCTTCATCATCGTTCTGACAATCATGCTCCTGACCTACTCCATAACTGTGAGGGCTCCGGGTCTCTCCGTGCTGCTAACCATGCCACTTCCTTGTTTACATCAGTTTTCATGCCATTTCATGTCAGTGTTCAGTGTCATTCAAAATCAAGCACTTTCTTCATTATGTACTTTGGTTTTTGGCTTTTTGGCCTGACTACTTGTCACCTTGAGTCTGTAAAGATATTAAGTGAATTGTTCTTTTGTGAATTGCTTAATTTGTATGTCATGGAGCACATAAATTGGAGAAAGGTAAGAAATGTGTAAACTTGACACAACATTTTGTCTTCTACTGCAGTGCAATCTAATATATGGTTGGAAGCTCTACTCCTACAGAACTCTTCTGGAGGCTTTCCAGACCATAGTCAGCTTGCAGTTGGGCATCTTCAACTATGAAGAGGTAAGAAGCAATGTGCTTGAGTCTGCCTATAGCAGATGGCGTGGCTGTGAAAAGTTGGTCATGTGATCACTGGAAACTTCTCACAGATTCTGGACTACAACCCAGTGCTTGGTGCATTCATCATTGGTTCCTGTGTCATATTCATGACTTTTGTGGTCCTCAATCTCTTCATCTCAGTCATCCTAGTTGCATTCAGCCAAGAGCAACTGCACCACAAGGTAGAAGTACTTTGTCTTAATAATACTTGTGTCGGTGTAACTGTCATTTTTGCAATGTTATAATGAATATATAATTTTAAAAATAATCTTGATACAGACTTTACAAAATTAATTCTGTCAAGCATCCTCTTTTCCTCCTGCAGCCTTCTGAAGAAGAAGAGATTGTAGACCTTATATTCACAAAGCTCTGTAGTCTCCTTGGGATCAAGTGTAAAGATGAAAAAGGAAAGGCTGCAAATGAAAGGATCTTAACAGCCTCCAAACAGGATACCTCACCCTCAACATAGACATATATAAAGATATTCTTTAGACATGTTACAAACTCACTATAATGTGTATGTGAAAATGTATAGTCATTATATGTTAAACTAAAAATAACACATTTAACTATAATTTCCTTGTCCAGAGGTAGTGTTCTTTAAATCAAAAATGATAGAAGAAATGTTTAAACTGATCTATTTTTATGTACTTAGAACAGTTATATTAATCTCCACTTCTGTATTAATCTGTGACCATTAATCTGTACCTCGAGTACAGTGCTGATTATTAGTTAAATAAAAGTATGTGAAAATGTAACAATTAAAATGCATTGATTGTGATTTAAATGACCATTAAAGACTTTCCTGAAGAATCCATATTTCCACTTAAATAGAAAAAAAACTTCAAAAAACATTTCACAGCATTTCACAAAAATAAAAGAAACCATTCCTTGTATTGTTGAAAAGGTCTGAAAATCATGTACTTATACTATATATAATATATATAGTGTGTGTGTGTGTGTATAATTTGTTTGTTAATAATAATAAACTGCTGTGCTGTAAACTGTGCTCCTTAAAATGTAAGAAAAATGCTAGAGAATGGAAAACGTTCTGGCAGCATGAAAAACGACAAGAGGCTGAAAGATTAAATATCACTAGGATGCATTTTGTTCATTGTGATATGAATGTCTTCATTAATTTTGCATTATGTTACCTGCCACCTTCATACAGTCAAAGCTAGACGGGAAATTGCTAATCAAGTGAGATTTAGGCATAAATGAATCATAGGAAATACTCGTCCAAAAATGTTTTGCGAATGTGTATCTTGCCTCCATTCAGAGTTAACTCTTAAAGAGTATATTTCCAATAATATATCATTTGTATTTCTAATTTGTTTTGAAAATTATAAATTAAGAAAGCAAGTTGCTATCAAACAGTAGCTTAATCAGCTATCATTCTACTACATAGAGCCTGACTCTTCAATTTTACTGAAGTGCGATGCAAAACAAGTCAGACTAATTGATATTTCTTTTAAATGTATTTTTAATAATGTAAACATTACAAAAGTAATTTATTTTTGTTATGTTTAAAAAATATATCTTAGGACAAAGACATGTGCAATCTGATATTCATATAAATATATATTCCTCTAACACAAATTTGGATTAATTGTATTTAATGTATCCTAATTAGCAATATGACTCTCAATCAATCACCAAATTTGGGATCTATACTTATCAACGCCAGCACACACTTAGATATGTCAGGATATCAGATGCTGGTGCCAACATGATTTATTTATTTTTTTGTTGAACCCAATGGCTGTTTTTTTCATGCTTACTCTCAGTCAGGTACAGTGGAGAATTCATACTTGTACTGTATGCAAAGTTTACGCTTACATTGGATTAAAGGAACACTGTATTACACCATTTCTGCTGGTTGCTGCTCTCACAGTCCAAAGACGTGCACTTAGGCTAATTGGCATCTCTACGCTATCAGAAAAAAAGTACCAATTTGCACATTTAAATGTGTACAATTACTTGTCACTGGGGCTGTACCATTAATTGTCTGCCAGTTGTACTCTGGCTATAGGTAAATGTACCTTTTAGTCTAATTTAAGGTACAGAAATGGACTCTGGGGAGCATTTTTCTATCATTGAGGGTGCATTAATGTTCTTTGTACCTTTGGGAACAAAACTGTACCAGACCCGTATTCTTTTTTCTGACTGGGTAAATTACTTATAGTGTATGTTTGCATGTGTATGTATGTGTGTGGCCTGTGGCAACCTGGGTGTGCCTCATATCCCATGCTATCCAGGACAGACTTCACGCCCCCCAAGACCCTAACCAGGATTAATGGTTAGAAGATGGATAGATGTAAGTGTAGATGGAAGTGTAACTGCATTTTTAAATAATGACTGCTGCTTTTACCCCTGTAATTTCTATGAAACCGAAACCAACAATCCACTGGATGAAAGAATCTAAATGATCGTATACACTTAAATTATTTAAAACCGGCGTATTTCCAAATATCTAATTTGGCTTGTCTAATTAAATATTAAAACCCATTATTTTCACTCTGGTTGGACTGGATCCCTGTGGATGAATAAAAATGTGGTAATGGAGCTCTCACTGAAGAACAGAATCAGACACTGGCAGATTATGTGACAAGAAGCATATATAAAGAATATAGTGATTTCAAATGCAGATGGATATATGAGGTTTAAAAGGCAGCATGGTGCCTCAGGAGGTAACACTGCTACTTCTCATGTCCAGTGTTGGGGGCTTGAAGCACATTCCCTCACAGTGCGAGTAGTTTGCTGGTTCCCTTCATGTTTTCTTTGGGTACTATAGTCTGAAAATAGGTTAAGGCGAAGTGGCGACCTTCCAAGTGTATGTGCTGGTTGAGGTTGTGTAGGAGTCTAGGATAACAATACACTCTGGAAAAGAATCCTGCTAATTATATCACGTCAAAATTAATATTTAAACACGACATAAATGTACCTTAGTAGGTTTTGTATTCTGGGCTGTGCAGTTCGCCAAAAACCTGTAATACAGCTGGCATTTGTCCACATGAGGTGCCCATGCAGAGCAAAGCATAGCCAAAGGGGTAGGGAGAATGACCAAGGGGTTGGCACTTTAAGGTATGGGCGGATTGACGACACCTGAAATCTGGCACTTCATCAACAGAGAAGTGATGGGAGCTAAGAGGACATTCAAAAACTTTAGTTCCCTCACTTTAGACTGTGAGTGGAATTGACCATATATGAAAGACGCACAGCAGAAATATACCGAAGTGACAACAAGCTGAGTAAACAAGGCAAAAGTCTGTTTTTAAAACAAGCAGTGTGAAGAGAAGAAAAGCACAGGCTAAAGACCGTCCCGTGAGTCACCCATTCAAACAGTTCCAAAACAAATTTGTGATGTTCCAATTCCCAAATTATTCCGAGAATCACATTAGTCTTTTAAAATGTCATTTCAGTGATTATTCAAACGCTTTACATGAATCTTTTATTATTTATGACATGAAAGATGTCTGAATTCACCTCAGAACATGTGAAAAGCCTAAATTTCAATTAATTCTGTGACATAAAAAATGATACACAAAACTACCAATGATGACTAAAGACTCCTGCCTGCACAGAAAAATTTGATCATTTGAAAATTAAACAGATTATTTAGGGCTAAAAAATGCTCTACATCATCACGCATTAGGTGCTGCACTTGAACAATGGAGTGTAAAACAATCAGGCTTGATGCTTGTTCTCATCTGCATACAGTCACTGGCATTCAAGGAAAATGGGTAAACATGTTTATTTTGCCCTTTTCTTCTTCAGGTTCCCACTTCAGGTAGCTTGGTGACAGAAATAAAACAGAAAATATATCTGTGTTTATGCTTGTATTTTCACATGGCATCTATATTTGGCATTAACTTAAAAAGTTTCAGAATGCAGAGTACGATACCCACAATGTCAGGATCAGTCCCTGCCCTGCCCTATCCATATTTTCCCCATTTGGCCAGCAGGGGTCGCTGGCCATTCTGTTCATTCCTCTATTTAGCTCCTTCACTATCCCAAACATCTTCCCCTGGTTCCTTGGCCGCTGCATGGCTGAATGGACTGTGTGTGTGTGGCCGAGATCTGTGCATCCCTACTGTCATGTTGATATTTGTTTTGTTCCCCCATGTTAATTATTTTCCTGTGTTCATGTATTTCAGTGTTGGTCTTCGCTTGTATATCTTTGTTTTTGGTTAGTCCTGTCTGTCTAGTTTAATAGGTATGTTTTGTTTCAACCATCTTTCTAGTACTCCCTAATATTTGACTCCTTAGTGCTTTTTTATGATCCTGACATGTTCTGTGTAGCTCCATATTCCCAGTGTTTGAGTTAAGTATTAAGGATCTACACCTATCCCTTGTTGATGACCTTGTCTTGCTGTATATATGTGCCTGCCTTTGCCTTGTTCCTGTGTTGGTTATTGTGGAGGTTGGTGCTATGTTTGTTCCCTGTGTAGTGCACAGGCTTTGGATCCCTTTTTGTGTTTTGTGATATGGTTCCCTTGTACCTCTTAATAACTCTGGTAGGTCCGGCTCTCTTTCCAACACCATCATTATTTTTAATCATTAATCCGAAATTCTTTATCCACTGTATGATAACTAACTGCCACACTCTTAAAGGTAAATCAGATTTTTTCAAACTTATTTCATGAGGTCTAATTAGTTGTTTAAATGTTAAAGTTATACAAATACTAAAATAGCGCTTTCTTTTAAGGCATAAATGAATCATTCTTTTTTCAGTCCAAACAACTGAGGCGGTAAACAACATTTCAGTCAGAAACATTTAAACTCTTCTCTGAAAATTGTCATAATTCATTGCTTAATAATTAAGAGCCATATTTAATTTAGTTTTCAAGACCTAATATGCTCTGGAAGTATGCATGTATGGTGACCACAGCACTTCAAATAACAGTACGTAGTTGTTCTCATCTGCCTTCGGTTTTTATGTATGTTTCACTGGAAAAGTCATGAGAAAAATTTACCAAAATAAGATAATTAGTGGAGGCAAATGTAAACAGGAATTATATATGGTTTTGGCTGTAGCTTAATTATAAGCAGCCAATACAAATCTATAAAATTTCCCTTTTAACCGATGAAGGAATATGTTTTTCCGTTTTGAAATGCTTGTAAACGAATCAGTGGTTTTGCATTTATGAGTGCATGGGTACATGGCTGTTAATAGATTTCATAAACAGAATACCACCCTCAATCTCCATTAATCATTTAACATAATAATTTACTATACAATACAACTGTGTTGAGTGAATAAGCCATATGTGCTTTTGGTATAATCTCCGGAGCTTTGCCACCATGAATAGGCCATGCAGGTATAAAGGATGTTTGGATGGATGTTCAGGAAACGTTATGTTTCTAATGTGAATGCTTTCGATTTTAAGAAAGGCATTCTAGCTAGTTACATTGGATGAAATCAGATTATATGTCGGTGATAAATTACAATATATAGACACACTACATTTAGTGACAATAAGTACAATTCAGTCATTTGTAGAACTTTCTTACATGCTGGCCTGGGTGTATAAATAAAACCATTGCACTGACAAAAGGCTAAATTCGGCAACTTTAAGTTATAAGGAGGTGTCACTTCTTGTATCAAAATACTGAAATAAGGAATAAATAATTAGGAATTACTTATATATAATTTATTTAACACTTTCACTATTTGATAAAATGTTTCTCGCATCAGTTCTGGCAAAGAAAAAAGGTCTGGGCGCTGATCCTCAGTCAGGGTGAAATGATTCGTATGCCATGATGTAACAGAAGCAGCAGGACACACGCACGACGGCCCGCACGCCACCCAGCCAGCGGAGTTTGGGCAGACTGAGTAGCTAATTCCGCGTAACCCCGGTCGGGGGCTAACAGAATCACGTGACAGTCTCGCGACCTGACGCGCCTGCGCGGAGGGGAGGAGTAGCCAAGGAAGCAGAAAAACGAAAGGCTTCATACGAGCTCCTGGGTAACGTTATTAGCTCGGCTTTTAAGGAGACTTAACCGGACACGTCAGACACTTAAAATAACTTAAACTAGTTTGTAAGACATATACTTCTTCGCCGTCCGCTTCCTTTTTTAAACACTGTTGTTAAGTTTAACTTTTTCAAAGGTTTTGGTGACTCTTCGGTGGCTAAGGAGCTAGCTACATTTTTTTTCCTTACCCAAAGGTGTCCGATTTCCCCTGCTCTCTCAGAGGCATTGCGATGCCCTCTGATTTCATCTCCCTGCTCAGCGCTGATCTCGACCTTAATTCCCCCAAATCCCTCTACTCTAAAGGTAAAACATATTCATTTTTACTCCGAGTATCGTGTCCGCTTGCAGCTGCGAGCTGTGTTTTCTGTCTGTTGTTAGTGGTGCGGCGCGGTGCATGTAGCCAGTCCTGTAATGTTGTGTTTTCCTCCTCCTCCTCCTCCTCCTCCTCTTTAGCCATGTTGGCATCGATGCCTTTTACCGCCTTGACTTGTGTATATTTATGAAAACGTAGAACCTAATAAGAAGCAAGGAGCTGGTGGAGCTGTCATTTCTCCCCTCAAATTCATGACTGAAGCCTGTTTACCTTGGAAGTTAGGGAATTGAAGGGCAGCTCCCTGAACTCATCAGTTCCGTTGTGGTCCATAAGTGTTTTTACAGAACAAAACCCAGCTACCTGTTTCTCTAAATAAGGTAACTGGATGTCAGTGAAGGTATGGTTGCTTTTGCGACGTTAAATTCTGCTTGCTTCTGGCTTCTTTAATTTCATTTCTGGGGTATCTAAAGCTATGAAAATGAATGTATTCAGCTAGATGACAAGTAATATTTTTAAGCACCTTGACGATCAGGGTCTAGAAAATGACGTGGAATTCTTTGGTTTATTTTTTTGTTTGTTTATAAGCGTTCAGTGTTTAAGATGGTGTTTCTGGGTTTTTGGCTGAATCGCTCACTAGTTTGTGGTTTAACGTGAGCTAGCTAGCTTGCTAGCTTGGTAGCCACGCCACTGAAGACTTTAACTTGGCATAAATACAAAGGATTTTATTTCACTGTAATAGGGCCACGGTACACTAAACTTTATTCCAATGGCCAAATAAGACACGATTATCATGTGCAAAAGTTATCACTTTTCACGACTAGATGCATTGTCCTTGTATATTTCTGTCATTTTTGGCGTGATGCCCCCGCCCCCCAAAACCAAATTGCGAGGGCACGCTTTAATATGAAAAGTGTTATGGGATTGCCTTACGTTTTATAACAGCTTTGGACGGTGTGAGTCGGTTATTTATGTCTGTGATCAGCGCATGATGTTCGTGCACCAAATATCGAGACACTTCAAGAGGTAGGTTAGTTTTCAGGATTATGAAGGAACATGTTTTCATTGCACTTGATGAAACCTATAGATACTTAAAATGTATCTCGTACGCCTTTTAAAAAGCTTAAGAGCACTCAACCGGGACCGTATCTAAATTGTGCTTCAATTTAGTTGAAGACCTCGTTTCCTTTAATTCTGTTGCCAATGCCACTTAATCAGTCCAGGAAATCATAAGTACAGTTGTGCATTAAAATAAGGATCATTGACTGAAGGGTTTAAAGTTTATAATTTAGTGTGTTGTAATATATGCATTTGATGGTCGGTCATTTATTTGCTTGAGTCAGATGGTTGGGATTCTGAAACCTGAAATTGGAATCCTTGCAGTTTCAGCAGTTAGCTGTATACAGAACTTTTTCCATAGTTTACAGTTTGTATGGACTTGTCTTTAGACAAGACTGCCATTTCAAACAGTTCTGTTTTCCTGTGTAGGTGGTAATGACCAAGATGAGCTTCCCTCGCTAAAAAAAGCACCATCCATCTTTATCTGTAAAACCCAGAGTTGCTGTAAGAATATAGTTTAAGTACTAAACAGCTGTATTCCACATGTGCTTTTTAAACGCTTTTTTATTAGATGTTCTCCTCAATGGGATTTGTTCTTAATTTCCTGTGTATTGGAAAGAACTTAAATATAACAGGAGAGCACTCCATATATACCGGACATTGGTCACTTGCTATGCTGAAATCCTTGCATGTACTTAGTGGATACAAAAACAGAATGTGGAGATTAGTAGTTTTGTCCTATGACTAAGCCCTAACCTTGGTCACTGGCTACATTTGAGTTGTCACAATGCTTTTATTTGAGTAGATATTCTTTGGGTCACTACTTTAATCTTCTGTCATTCCCACTCCTACCTATACTACTCTTGTCACTCCTACCTATATCCTTGATGTATTGGTCTTCTGTGAATAGTAAACACAGCAAAAAGTTCAAGATGGGGGAAAAAAGTATCTTAAATGGTCTCTCACTCATCAAAATAAGGTAAGCGCTATTTCTCCCTGAAAGGTGTTGATTGAGTTTCTTGTGCCTCTTCCACTATGGTGCAATATGAACCTTAAGCAAAGAATAATATTATGGGTTATTCGTGATAGCTGGACAGCTGCTGCTTTAGCTGCTGCTGTTGTCATTGTCGAGGTATTTTTAATTCAGCCCGATTATGACGGCATGTCTTGTACTGAATGGTTCCTGTTGTATTCTGTTTCTAGTTGCCCACTCTCATTGTTCTGTGAGTTAAGGGGTATTCTGCTTGTTATGCCACAGACCAACAGAAGGAGTTTCTTCTTTAACCTTTCAATGGACATTTTGGTTGGTGGCTTGCCGGAAACACATGTCTTAGGTTGGCCACCCTGAGAGGCTGCTTGTGTGTATTAAAGGCTTTTTAAGGATGGATAGAAGAAAAAAATAGTGCTTATTCAGAAATAAGCATTAGTTGATAGGATTGCTGTTAGCTTATGACTTGTACTTATTCAGAAATTACCGCTGCTTGATAAGTGCTGTTAGCTTATGACTTGTGCTTTATTTAAAACAAGGTCAGTCTTATTGAGATTCAGCCTCTATAGGTAAAGCTCCTATTTATTATATTTTAACAAGGCAGGTGTGCAAACAGGGTAACTATGGTCCATCTCTGGTCTCCCTTCATCTGTTTAAAGAGTGAGAAAAAATATTTGCTCACAATAAAAACACCCCTTCCTATAATGGAAAGAATTTGATTGTATTCTTTTTCGAGCCGGGAGAATTATTTGTAGTGTTGCTATGAAATGTCAGTGATTCCAAGTATGTTGACGATGTAGTAGCATGTGTATTTCATATATACTTTTTGTAGAATCTTATTCCAGTGTTTCCTTCTTTTTATTTATATTACTGTAATATTTAAACGCTTGCAATGAAGAGGGATATGCAGAAATGGATCCTGTTCAGTAAAGTTAGTCTTATTTTTGCATTTTGATATTGTGGTAAAGGCTGAAAAATGAAGTATCCATGGTGACAACTGAAGGTCTGCTTAACTTGGCACTGCTTTAAAGGATATTTGTGTTAATGGGATACATGACAAAGGCACATTGTTTATGTCTTGATGAAAGCTTTCTGGTTTTGTAGGGGAAAAAAATAGTGGTCAGATATTTTTGCTATTCACCTGAAACAACTGTGACAGATTAATTTTTGTAAAACCTTTTCCCATTGGCGGCAAGACTACCCTAGTTTTGCCTTTGACGCACCTGCAGAACCATACTAACTGAGCCAACTAAGTTGAGTTGGGGGATATTGTTGTTATCCTGGGAGTTTTTAAGAGGTGGCAGGGTACATTGTTTGGGGCTGGGGAGGGGTTGGTATTAATGACTTCTATGCAATAAGTGTCAGGGGGTAATATTCATCCACATAGTAGTAAACTTCCTATTTATTTTCTAATGTCTCGCTTATGTATCTCTTTGAGTTGTGTATAAACCAGTAGTACTTCCTGGTGTGTTATACTTCCAGAAACAATTCTTCTGTGGATCAACAGTCTAGTACTATTTATATTCACATGAAATGTCATTACAGTATGGCAGGGTTTGGATTTTGATAATGATGCACAATTTAGATCTTTATCTTGGGAGAATGGTGTCATCTTCCACGATGAATCTGATTAAAGATCAGGTTGCATTTGGTCAAACAGGTCAAGTGAGTATTATTGGGGTATTCTTTTCTTCCTCCTGCATTTGCCCCGTTGCAAAACTGGTGCATGTGATTATAGTCAGTTGTCTCAGAAACAAATGGATTATATTATATTATTAGCACTATTTGTCATCTAACAGCTTGTCTTTGTCTGGGGGTACTTGGAGCTTGTCCTAGACAGCACAGGACACAAGGCTGCAGTACACCCTAGATTTAGTGGCAGTGCGTAGCTAGGGATATATTTTCACATATTCGTGCACACAGCCATTCACTGTGGGGCAGTTGTGAGGTTCTGATTAGCCTAACTACGTGTCTTAGGTTTGAGCTAGGAATTGGAGTAACTGGAGGAAAAACCCACATAAGAGAAGAACATGCAAACTCCACATACACAGGACAGATGACATTCAAATCCCCAATCCTGAAGCTGTGTGATCTGATCCACCTTGTAATATAAGTATTATTATTTGGAAATTTGTACTTAGTTTGGGTGCCCTGACCTTAGCCAAAAATTACTCAGTTTGTTTGGGGAATAACTATTCTGCTTTATATGTTTGGATAAGAAGGGGCATAAATCATTGGCCCCAAGGCACTTGGATTACAATTATTGAGGGAACAATTTGATCAGAAATATTTAATTTCGGTCATAATTCCATTCGGTTAATTGATGTATTCAATCATTTTCTATCCTAAATTAAAACCAACCTTTTATAACTTTGCTGAAAAAAAGTCACAAATATAATTATGGGAACTTTATTACACATTATTTATTAGGGGTGCACCAAAACCATTTTTTATGGACTGATTATGTGTGCTGAGACTTGTTTTCTGGTACTCGCCAATACCAGTACTAAGTAGAGCTGTGCGATGTCTCAAAAATAATATGCGACATTTTAACTTTCAAACACAGGCTGTCTCCAGGTAAAGAACATCAGACTTGTGGACAACTCATACTTATGAACAGACTGCCATAAAGCCTATTGTATAAAAAATACGAGTTAAATACAGTGGTTCTTAATTACAAACACATACAGTTCTTTGAGACATTAATGAAAACATTGTGTGTCTTAAGTAGTTTGTCAACTTGAGGTACAATACAGTACCCCCACTACACACACGCATGCCACAGCACCACATAAGACACTTAATTTTTTTCTAGCCAAAAATAAACAAAATTCTGAAAACAACAATATACAGACGAGCCACTAAACAGATGGGGCTGATCATCATTTTTTAGTCTTTGTGTGAAAATGATGGATTGGCTGGTTAATTATTTAAAAACATGCCACTCTAAAACCTTTAAAGCAGTGATTCACAAACTTTTAAAGCGGTGTACCACCTCAGAAAATGTTACGCTTTTTGCATACCACCATTATCATATTGGGCCTGATGAATACTGGGTAACTGCATGAGGTTTATTGTTTGACCTTTTTGTTTTTTTTCCAGGCACATTACACAATACCTTTTACCGATCACTTATGTACAGATTATGCACAACTGAACATCTTATACAGTAAAATCCCATTATAGTGGACTCGTTTATAACGGAATATCATCTATAACGGACGAGGTCTGCTGGTCCCGGCCGTGCGCCTTTAAGAGCATGCAGAAAAAGCATCGGATATAGCGAACTCGCTTATAACGGAATTTCACTTATAACAGACAAACAATTTGCTCCCCATGAGCACTTTTAGCTGTAGCTCTGTTCAGCTATAACTGACATGCAGGCTCCGCCCACAAGGCGCGTGGCGTGCTGGTGATATCCAGTGCAGATACGTAGTCAGGATTATTAATAGTCACATACCCAGTCAGTTAAAGTTGGATTACTACAGGTACAGTAATAATAATCTATACTACAAGTGTGTCTGCTGGGGTGTGGCATGAGTAAATAGTGTTCTGTATTTGTGTTCTGGGCATACAGCAACTCTGGATATAAAGGACTGTTTTGCCAGGTCCCTTGAAGTCCTGTCTTCCTGACCTGTTGCAATAAAGGGAATTACTACTACTACTATAACTGGATTTTACTTTATTATTATTCTTTTTTTTTTTCTCTATATTTTGTAGCGCTCTCATCATGCACAGCTGCTCGTAGTAACCAGGGTTACATTTCACTACATGTTGTATGTGTACAACTGTATACGTGATACGTAATAAACCTCTTGAATCTTGAATCTTCTCTCCATGCTGTTGTTTGCTGCACATATGGTTATTAGAGTGTTGCTGCAGGTGGCAGTTTCATCATACTCTCTCTTGTTTGGTTTTTAGAGGTTTGATTATATTATTAGTCTTGTGTGATCCTGATTTTGTAGTTCCTGTTGATAGTTTAATAGAGCACATTTTGCAGTTTGCTGTGCTTTGGATTTTCCTTTGAGGTATTTCCACAATGTGGATATTTTGTCCCTTTTTTTTTATCATTAATGATATTGTTGATGTGTCATTATGTGATAGCAGTTATACGCTTCGGCATCTTGTCACAAGTATGAGGACATGAGCACGATATCACACCTGATACAGATACTAATATTGGTACTAATACTACAGATACTACTACTGGTATTGGTACATCCCTACTAATAATGGAAGACAAAGAAAGTAGAACACCTCCAACATAATCTTGAGCATTATCTTTTGTTGTTATTTAACACGGAGAAAATGCCATTGTAAAGACTGTCACAAGGCAAACTACTGAACTGTGGAATGAAAAATCAAACACATTAAAGGAAGTGCTACTTAATGGGGAGGGGGGCTGTGGGTTACTGGCACAGATTAGCGGAATGTCGTTACATTTTGTTTAGAAAGCGAAAGATCGACCTGTGGGCCAGATTTCATTATATGATAAACATATCATAGCCTGATACTTTGAGACCTCTTCTAAGTGGTGATTGAGCGCATGAAATCTTCTATCCTCCACTAAGGAAAATGCAGTCGTCTCTATTTCAGTCGTTGTATCTTTACCTCTGGTGCTGCTAATTTTGAGTATTGATAAAGTTTATTGGCAGTGCCGGCCATAGCTGACACATGAGACCAATGCTGATATCTTGATTGTCTTAACAAAAATCCACTAATACCGATATGTTAAAAAATGTTATTCATCTTTAAGGCTAGCAATAACATTATTTGGCCAGCTAGTTTGAAACCATGGGGTCTTGACCATTGGTACTGTTTCTTGCAAAAAGCACTACAAAACAGAGGCATTATCCAAAAGCATCGTAGTGCAAAGATCATCAGGTAGCGCTTCCATTATGAATCTAATGAATCGTCCTCCGCCATCCTAGGTTTCGGAAATTTGCATGTCACCCCTGCTACTGAACCACGTGAACAGAAGAGTGTGCAACCCAGTAGTAGGAGCATCTTTATTTTACGCCCAAAAATCGAGTCTAACTTTACAGATCAATGCATTGAATTGCAAACCTTAATCAATTCATCACAATGCATCAATGCATCTTTACACCCCTGTCTATAGGACAAATGTTTATGGCGTTGTGTGGATCTTGTTTATATGTACAGCTTGAGTGAAAGGTTTGCCTGTGGCTTTACCCTCACTTGCACACAGTATATCCCAGCTGCTGGTGCCCTGTACTTGGAATTGTTTACTACTGGCCCATATTTATCTGCCATTGTGGTTGATCTGGAATGCATAGTCTGACATACAATACCCCCTGTCTGTCTCAAACTGTTAGCAGCAAAGATGCGAAGCATCAGCATGGACTGCGGGCAGTGATGTTGATGCTAGGCCAAGTTCCAGTGGATGTCACTTGTGGTGGTTCGAGGTGGGGTGATATGAAATCGCTGCCAGGCCTGGATGAGCCAGGGCCAAGCAGCAGCCGCAGGGTGTGTGGCGTGTGGCTCACTGGGAGTGGGATGGAAAGAATTTGTTTCCATACCCCCCAAAACAAAAGCCACAGTTTAACTCTAAATATATTCTTTTCTTCAGCAAGAAGACTGTTTACGCAGTTTTAATCTGTAGGAGTTTCACGATGCCCTTGTCGACTTACTGTAGCAAACTGATGAAGTGAGTCAGTAACTGAGTAAACTTAGCTCAACTCCCCCCACCCCCCTCATTTGCTAAAAATAATTTGTTGGTTTCTTGCTAAGAATAATTCCTAATTTCTTTGAAATACTCTTGTTTTTTGGAATGATTGAATTTAACAATCAGGATGTATTTTTGAAAGTTTCGCCGCAGAGTATATAGGTGCATACCAAAATATAATCGAATGGCAGATCTGAATTCCTTGACTGTGAAGATTAAAATTTATGCTGCTTAATTTCTTCGAAGTTAACCCTCTTTCAATTGATGTTTTGTTGTGCCTGGTTGGCAGGGTTTATTTGTGATATTGTTTATTCTGATATTTTGAAATTAAAATATTGCCCAACTAGCTTTAGTAGATGGGGACTTTAAAACACCTAATGCTTTACAAGTTTTACGTTTTACACAGGGTAATCATCTGCATTGTTCTATTTCCATTTTTGATCCCAGTTTTGAATTATGATCAGTTTTTTTTTTTTTTTTTTTAATTGATAATGACAATAATCACCAATAAATAGCTGACAACAAACATGAGTGAGTTAATTGCTCTTGCTGCTTAATTGTGCACATAATGACATCACCACCTAACAGCATTAGTATTTGTGTGTTCGGTCTAGTTCATACTTCACTTTTCTTGTGGTTATGGCTTGTGCATTTATGTGCAGACTCCTGTTTTTTTTGTTGCTTGCCAAGCACTCACACATCTCTTTGAACTGTTTTGGCCGAACGACTCAGTCACCTGATCACATGATTAATCGGTTATTAAAATACTCAGTTTTTGCAGCCCTAATCAATTTTACTGAAATATTTTGATCTTAAATAACTCAACGTTGCAATTTTTAAGGTGCGTTAAGTGACCTGAATATTTATCCCTGTGTAGCAACATAATGACCAAGTAATTTTCCTTGGCCTTTTTTAGTTTTGCTTTCTGAGAGCAAAACTTATTATAATGAATTTGCTAGCTAACTTAATTTTAATGTGGACTTCCTCAGAAAATAATTGAACGAATAGTTAGTTTGTAAGTACATAAAACTGAACCTGAAAATCTTCCTATGCTTATCCTTCATCTTTTTAGTGTAGACATCAAATTTACATATTGCTTAACTTCTGTCAGTCAGTCACAGGAAGTGTATCACTCATATGTGAAATATGGTCTTAATGAAAACAAAATTGAGTCATTAGTCTAACTGAAATGTGTGCTAAAACTGGATCAGAGTTTGCAGTATCTCTGCTTTAAGTGGGCTGATTTTGGCCCAGAATAGTCCAACGGAGGCTAATATATACCTTTTTATTTTCCCTAAAAAGCACATTAATAAAGCTGCTACACTATTTAAGCAAATGACACATTGAGTGACTAATGTTTGAGAATATCATAATTTAGTATTCAGCAAATAGATGAATACTTCTGAGTGTTAGCTTAAAGTTAGCATTTTACTGCTTTCAGGACTTCTGTAGTGGGTAGCATGGTGGTCTACTCTAAAGCTACTCTAAAGTAAATAAACTAAATGTTAAGCAGCAAAGTATTACAGCTATACAAGGCACACATACACATTAAATTGGTCTTTCTTTCATTTATAATTAGCAGTATGTAAAGTGAATTTAACTGAAGCTGTCGGGCAACAATTTTAAAGCACTGTGTTTTTTCCACCGACTCCCTATTGTGTCTTGGGGGGAAACTGGTGCTAACGGGGAAACTTGCATATATTTTGACTGATATGTTTCAGGACTGGTCTGTTGTATTATTACTAATCTACTAATTACTCGGGTGCATGATGGGCATCTGAACACATCAGCTTTTATTCTGGGAGATTTCTAGACTTCTTTGTGTAATTGCTTCTTTTTGTCTGCGCATGTTAGGTAAGCTTTTCCCCATTGTGTCAGGGCACAGTGTGTGAACTCATCTCCCATCAAGGTGCACACTTAGTTCAGTAGTTCATGACCTGCTCTGAAGCAATCTGAAATTGTGCATAAAAAGCTGTTGGCTTATCAAATCAAGGCTGGAGTTCCCCTGTGAGCACCAAGGGATTCACGTTATGAAGTATCGCTTCAACAAAACAGATGCTTTCCTTGCTAATAACTTCTTTTTTTGCTGAGTGTCCTTCTCCCTCTTCGCTATCCATTTTTAACCAGCCACCACTGTGCAGGAGCCCCAGGAACTGTGTGCCCTGATGAAGCTTGGGGTCATGTGATGCAAATAGGCAGAGCCATATGCGCACTCTGTCCTAAATGACAGGGAAATGCCCTTGAGAAGATGCTAATAGATTTATTTCTGAGCATGGGCCGTGTGTACTGCTTTTAATAAACGCTCTGTAGCCTCATTCATAACCAAGAGAAGGAAATCCCAGATAAGCACAGACACCTGGTTCTTTTTATATCTGTGCCTCACTCATATAGGAATGGCTTAGGTGCCTTGCCTAGTTGAAAGGAAACATGTCACATTTCATACATGCTGTGTGGTAGGGTTCTTCAGTCTAAGTATGGTCCAGCACAGAATGGAAGGTGCAGTTTAGGGCTAGATAATAATGTATCACAATCGTGTCTTGACACTCTATCTCGCTTTAGCTGATGCAACAGTAAGGGAAGACGGCAAAGTTCTCTCAGGGTGGATGTGGATATCATAGAGAGTCCTCTACCCTGGCTCTTCTGGCACACCGTAGCAGATGCACCCGTGGCATCAGGGTAGCTGGTGTGGAAATTTGCGTGTGTGCTCCTTTGATGTTAATTCCACTTTGCCAAACAAACTCTGTGTCAATGTCCCTCTTGCTTGACAATGCTGGATTCCCTTGAATTTCTAATCTCCATTTACCACTGAAAAAGCCTGAATATTTAATGCAATAACAAAGTAGCACTGATCTGCTTAGGGAATATCTTGCTTTGCATCGGAGGTTTTCACTTTAATGCACTGTTTCATGTCTTATCCCCCAAGCTGTCAACAAACGAAATGTAGCACTTTTAAATACCCATTAAATTTAACTCATGAAAACATTTTTGTTTTTTTTTTTAAAGAGCTGCTGTCAGTTCTGTAGAACAAAAAATCAGGAACGTACGAAGTTTAGCAGTGTTAGTGGACCTGAAAAGTGCCCCCCCCCCTTTAATTTTTTGTATATAAAGGTGTGGGAGGTGTGTGCTCCCTGTTGCCAAGCAGCTGCTTTAAGGCTAAGGTGGGCTGAGCTGGTTAGGAGAGGGCAGTGCTGCCAAGCCCCAGCGGAGGCCTGTGGAGTGGGTGATGGAAATAGCACGGCCTCATTACCAAGTTATGCTCCGCTTCAGTTTCCAAGCTTTGTCATGTGATTCGCTCATTTATGCAGGGTGTACTTTTAATGCTCTTTCTCTGAAGTCCCTCCCCCTACTCTTTTTATATAAGGTTTGTGTGCATGTAAATGCATTGTTATGCTTGTCTACAAGTAGACATTTGGAAGTATTTTTTTTTTCTTTGTTTTTTGCTATTGGAAATGAGTTTGTCAGTGTGGTCATACACACTGTATTTTGTTAGATGGATGCAGGGGAGGATGTTAATTGCTTTTGAGGGATATAAAGATTTGCATTCAGATCCACATTTTCTTTCTGCATAAGTAAACTTCATTAGAAGTTTGAGTTTCACTTCCTGCTTGAAGAACCTCTTTGCGGCGGTATTTTTTTAATATATTGTATATCATTTCAAATGGCTTTGTTTCAAACTTTTGTGACAACCGTCTTAAAGCGGAGTACACATGATAGTTGATGTTCAGTATTATTAGTCACGCGAGGTAATTGTTTTGCTTTTTTAACAGATTTCTTTTTGGATGCTGTAGTCTGACTCATACTTTTATTTTGAAGTCTGCTCATTATACCACAGTGTGGCTATTGTGATCAAAGACCTGTTTAGAGAAGCTCTGCTTAACTACTAATGACTTGAGGGTTCATTTTAGCCGCTTTGCATCCCAGACTACTGACAAACTTGTAGCCTGACATTTATCGGAGTGCACTTGCACATTGGACTGTTTTTGCAGTCATTGTGTAAATTGTGAAATAATGCAGGTGATGGTAGGTGTGGAGCTGATGTTTCCACCTAAATTTCAGGTCATTGGCTGAGACGAGCTGTGGATCCAGGAGCCTCACCTGAGCTGAAAGAGTGGTCTCTGTGACCTCTGGTTACAGCGCTTGACGATGGCTGCCGTCATGTTTCCCGGACGTGCCGTTGCTTTGGAAACTGGAAGCATGTCCTCTAGGTGCTGCATGAGGGCTGTATTTTCAGCATCGGCAAATTATCTGCTGAGGGATGAAATTAGTTCCACGAGAGTAGGAACACTTTGCTTCCTAGCAGTGTGACTTACATGAAGCTTTTGTACGGTATGGCTGTGCTCCGGGTCCCGTTTTACCTAATCGCTGTGTCTGCTGTGCTGTCTGCGTGTCTCCATTTAGTTCTAGAAAAATCCAAAACGGTCATAAATGCCAACAAAAACAAAGCAGCACTGCTCTGCTAACAGACTTCAGGGAATGGGTTGTTACTGCAGGGAAGTACAGGTATCCAGTCATAGTACTGAAATGTAGCTCTGGCCAAAGTTTATATAATACAGACAATACTGTACTTATGAACGAGTTGCTTTCTGAACTGACGTTTGTCACTTGAAATGTTCGTAGGTCATTATTCAACATCATTTTAAGGGTATACACAAGTACAAAAAACTAGGATGCTGGGAGTACGCACGCTACGCTGCTGTGCGGCGGGAGTAGTGGCTAGAAGTCGTACGAGGCGGAATTGGCGCACAATAAAAATTATGTTCCGGACAGAAAATGAAAGCCCAACGGACACAATCTGGACTTGCAGTCCTCTTCGTTCGTATGTCTGAAAGTTCGTAAGTTGAAAGTTGGGAAGTAGAGGAGTGTTTGTATAATGTAAAATAATATGTAAAAAAAAATTCTCTTACTTCTCTGTTTGGAACTCATCCAATTTTGCAAATCCTCCATTAACCATGAGCAGTACTGCACAAATTAATTATTAACTTTAACCAAGATGCTACAAGTATGTTAAATAATACAATTGCTACATACTTATGTGTTTTGGCACAGGAGAGTTAGACAATGCAGGATGTTACAATGAGCCCTGGTGGTTCTCTTACCTAGAGCAATTGGCATGGGCCCTGTGGGCTTTTGTTTTTAATTTTTTTTAAAGAGCTTTTTAAAGATTGACTAAAAAGCAGTCGTTTGTCAATATGGCTGCTGCACATTCACTCGTGTTGAATGTGCAACCAGGCATTTTGTGTTTATTTTTGCCAGTGTTTTTTTTTTTGTCTTTTTTTTTTCAATCCTAATCGTTTCCTTTTTGTTAGCCATGCGTTTCTCCGTTTTTGCCTTGACCCTCCACATAGTCCATAGTTGTTGACTCCTTTGCATGCATGGATTCAATGCTCAAAACTCCAAGCGCCTGGCAATTTCCAGCCATTCTGTTTTGGAAATGGCATGATTGTCACTAAAACATTTGCAAAAATTTTTTCATTCATTTTTTCTTAAAAAATGTAGAAAGGGATGGGAGTC
>JAABNX020000008.1:15887488-15901356 GCA_015163995.2 Mormyrus lacerda
AGTCAGTTAAAGTGTTTTTAGATTAGTTCTACCTGGCCCAGTTTGCAGAAAGGTTATTTATTGGTGCATTGTGTGTGCTTTCAACCCCAGACTGGGTTGTATTCTAATTCCCAGACTGGCTTTGTACTTTTTGTATTTGCTTTCTTTTCTACCAAAATAGTTTCATTTTTGTTTTTGTGTGATAGTCCAGTCATCCTTGTCTTGCCCCCATAATAACTTGCTAATCCCTGTGTCACATGGTTTTCTCGCTCTTCTTACTGAAGGGACCTTATTACAAGCCTAGCAAATGTACAACAGTCCTTGGACATAAGGGTTTACTGCGTAAAATCTCACTTTCTGTAGACAATACCGGAGAGAAAGACACTGGTTAAAATTAATGTCTGTTGATTATGTATGTGTGGTGTTTGATCCAGAGAGATCATGTGTCTATGTGCTGCCAGGGTATGACATCGGAATCAGTGCCCTAAACGACCTTAATAAACACCATAATAAACACATCAAAGTTTTTATTTGATAAAGCCGTTGACGTAACCTCTGAGCCAAAGAGATCCAAATTAACATCCTAGATACAAATACTGTTTGAGGAAGTATAGGACAATGGGAGTGTGTTGTCGATCAGCCCCATGGGGCGATTTTTGTGGCACAGTCAAGGAGACCCAGCTGCAGTGACCAGCTCGATGTTGTGTTCCCTACTCAGAAGTCAACGACGCAGTGAATTTTTTATGAGGCCAGACAGGGCTACTGGCAACCTGTGTACTTGTGGAAGAAGCGGTGTCCAGGCTGGGTTACAGGCTCGCCTTACGATGCCATGACACCATTGTCAGGCAAAAGTCTTATGCTTTGCCCGTATCTGAAATCCCCCTCACTTGCACCCCATGCCTTCTTGCTCACTGTTATACCCTTGTTGTCTATTCAGGTCACCTGTTAAAAAGGGCAGGGTGTTGGTAATGGGAAATGAAGTCTGAATTTTTAACCTTTGGTCATGTCCTCCTGATCTCCTGGTACCTATTCCCATGTGGATAACCCTGTAGCCTGTCATCATTCTGCTGCTGATCCAGATTTCCCAACTCCTGCGCTGTAAATGGATTTTCATTAAAGCTATTGCCATCCTTGTTTCTGTTATACCCGTCCAGTGGGGTTTGGAGAGATTTCCCTTGAGCAGATTATCTGGGAGGGATTTCAAGGCCCTCTGCAGCAGTCCATGTGTATGCATGTGAAAAAATGTTAGTTCTTGTGTAATTTTTAATTTCCTATGCTTTCAGACTTACACTTCCTGTCTTTGTTGTCAAGGTTTTATTATGGTTTGTCAAACTAATTTGCATTCTTACAGAACGTAAAACGTCCCAAGCCTTCTTAAATGTATAAGGAAAGAGTACATGTTTTGTTTCAACGTGCAGATTTGTGATTAAATTTCATAAGGACAACTAGGACTTAATGCATTCAGTTTGAAAAAAGAGAAGGTGAAGTTCAGAATAGATTAGTGCTACTTTTACTCATCCGCATGGTGGATTTGGTCAAGGGTGTGGGTGTGATTATTACTTCTGGATTTGAATCCAAGACCTTCAGGATATGGGTACAGATACTTAACCTGCACATCACCATATTCACACAGCAGAAAACAAATTCTCGTATATTCACCAGAGATGCAAGGCTATTCAGATGGTTTCTTTAGTAAGGGAGTTTCTTTTACAAGGGAGTAATTTTACAATAGGATTAAAGTGAATTGCACTTTGCAGTGATTGTTTGGTTTGTTCAACCCTTTGGGTCTTAGTCAGTAATCATTATGCTGAGTTACCTGTGGTTCAGAATGGGTATAATTGTTGAAAAGTGATGGCCTTTATCATTCAGGTATAACTGGCTTGGTGGAACATGTCAAGCTGATAAGGGCCCAGAGTTATGACACAGAGTGAGGAACCCTGAATGATCTCAAAAGGAGAAATATTCTGGAAAGGTATCTGACATGTCCAAATCACCAACTTTAGGTGTCTTCTGGTGGTGAATTTGTATACTTCAGTTTCTTCTTTGTTCTCATAGGTGAAGCTTTTCCATTTTCCTGAAATACCTGCTGCTCCTTGTGACCTTAATGGTTGGATGAACTTATTTATGTGCAATTAATATTAGTCTCCTAGAGTGCAGGTGGTGCTACTGTTGGCCAGCTGCATGGCAAACATTCAGAGCAGTAAAAATGCTTGCTCACGTCTTTTCCTTGAATTTACTTTTAGCCCAATTTAACGTTTGGCTGCGTAGTATACTTAGCAAACTGGCAAATAATTGTTTTGTTTGTTTTCTCTAACTTGAACGTTTTTCTAGAGTCTTGCGGTTTTTCCATTTCGCAGAGGGAGTGCCAAAATACATGAAGTAGGTGACTGAACAACAAGCCATTTGCGGCCATTGTGATTGTGGTTTTCTCAGCGCTCCTTCATTTTTGTGACCTTTTCCTTTCATGTTTCAAAATAATTATCAAACAAAAGTTTAAGACAATTAGACACAGGTCCTCTGGTATGTTTCATATTGTGGGACAAATGTGGGATGCCTCTTGTATAGGGCTGTACGATATGAACATGTGTACCGGATGATGAAATAAAATTGTCTATCGTTTCTTGTTATGTTCTGTCATTTATTTCATGTTATTGCAAAATACACTTTACAGCAAGATTTTTTTCATCATTTGTACACGTGAAACATGTTTTGCACATTTGTGGATCACTTTCTATTTGTGGACCGTGTTACATTTGTGACTTCCCTCCTATTTATTTACGGATTTTTGTCCAGTTCGTACCACTACGAACCCCTAGGAGGTCTGAGTGGGAAAATATTTTTACTAAGAAAATATATATATATATTTTTAATAGTTTTATGTTTCCTCGCAAAAGTTTTGTGATCCCAATATACACTTGCCCACTTGCTGACAGCAAGGATAAGCCTGAATAATACAGACGTGTCTTGTAAAGTGTACTTTGTCCCCCAGAGTTCAATGCTCAATGTGCAATTTTTTTGTGTTTTTAATTTTGCAAATTTTAATTTACATTTCAATGTTTGTGCACGCACTTCACGTTCAATAGCCCAGCTGTCTTGTTAACAGTGCCTTGTGGTGAATGGATACAGTGCCATTATCAATAAATATGTATAAAAACACACACATGAAAGTTACATGGTGTGCACTGTCCCTCATAGTTGTCCAGTTAACTTTGCTTTGGCAATGTCCGCATCATTTGTATTTATGCTTTAGTCCCTTAATTCTATCTTTTTGTACTTTTAAACGGACACAGTAAAGTGATTATTATTAAGGGAAAAGGGAACACAAGAGGGAACACAAAACTATTACAAGAACTCAAAATGATAAAAAAAAAAAAAACTTTTCTCACCCAGACCTCTTGGAGTTCCGTATACAGCAGCTGATCTGTAGAAAAAAAATCACAATCATTTTCCACAAATGTGTATTTTTTAATAGTATCCACAAAAATACAGAGCGATTTGTACACAGGAAAAGGGTTTTGCACATTTGTATATCGCATCCTGTCCATTTCTGACCTCGTTCCTTATTTGCAGATGGGTAGAAAAAGCCATGAATATGGGGTGCAGTCGTGATGTATGTCTATTGGGATATGACGTGACCTGTTTCGGGATATAAGATTTTGAGATGGGAGAGGGTCTACTTTTATGAGGGGGAGTGAGATTATGGTTAGGAAGAGCACTTCATATTGCTAAGTTATTATGGGCATTTATTTTACCGACCCGATCCAATGATGTTACCACCAAAGTCACTAAGTTCTTTCGGTAAATCAGGGAAAACCCAACATAGAACGTGGATGCAAGCAGGTTAGTATGTAGGGTATTTTGAAAACTCCTAATCCTGTAGTAAGTCCCCTGGGGTTTGCCAGTGATAGATTGCTTTTCCCATCTTGAGATCTGCAGGTGATGTTTGATTGTAGCTTTAACAAGCGACTAAATGTTCATGCTTCTGTGATATCGCAGCCTTGAGCTGAGATATTGCAGCCTTGGCTTCTGCCCATCGTTACCCATCAAGTTAAGTTCTCTCAGAGCACAGTGTTAACTTTTTTTTTCTCCCCTCCCCTGAATACTGTGACTTGGTGGCACCTTTTAAAATGAGCTGGTTGTTCTGGACGTTACTTTGGGCTTGCTGTGTGAGATGAGAAACAAAGGGAACTTTGTCCAGGCTTTAAGTGGATCTGTTTGCTTGTGCTGTGCTATGCTGAGCTGAGCAGAGCAGCAGGCTCAAATTAGATGCATGAGGGAGTGATCCCCCCTCAGATTTACCAGTTTTCCCACTTGCTTTATAAATACCTGTGGGGTACACCCAGCACCTTGTGAAATAGCATCCCTATGTTTGTCATGGCGATGTGTGCTGGTGTTTTGTGACCTAGGAGATGACAGTACCATGCCTGGCATGTGATACCTCCAGCTTGTCCTATTTCTTCTGACTTTTTTGCGATTTTTTTTATCACATATTTTCACACTTGTGTGAGTGTGCATGTGACTTGAAAAGATGGGTGGAATTCCTCACCACACTGAAGTTTCACTTTCATCCTGGCTGAGGTGTAGGTGTCTGACATTCCTGGGAGAATGATATAAAACAGCTGAAAAGGCGGAATTTTTACACAGAGACGATTTCCTAACTGGATATACCTTTTTCTGAATGCAGGTCTGGCAATCCTGTTTGTTTGGTAAAATTTGGTATCACTCTTGCCTGGTGAACTTGGAACTTTTGAAAAGTGTTTTAAAATGCAGCAAACTTAAAAGTAGAGATCTGTTGCCTTAGTTGCCGAATGCATTATTGGTCACTTGGCGTGGGCGATCTTACCTTTATCATATTGTGAACTTTTTAACACAATCAGAATACACAATACAAATTGCTATCGTTCTTCCCAGTTTTGAGACTGTCAAGAATATCCAGACTTCAGCCTAAGTCAGCACCATTTAAAACACAGTGTTTCATTAAAGACACTTTTCAAAATGGTCATTAAATCCAGAGTTAAAATTTAAAATTAAAATTCAAAGTTGTGTTGGCTGCTTTTTTTATGGTGGTTGAATTGATTTCTTTTCATTTTACTTCTGGAAGTTCCAACTGTGGCCCGACCAAAGTTTGCAGAACTTTGCTTTGTGAAATATGTGATTGTGCATAGCCAAACCATGGGCACCTACTGACGTAGAGTCCTTTTTTGGTACCAGTTACTCATACGCCATGGTGATGGCTCACATTGAACTGTTTTTCAAATAAATCACACATGAAAGAGACTATAAGATAGAGACATGTGATGTAATCTGGCTGATCACCACAGCCATCTAGTAGGAAGTCATTCTGTTGGCGTGTGAACGTGGCTCCATTCTTGCTCATCTCAAATATACTTCATATATCATTTAAAACTAGTAAATACAAATGGAAAAAAATGTACCCCAACAAAATCACGAATTAGGGTACTAGAAACACACATAAAGTATGGTTCCACCTCGGTTGTACATCTTGTTTTTAAGTGTTTTTCAGAAATTTACAGTTACGCTTTTATCTCTCAAAGAGAGTATATGCAAAAATAGGAGATTCATGTTTGAAATGGCACTCTGTGTGCTTCCAAGTTTGAAGCCCTCAGCAGCAAAAAATGCTGTTTTAAGATAAAATGAAATCGCTGGGAGATACAAAATTTAATGGCCAAGTCTTTGATTTTTTTAAAATATATTTTCCCAGCATGACTGAAGAGTAGAAATAAAAATCCCCCTCCCCCAGATAAGATTTTGCCCCTGTTGTGGGTGAGCTGTATGGATGGGTGTGTGGCTGACTGTTAAACCACATTGATGATTGGAAGTGTGATTTCTTAATCTGTTTTTTGTGCCATTGCCTAGCATTCTCCTCAATAAATGCTTGATTAATACATAGAAATGCATCAGTCTCCATTTGGTGTGGGGAAAAAATCAGACTGTTATGTTGCTGTTTAAATTTATTAAATTAAAAAAGTGGTCCCTCATCATGGTTTTGGGTTGTTCTTGGGAACGTTGCAAAGTTGGAAAGAATTCTGCAGAAGTCCAAAAAAACGTTCCATTATTTATGGAGCATCTAGATATGAGGGAACTGCCACAGGTAGCACAAAATCAAGTTTTAACAGGCCCTGGCACTTGCAGTATATCTGCATTTGATATGCCAATATTAAGCTTTAAGGCTCTCTGAATTGCATTACATTTAATTGCTCTTAAAAGGCCAAAGGCAGTTTTTTCCCCCCTTCATTCTTATTGTATGGAATAGATCATGCATAATAAGCAGCACATGGTGGTTACTGTGGAATGAAGTAAACATCCCGCCCCTGCTGCCCACCAGCCCTTTGCTGTGTTGAATGTGCTTTACTATGCTGTGAATTCTGGACTTTCAGCTGTAATCCCCGCATTCCAAGGTTCAGTACTAAATCTCCGAAGCAATAATAGTAACTACATCTAACCATGAATTATGGATATAATGGTAAAATCTCTTATTTACTTGTGAAAGAACCAAATGGCTTTGGTTTCTGTCTAACTGAGTACTTTCTCTTTATTGCCGTCAGTGGAACTGGGAAGGAAGGGGCCCATGACTGCATTCAAGTTTTTTTTGTGCTACATATATTATTCAGTAGGAAAGCAACAGCTTAAATGCATTAACTGAACCGTTTTTTAATAATGTTTGAGATTATTTATTTGCATTTTACAGTCCATCAGACATTTAAGACGAAAGCTCTTTCTTTCTGATTCTGCACTGTGCTTTTACACTCCTAAGGAAGTGACCACATCAGAATGGTCTATGTCGTGCTTCAGACATTCATCTTGTGCATGTTGTCTTTAATATAAAAGCCTATTCTATGCATTGGATTGATGCTTTGTAGAATGCCTTCAAAGCTTAATGACTAGACTCCATGGTTTCTGCGTTGTGAAAATAGCTAGGAGTGACACAATACAACTGCCTCCAGTAAGATGAATTACAAATTTTGTAGGATGTTAGTACTTCTCTTTACATGTTGCCAGATTTAGATTCGCAGCAGGTGCATGAATTATTTTTCTCAAGCATCTTTAAGTTTTTGGTGCAGTGTTTTTTTTCTTTCCTTTTTTCTCTATCCTTTTTTTTTTTTTAAGGACCTGTGGCTGTATGGGGTGGGTGTTATCAACAACTGTGTAACATTTCACTTTAACCTTAAGGCCAAGTTGTTTTGCTCTGTCCAAATGACCACTTGTTAGAATAGCTTAAAGGCAGTGGTATATAGTGGTAATATGTATACCTTTTCAATAGCCATCCAGTGATTTCTCTTGTAAAGTCAAACCTCGGATTGCGATAACTTGGTTTGCGAGTGTTTTGCAAGACGAGCAAAAAATAAATTTTAACTTCATAAACAAGCGAAGTCTTACAATACAAGTATTATGTATACACTGTGTCTGCCTAGCATCATGTAATCACAACAGCCGATGGTTCTTCTCTCTCTTGCTGCGGGGTTGTGGGTAATCATTTTCCATACTCGGTAGGTGTGCCTCACTCGTATAGTCAAAATTTAGTAGAAAAGCACCACCCAAATAAGGGCGTAGCAGTGCGAGCGATGAATCTGTTTAACGACAATGCAATGTCCACATTTCCGCGAAATCGGCTCATTGGATAGGTTACTTGTTAAAGTCGCACAAATGGAAAGATTCCAGCAAGCCAACAGATAGCAGTGATTATGTTAGTTACAGTGAAAGTCATCCTCAAAAATAACCCTCCTCTTCTCCTCTCTCTCGTCTCCCTCACACCATCTATGATTCTTTTCAAAGGTAAGGTACAGGTTACTTTTGTTTTATATATTTTTACTTTATATTTTGTAATAATCATTTTTCTATGAATATTTTTGATTTGTGGAACGAATCATCTGAGTTTCCATTATTTATAAAGGGAAAATTCGCTTTGATATACAAGTGCTTTGGGTTACGAGCATGTTTCTAGAACGAATTATGCTCGCAATCCGAGGTTTTACTGTATTTTATAAGCTGACACATAGACACCCTTTTTCCTAATGGTATGATTACTAGGTTAATAAAAACCCTGTTAACTAAAGTACATTCTTTTCAGCATAAATATGTTTGGCTCTAATACGTTATATAGCGGTCGACGGGTAATTATAATTGAAGAAAGTGTATGCATTTTTGTGCTTTTTTGTAGTTTGTGCATGTTTTGAACAAAACAGAAAGTTTAGAACTGTTTACCTGCGTGGTTGCCCCCCGATCTCAGTCATTTGTCGCGTGACCATATAAACAAACATTAGTATCTCAAACTAAAGCAGCATAAATGAAAATTTCAATGACACAGGACAAACAACTAAGACTGGCTTGGTTCAAATCAGACACAAATGGGGGGCCAACTTCAAGGTGGTGATGTCACCATGTAAACAAACAATTTAGGTCTATATCGCAAACTAAAGCAGCACAAACAAAAATTTCAACTGCACTAACTGGCACAAATGTGGCACAAACAATCGAGACAGGTTTCGTCAAAATCTGAAACGTTTAGTAAGGCCATCTTCACATATGTGTCCTGTTTAGATGCACTACAGATTGCTGTTTGACTGGAAGTATTTCCGAAAAATGAGTATGAAAAACATGGCAGTTGTACAAGTATTTTGGCTTAATTTAATGAAGCTAAACCTCATGCAAGTAGGAAATGCAACTGTCTAGAACATCAGGACAATTAGAAACCATGGCAGCTTGATTAAAAAAGCTAAGGAGCTAAGCGGGTTGTAAAACCTTCTTAAAAATTATACGGAATGACATATTTTGTGTTGAACCATAATTGGACTGAAATAACATGTCTTTCAGGTAGTAACTGATGTCCCACAGAGGAGCAAGTCACACAATGGCATCACTGTTTACTTGCTTCTTAGTTTTGAATTGTTTTTCAGATGTGTATGCATGTAACTTATTTAATTAGGAAAATAACCCATAAGCCATTTTCTGACGTAATGAATTATTTATTTGCATTTTTATATTCCAGACATTTATCCAATGCTGTGTGTGTGCGCGTGCGTCTGTCTTTTAAATAAAGAGAATTAAGGGCCTTGCTCATGGGCCTAACCATAATATCACTCTCCTATGCCCTGGATATGACCCATCGACCTTCCAATCACAGCCCCCCTAACCTGCTGAGCCACACTCCGCCCCATTAACCTCTCACATGGGCTCCGAAGCAAGTCAACGAAAATGCTGTCTCTAGTTAATAATTACCCATTTAATGAATGGATGGAAAAAGGCAAGTAAGGTGGAGGATATGGGGTGGTTTGCGAAAGGGGACGTGTCGGCTGTATAAATTATACAGTAGGGTATGGTCACTTTCAAGGGTGTCTGCGCATATGGATCATCTCTGGGCTGGTTTATTTCTGGGTTTTTTTTTAACTTACTTTTTTGCATCAATTGTGATGCAATTTATGGCAGGTACAAACACTGCAGTTTTAAGAATGTTGCCATTCCCCATCCCCTTTAATGTCGTCATTCCTTTTTTAAACATGGTCTTAAACGGTCAGCTGACGTAGATGACAACAGTGTGTTGTATGTAAGCTCTTTCAGGAATGCACTGCCACAGTACAGTGTATGTCCCATTTATTGTCAGTTATGGAAAATTACACTCATTGTTTTTCTTTGTCTGCCTCTCCACCTGCGCAGACACAGGAGCCCTTTGCTCATCAGGTTAGGAGAAAGATTCCCTTTCGCAGTTTCCTCTATTCAGAGAAGTGTGTGACAGTGGCTAGTTACTTGGTCTCATCTCTCCACCCCTCACCTTGACATTATTAGTCATTCAGTCCACTGATGACAAGAACTGATATGTCAGTGTTTTTGGGAACCTGAATGCTGGCTTGCCGTTCAACATTTCAGCCAAATCTCTATTCTGCCAAAGTAGAACATCAGCCGTTTGCAATTCTCATTTTATTAGCTCTGTTTTTACCTCACATGTACAATTTTTTAATTTATGTCAATTAAAATTCCTAAGTTCAATGGTTTGCTTCAACCTGTATACTAATATCCAGTTACAATAAACTGATCTAATCAAACCTCTTTGTGGGTTAATATTTTCTTTCTTAGCAAGAATTGATCACTGACTTGAGCCTTCTGTTATGACTGTTGGTCTCCTGGAAAATGTTGACCCGTTCAGTTTTGGTTTTGATGTGTTTATATTGATGAGTAGCCTGCCTGTAGACATATTGGAAGCTTTTTTTTTAATTGCTGACATCAAATAGTAATTGGACATCATGCAGAAGTATTCACATGTATACCTACATCGCATATTATTGCTTGATGTATAGTGTTTGGCTGTAAACATGGCAGTTGTGTTATAACTGGTGGTCGCTGTTTCTATTCCAGTTGACCACCTTATAGACTAGTGAAGGCTGTGGAAATGAGCCTGCAGGCAAGCTGCACCCCTGAGGTTGTGAAAGCATTACTCCGTTCTAGCTTTATACGACCTCCCTTCTGGCAGCCTTCTTAGCTGCTCTACACCCACATCACGAGTAATTTAACTGGGGAAAACGTGGAACAGGGAAAGTGAAGAATACAATAGGATCCACTACTAACATATTTACTGCTGTATTACAAATACAAATGAAGTTTTATTTTCAGTCTCTATCCTTAAAAGACTGAGCAGTTTACTTCTTGTAAGCAGCTTTTGGCCATTTCTTAATTGGCTTTAGGTGGCTTTACTAAATACTATAAATACTCTACGTGCCTGGATGTAAAAGGCATGTATTTCTTTCTTTTCACCTTTCTGTAAATTTATTGGCATAAATAAAATGAATGCATGGTCTCAATGAAGATTAGTCAAACTGCTGCGACTCAAGGTTGACTGAAATCATACCAAGTTACTTTTGAAAAGAAGATGCAAGTCTCTCTTGTATGCATGTATTTATGTAGGTATCTATTTAAGAGGGAAGGTCAAATAGGGGGTCAGAGTTCTGGCCTGGTTGTCAAACATCTCAGCCAAAACATGTTTATATACGACAGACGGTGATGATATTAACTTCCATTCTCAGCCTTCACAAGAGGCAGCTTTTATTACGCGCTGACAAGCAGGCTCTGTGTCTCCTCAGCAAGAGGCGAGGGGAAACTTAAGTTTTCTCTTGGTAAAAGCCTGTAAACCGTGGAAACACTTTTAACAAGGCTGCCTCTGATTCGGTGCTGATGCCGTGAGAGGTGAGTACATATTTTTGGTCCGTGCGGTTGGCAGTCTGTTTACTGGAAGGGCCTTTGCTCTGCACATGTTCCCTTGTGTGCAGACGACCCAAGTGAGAGTTTGGAAATGCAATATATATTTATTTTTTGTTGGGGGGGGGGGGGGTGTATAAGATGGAGAAATGAATGAAATACAGATGACATTAAATCCAATGCAGCACAAAAATTCCAGTTCAGCAAAACAGCTACACGGCCTCCTCATGCTATCATTGAGTAAGCATACAAGTCCTGGCCAAACACAGGGAAATGTGGAGGAAGAGTCTAGCTGTCCACACCAGGCACCCATCAAGGAGCAAGAGTGCAGGTTTTGATCCTAGAATCTCCTGGCAGGCGCTTGTAACAGGCTGGTGGAGTACCATCGAAAGCCAGAACCAGCTGCAAGTAATTAAAGCTGGCAGTTGGCGGGGACTCAGGCAGCCGTGATGCTTGCAGCCAGGTCCTTCCATAATATTTGCATGATGAATTTAGATGGTAGTAAAAGTTTTATCGTAGTGCTGCACTGAGGGCCCCCCCACAACACATTGTAGTTTGTCATCCCCTTGATCACATCCGAAAGGTTATCTCAGCATCAGCCCAGTCAGTTTCTGTAAAAGAAAGAAAAATGAACCTTTTTGGAAGCATGACAGTAAGGGCAGTGTTTTGTCCGACGAGGTCCCAGAGTGCTCTTGTGATTACAGACCCGGGTGACGGTTCAGGGCTGCATCACACGCGCCCACTCGCCACAGCCCGGCTGGGCATATTCACACACACGTAAATGAGGAAGCTGGCCAGTCTCGGCAAAGAGAAACCAAACAGAAATAAGACGCCCCCCAGGATTGTGGAGGATGGGATGCCAAGTGATTTATGTTTGGCCCAGAGCCTTTAAGGGATAGCAGCTTCCAAAAGAAGATGCAAATCGGCCCAAAGACCTAGTTAAATTTTATTTGCTCAGCCTGTGTTCTGCTCCCATATGTGATGACGTGTATGGCTGTCGGGGCAGGGATGGTGAATGCGAATGG
Source organism: Mormyrus lacerda (assembly GCA_015163995.2). Lineage (NCBI taxonomy): Eukaryota > Metazoa > Chordata > Actinopteri > Osteoglossiformes > Mormyridae > Mormyrus > Mormyrus lacerda. The sequence goes on from JAABNX020000008.1 coordinate 15,899,698, forward strand.
CGGTATGAAATGGTAACTGTGGCTGAGGGAACAGGCGGTATCCATTAGTTAATCTTTTGTGGTGCAAAGTATCGGGTGGCTGAGCGGCGTCAGAAAATCGGGATTACCGAGACGCTCCGAGCGAGGCCGGCTGACAGCGGAACCCCCGGCATGCCCGCCATTGCCAACCTGTCCGTGTTTTTCTGAGCCCTGCTCCTCAGCATACCAAACATGGCCAGAGGGTATTGTGCTCGGGTTTCCCTAAAATAGCTCCCTGCCATCTGGGGAGGCCCTAGCTGTTGGGCCGGGGGGGGGAGCTTCAGTAGGCGTTATTCTGTGGCAAAATGGTGAGACCTGCTTATCTCTGCCTGCTGTCATAAGCAATTTTTAAGTCACCGGGGCGCTCTGCAGAGTGGCGGTCAGGCGGGGTGGGGGTTCGGTGCCCCTTCGCAGGCTTTTGGGTGAACGAAGCAGCCAGAGCTCTGTGTTTATGTGAACTTTTCATTGCCAGAGTTGAATGTGATCCATATGTGGCTTCTGGGGGGTTGCTGGGGAAGGCCTCTTGCTCTGGAGGCTGGGCGAAAATCAAGCATTTTATCCGCCGTGAGCATAATATACACTCTGAACTCTTGAATCGGGCTAAAACTGAAGAGTGACGGTGACCCTGTGCGCTTCCTTCGGAACTTCATTGACTCCCTCTGCCCCTTTCGTCTCTCTCTGTCTTTGCTCAGAATCAGTATATGACCTTCTCCCCAAAGAGCTGCAGCTGCCGTCCACCAGCGAGAACGACCCCACAGCCATGAGCCAGAAGAGCGGTGGAGAGGCGGGGCCCCCGCCCCCCGCAGCCCTCGCTTCGGGTAAGCCCCCATCTCGTGCCCTCGCTCTCTCCATCCCTCCCGTTGTCCTTCGTTGGCCGTGAGCAGTGCTGGCAATGGTTCCATCTTGCTTCCTGGAGTTCAGCCCTCTTTAGGCCACCTGTCTGGTCTTTTAAACACCTTCCAGCTGCTAGGAATGTAGAGCGAGTGCATGATCCGGACCGTAGCTGTGTGCGGAAAGGCTAGCGATGGCCCTTAGAAGGGAAATGGCCCTGTTTCTGTTTGTTTTATCTGTTTGGCCTGTATTATGATAGAGGTGATGGACCCGGAGCTTTTGGCTGGAGCGACAGCATGTGTTGTTCTCAGCCTTCGTGTGCGTGAATGGACTTTGGCTTATTTCAATTTTCGAAATTGGGTGGTGGGTGTTGTATTTTAGTTTTGTTCTAGCCTGTATTGTTTTTTTTGTTTTTTTTGAAGGTGATAATGTTCTTCATGTTGTGGGTTTTTCTAGATATTCAGACAACAGACACCCGTTACTTTTGTTCCAAAGCGCCTTTAAAATAGTCTGAGGTGGACCTTTTTGGAGTGATAAACATTTCGCACCATTTTCAGACCCTTTTATTTGTAGATGGAATCTTGTGTATATATAAGTGGCATCAGGTAGGTTGAAAGCAGAGCATAAAAGCTTTGAAAATTCTGTACTTTCATTGAAAGGATCATATTTGGCGGGAAAGGAAGTGATGCACCAAAATCGTAACTCATTTTGGTTTCCCCTCTAGTACTTTGTAGACGTGCATGCAAGCTTAGGCAGTGAGCTCCACCTCTGAGCTCCACCTCTGAGCTCCACCTCTGAGCTCCACCTCTG
>JAABNX020000008.1:15902797-15926706 GCA_015163995.2 Mormyrus lacerda
AAATTAACACCTGTGCACCCCCCCCCCCAGTGTCTCTGGGACACGATTTATGGTACTCAGTATCAGTATTTATGGTACTCAGTATCAGTATTTATGGTACTCAGTATTTATGGTACTCAGTATTGCCTCTTGTGGCTCTGCACAGGCAGTATTATTTGAATGCCGGGCTCCTTCTCCTCCTTAGTTCATTGTCTGCCCCATGTGATACTTTTTCTTTCACATTCATAACTGCCTGTTGCTGTCATTGAAATGTTACATGTTGTTTTCTTTTAGGATACAAGTATTAACGTCAACATGAACTATTAATGGAAGTCCAAATTCGGCTTTCGTCTTTGAAGAATAAATTTAAGAAATGTGGCCTAGTAATAGTGGATTTTGATAGGTTTGGCACCTGAACAACTGCGGAATGGGTGTCAGACGGAGCATCTCCTCTTTTTAATGTTGATACCATCATAATGGGCAGGACTGCCTTCACTACACTGTGAGTCAGTTCAGTAAATGCCCGTCTGTGGCAGACAGGCGCTGTTGTCATGGCACCAACTCCTGTTGCCCCTGGTGACCAAAGGCCTACCCGTCACCGTTATCTTGTGTCACATCCTTCCATTCAAGCGGCGATATTTCACCCCCACCCCGCTCCCTCTCCCCTTCCCGCTTTCCCTGGGTAGGGTGTGTCCAATGTCAGGTAGGGATGTCAGCAGGAATCAGACTTTTAGTTCTGCCAAAACAAGGTTTGTTGCATGAGTTGGATGAAAATGCATTTCCTTCCTTGCAAGTGTATTTTTATGATAAATGTGTCATAGAACCGCCAGCAATTACCAAGAAACAGCTGTCATTATGTTAATAAATTATGTAGTTTTTTTATATAGAAATTTTATAGCCTGTGGATATTATGTGCATAGGCAACACTTAATTTAACAGTATTGATCCTGCTTTAATATGAACTAAAAATGTATAGAATAGCGAAGGAAAGTTTCGTATGTGTTGCTCGGATGTCAGTTGTTTTTGCCATTAATGCATTTGACTTGCATTCTAGCTTGACCCTTCAGAATCAGGCCTCATGGTGGGAGGTGTGGCAGTGTCATTCTGTCAGTAGTGAAAACATTCAGTCCCAGAGACGCTTAACCCATCAAATCTCACTCAAGGCTACAGTCCGCTTTAGTCTAACATTCAGATATTTCTATTTTGCTTTTCAAATCTCATCGGGTTTCTCTTATTACTGTTCTGAGTAATTAAAGGATTTTCCCTCTGCTGGATGTTTCTGTGGTATTCAGTAGGCAATCTGGAACGCTGTGTAGGGAAAAGACAGGCAGATTTCTGCCAGCGGTGACATTGGAAGGGATGTGGTGGGGGACCTCTACCCCCACCCACCTCCACTCTCCATCCCATCAGAGGGGTATCTGGGACACGTGGCTCTTGGAAGCCCCCTGATGCTGGGTATCATACTCAGGACCCTCCACCCAACTGAACACAAATGGGATCTGTTACCATTTTTTTTTTTTTTTTTAATAAAATCAGTGTCTTGAATACAGCCTCACCCTCTCCTGGAGTGTTTGATTTTCTTCTGGTCACTACTTTAGTGTCTAAGGTATTTCTTAGCTCATTCTGCCTCTGCTGTTTTGGGAGGATAATCTCGCTGGACCTCGTTACCCATTCTTCTGGGAGGCTGCCGACACTTAAACATATATAAATAAATAACAAGGAATAACATTTTGGTATTCCAGTCGTCCAAAAAATGTGTAAAGGTAACAGCTGGTTTGCAGCCATCTTGAGTTTACCAACGTAAACATCAATGACTAGGTAAACCTCAAATGTTAAAAGGATGACTTCACGTTACTGAAATTGACTGGTAGTAATGGAACTGCAGTTAGATTTTGTACAAAACCATGATTTTTAAATTCCGCTTTGGTTGCAACCAAAAAATGGAAATTGAATAAAAATAAACATTTTATCTTTTTATTGGTGACTTCATTTAAATGGACTTTGTACCTCCTTTATGTGTGTCTTAAGCTCTTTCCTCAGCACTAATGGCTGTTGAATACCGCCACGTCACAAAGGAAATATTCAGGACAGCCCGCCTGCCCGTTTAAAGAAGGCATTCTTTTAGAATAAGATGACAGTCTTCTGTCTAAAAGCTTCTGATGCTCACAATCAGTACGTTTATACTTTTCTTAGCTGTGTGCTCTGTAAATAATTAGGCTATGAAATTGGCTTGGATTTCTTTGTGTAATGTCAATTTAACCCTGCTGTAATTAAAGTATTCTTTTGTGTGTTCATGCATCATGTGGTGTGTTTTAGACATAATCGGTTACCCATCCAAAGGAAGTGTCATGAAGTATCAGAGTTGGCTCTATAGTGCTTCTGTTCCATTGCCCATTATGCCTGAAGTATTGTTACAAAGAGTAGTAAAGTTTATAAGGTGCTTCTAATTTCCCAGGGGAGTTGAGCAGGTTTGTTAAATCTGCCATCCTGCTCTGCAGCATGACCATGGAAGGGTGTGAGTCCTAAAAGGCAAGCTAATCGGAGAATCCCTGGGTGCAGGATCACCTGTTATACCAAATTGTTGACTGCACTAATCACAGTGTATTTTCTCTGTGAGAAAGTGTTGCCTCAGTATGACTGTGATTGTGCATATTTTTAGCTATTACGAAGTGGACACAACTTTAGGTACTTAAAATGCAGAAATTCCAGGATTGCGTAATGTTAATTAAATAAAAACAAAATGTTTTGAGAATTTTTTAACCACTATCTGGTGGGTAAATGATTTGAATTTGCTTCAAAATTCTTCATTGTAGAACAAAGTCTAGGTCTCTAGGCTCTATCCTAATGGAATTTGAATGTCACAGAATAAAAAGATCAAAAAATATAACCGAATGGGATGGGACAGTTGATGCTGCCCTGTCTTTTTTTTCCCCCCCTTTCCCCATTATTCAGCAATTCTGGTAGCCTGTTTGGATCAGTGGTACACGAGCAGTCCAACATGGGGGAATCATGGGAAAGCATTAAGTAAGGAATGGGGGGGGGTACGCTTAGCTTTCACATGATCCAGGCTCTAATTCCAGTGACCAGTACAGATCCCTCCACCCCCTGTTCATCTGCTATATCTGCTGTCTATATTTCTTTTTGTTAAACAGTTTCAGGTGACTCATTTTCCCCACTGGAAATACTACAGCTGTCGCAAGGACAAATTCTTACATGGTCACATGACCGCCTGTTAGGACAATAACAGAAGACCACTCCCTCAGCACAGCACAGCACAGCACAGCACAGGCCCACAAACAGTGCTTAGCCTGTAACAACAACATGACCAGAGGGGCCAAAACCAAGAGCAGGGAACCTAAACAGAGATGAGGGATTATAATAAGCAGGCTTCACTCGCTGGTGCTCAGAGTGTTGGAAAGAACAACCTCTCCACTGTTTTTAAAAGCGTGAGCCACATGGAAGCAATTTGACTGCTGGCGGTGAAATCTGCTTGTTGAAAACAATGTCAGCAGACAGGCAGTGCGGGGACACGTGCTCTCAGTGGCTGCAGAGCTCGCCGTGGTTCCCATTTTTCTTTTTTTCTTTTTGGTTCTTTGTGAAATACTTTGCATGACAGACATTCTTAAATGATTTTTTAATATATATGTTTACGCTGTTTTCCATTATTTGAAATACTTATGCCAAGGTTCTCAAAAACCACTGTTTCTATTTCATTCATTACGTTATAGGATAAAAAAAATGAAATGTGTGAAAATGGAACTGGATTAACTCATGTGCTCCAGGTCTCCCCTGGAGGAATCTGACTGGTCTTAGGGAGGAGTTGGAGCCTGTCGGGTTTATGGCCGGACGGCTGGTCGGATGTGTAAATAAACAGAAGCTGTATCCGTTACGATCTGCGATGTCCGCCCTCAGTGTTGTTAGGACGCCTCAGAATAGCAAACCGTCACGTGACATCAGTTCGTCGGTCTCTGAAGAACAGTGTCCTTAAAGCCTGTTTTGAAGCAAATGCACCAAAACACCTAAACTGAGGACCTGAGCATCTGATCTACTATGTCTTTAAGAAGCAACGTGCATCTGAGATAACAGCCGACTCTGCAAGTAGTAGCGTCCAAAATGATAGCTCTGCTTAACGAAGACAACGCTGTTAGTTAGTTGTGTGTGGAAATAAATGAAGTCACCGTCCTAGCTTATGTTTTCACTGTGTTGAAGGCATCACACTGGTACCATCCCTCAGTGTGGAAAGAAAGGGAGCCAAAGGGATGAGCAGTTTGAAAGCATTCTTGAACACCTGGCAGCCTCTCCGTTTCCATGTCCCCTCCTGCTCCACGGTTCACAACAACGGTGGTTTTTCAATGAAAAAATGTGCATTTTTTTTCCTAATAACATTCCATACCCATGCTTACATTATGAAAATTTAAGCAAAACTTTTTACTTGTATGTTTCACAAGAAAGTTTGCATGACTATTATATTCCCTGTCTTTGTCAGGCTAAAGTCTCTCTATCGACTAGCATAATGAAAACAAGCAGCTTTTGCATGTTTTGTCTTTAGCTTTTTTCTGCTTTTCTTGATCGTCATGGATTATTCAGAAATGATCAAGTATGGCCAACGCTGAGGTTTGAATTAAATGTTTTCCTGTCTAAACAGTAAGAAGTAACACTTCTATCTGTTTAAGGACCATTATTCCCACATATGGGAAATGAAACCGGTTTTCAGAAATTATTCTGTATGTGAAAGTCTCAATTAGACCATAAACTTTATTTTGTTTGTGTGTTTGTTTTCATTGGTCTGTTCCAGAATCCCACTGATGAAAATACCTTAAAATAAAGAGTTTATCCTCTATCTACACTGAGACTTTCTTGCTATGCTAAGAGCTGCTTTTATTTTGGTGAATCTTTGGGTGCATGTTTTTTTTTTTTTTTTGTTTTTTTTTTTTTATAAATCATTTTAGCAACTGTACAGTGAGAATGTGCTTCTTGTTGCCTTTCGGCAAAACATCAGAATAGTTGTGTAAATATTAGGTAAAAGCAGCCTTTGAGATTCCCTGCCACTTCATCTCTTCTGGCATTCCTGCAGTTTGAGGTGTGCCTTTGAGGCCTGCGTGTATGAATCTCTACATGCCTGGCCCTGTCCCCCCCCTCCCCCTTCTGCTGTTTATCCAAACTCACTGCTGCGTCTCAGTTTTGCAGCTTGTCCCTACTGCGGTTTGGGTGCCATCATTTTTATCTGGTGGTGTCTGGCCACAGCTCCTCCTCCTCTGTTTTGGTGACCGGTCTTATGCTCCACTTCGCTAATAACAATACCTGCTGAAATGCTTCTCTTTGCTCCTCTCACACATGTGTCCGTAAGCAAAGGAGTCTTCTGGGACTTCTGTAGTAGACGTCTATGTAGTAGTAATACTTGGCGAGGAATGTTGCTCTCCGACATTAGCATAATATTAGTGGAACAAAGATTTTCTCCAACACTTGCTCAGAAAAGCAAGTATGGTGATTAATCCCTTTCATGTGTTGCTTCCAATGTGCCAAAATAGTTTAAAATAGTTTTTAATAACCTGATCTGTAAGCTGTTTGCTTTAGTTTGACGTGTCTCCACGTAATCTGATTACTTTTAAATACTTACCCACTGGGGAAAACTCATTAACACAAAACACAATAGCATGTCACATTAAATGGAACGTAGCCTATGATACTATTCCATTTCATTACTCTCAGCTTTTATCGAGCCACTTCTGTCATCTGCCAGAAGCCTGCATGCAGGTTCTCCATAACCACCTCGTTCAGAATGCTTTTGAATTGCGGTCAGCCTTCGCTACCTCATGACCCTAGACTCGTCTCTAGCACCTTCCGTAGATTTGTTAGATGACCCAGGTTGAAGGAAGTACAAGTGTTGAACTGTCAGTTCCATTTTCACAAACTTTGCTTTAAAAAAAATCTATACAAGATTAAACCTTGAATGACCAGCTTTTGTTGCTCATTCGTTGTCTCATTTTTATTCCAGGAAGTTCCCTCTGAAGCAGGGAGTGTCTGCATATAAAATGGTCTGCAGTTCTCTGCTTCATAGGTCAGAAGCTTGTTTACTTTGTTTCCATGGCTACGCTCAGTCCCAACCAAATTGTTTCAACCTGTGTGGGGGAAAAAAGCTCCAATTGGCATGCATCATCTGACACATGATAATTGTCATTCGCTCTGAACTTTTTTCGAAAATTGATCTGTTAAGATTTTTTTTCCCTTCTTTGTCCCACTAAAGTATGATGAACATCATAGAACAATCACAACCGATAATTTTTTTTTTTATGTGCCTCAGTTTACGTTTTAATCAACTTTATTTGCTAAATTGTTTTTTTAAAAAAAAAAAAATAAAAAATCAGTTTTTGGATGAACCTGTATTTTTGAAATGGAGGCCAACATTTTCTCAATTTCAAATTGAACCTTTATATGAAACCACACATTTTTTGTAAATATATGCATACAGACACATACAGTCAGCATATTTGCACACACAGCACACAAATTATGATGCAAAATAAAAAAAAAACTTGAATTTAAAATTGGGAGAAAAAAAGAACAAAAAATTTCGCTGCTTGAATGGGACTGCTAGCCAACGCTGGTGGAGATGCCTTTATTCACTGTGCGATTGTACACACCACAGATGCCATCTCCACCTCCTCTTCTATGCCCATGGGAGGTCCTCGCAGTGCTTTTCCTGCCTCTTCCAGCCCCACCATTCACTCCTCTACCTCAGTCACTGACCGGGCCTCCGTTCACGACAGCTGCACTCCGGCTGAGGGGGTAAGTACCCGAGGGGGAGTGGAGATGCTTGGTGTGGAGGGCCAGCTGGGAGGCGCCGGCGCGTCCGGGGGCGGAGGTCCCGGCAGCGGCAGTGGTGGAGGTGGTGGTAGCACCAGGGCCGGGGGCAGTGGAGGAGGAACAGGAGGTGCAAGTTCCGGTGGAGGAGGAGGAGCCGGCGCCCAGCACCAGACTACCCCATCCAAACGGCGCACGGTGCTGAACATCTCACCACCGCCAGAAGACCTGTTCGATGACAGCCGCATGTCCTGCCAAGAGGAGCAGCTGCCAGACTCAGAGCAGAGCAGCAGCATGTGGATGGATGACTCTGCCTCTAACTTCAGCCTCATGAGCTCCAACTCGTACAACGACAACAATGAGGTGCCCCGCAAGTCCCGCAAGCGCACACCGCGGCAGCGACCCGGGCCCAAACCCGCCCCGGCCGAGGAGGCCAGCATGGACGTGTTCGATGCGGACAGCGCCAAAGGGCCTCACTTTGTCCTGTCTCAGCTGGGCCCCGACAGCAAGCCCTGTCCCAAAGCAAGGTGGGTGTACCTGGCCTCTGAAAGGACCCTCTGCTAGTCACATGTCCCTCTGGGCTGCCTTTTGAAAGACTCTCCTGCTTTGGTGTTGCAAGGACACTGTCTGCTGCTTGGTCATTCCCAGAGTGGACCAAAAGAAATGAAAAAGATCTGGATTTTTCTAATGTGAGCTAATTACCCACAAATTGCCCATTACCCAAAATAATAATAACAAAAAAAGCAAATGAAGTCCTACACACTTAATATTTAAGGGGTTTCATTTCAATAATCACAGTAAATCCATCCATCTTCCAGCTGATTATCCTGGACCCTCCTCCAGGCTTTATTGGACATCAGGTAGGGGCCACCCTGAGCAGGCTTCACATGTGTGTATGCATAAGTGCACAGCAGGCGCTGGAATGAGACCTCCCAATGTGGATATGTGAGGACACAGTACTGTTTACTAAGCCGCTATATTGCTCTATACAATAAATCAATAGACTAAATATTAAAGACTGGTTCAAAGCACTACTTTGTGTGTTTTGGCTTGATTTAATCAGAATTTTTTCTTTTTTCTTTTTACTTTACTGAAGTGTGTTACTCATTCAATTTTGTTCAGAACCCAGTTTGGTTTAAGTCAGAACTTAGCAGCGCTGTTGAAAACGACACCCTAGTTTTGTTTAACCTGATCATGGCCGCCAATTCTGTAAGTTAATAGCAGACTCTTCTTCTTCAACGAATGGAATGGGTGGTTCTTGTTGGTGCCGCCTTGTGTGTTGATTCTGTCCCCTCAACTCGGGCCCTCCAAAATGTCTACGGACAGGCCTATGTCCCTCACACAACCCCGATAAGCTGCTATGTAAGTGGCTCTGTAAACGGCAGGCAGCGAGTTGGAAGCCACATGAGGCTGTGCCTCTGCTGGAATGCTGATAGGAAGTGGCCGGGATCCAGGCCTCGTCTCTGGCCTTCTACTTTGAGTGGAGGCAGAGTTCCAAGACCCAGGCTGATCTTTCCTCTCCGTGGATAAACGAACACACGCTTGGCATTCTTTTGGAGCCGTTTAGCGGCGCAGGCCAAAGCCTATGGTTTCAACTAAGGAGTGCTTATCTGCCGCTCAAGGTACTGCTGCAGCCTGGGGACTAGTTAAAGATACCAGTAACAGAATAGTTAATGTGTTTGCATGGAAAATTAGAGGCCTGGTTCTACAAACTTTTGATGCGAGTCAAGGGTCACTCTCAGTATTTGCATCACAAATGATTGCAAAAATTTTGAGTTCTTTTTACTGATATCCCTAAGTAGAAATGTCTTGGTGACACGATAGCATTGCTGTCATGTCGTGAAATCACCCTCGGATATTAAATGTTGGTTGATCTAAATTAAGTTTGTATTTATCGTGGACATTTTGATATCTATTCTGCAGCTCAACAGAATGTTCCCCGGCGTCCAGTCAGAAAGGCGGGACGCTGTCAGGCCAGTTCCCAGTGAAGGCCGAAGGCAAAGAGCTGAAGATCCTGGTGCAACCTGAGACCCAGCATAGGGCACGATACCTGACAGAGGGCAGCCGAGGCTCAGTCAAGGACCGCACACAACAGGGCTTCCCCACTGTCAAGGTAGCGGGGCATGGATATATCTGCCTTTTATCTTCATCTGCTAATTAATGCTAGCCATCATGTGTAAGATTTCATAGCTGCTACAGTGAACATGAGCAAGTCAGTCAGTGTTTTAATGTAGACATGGGTCGATGTCTCCAGATTACACCCTGTGCTGTTTTGGTTCCAGCTGTTTTTTCAGTGATCTCTGTGTGAAATACGAAGCTTGCTTACATATTGTTTTTGGAATAAACCATGTGACGTGTAGCTCATTTTCTCTAAATATTGACATTAGGTCAAACACGCATTGTGTAGGAAGTTGATGAAATGACTTTCTAAAGATGCACATTGCTTATTTCCTCTTGTGATAACCTAAGAGCAGAAGTAATAAATGATAAATCAGTTCCATTTGATGTTACTCCATTGTTCTTTAAAAATATGCCTCTAATGTGCACAGCTGCTGACCATATCATGCGAACATTTTGGAAACCCCATGACCATTCATGTGCTTCCCACTGAAAAAATGTCAACATTTGTCTCCACAGTTGGAGGGCGTGAACGAGCCAGTGATCTTGCAGGTGTTTGTGGGTAATGACACGGGGCGCGTGAAGCCACACGGCTTCTACCAGGCCTGCAGGGTGACTGGCCGCAACACGACTGCCTGTAAGGAGGTGGACATCGAGGGCACCACCGTCATCGAAGTGTGTCTCGACCCCAGCAACAGCATGACGTTAGCGTAAGGACTCATCCTCTCGCTCTTATCAGCAGATAGGGTGACTCATCGATTTCCGAGTCGTAACGTCGACATGATTGAAAGTGCATGGAGAGCCACCAGACACAGCAGCACAGCTCACAGAATGATACATGCCATTTACTCCTAAAGGAATCCCACTGGCGATGTTTAGGAAGTTTTTCTCCTGTCTAATTTGTGTTGAAGAGTAAGGTGCTTCTGAGTAGGAAAGATTTTGCTTGTTAGTGGGACGGCCATGTTTTCCTCCCAGATGGTACCTCCACAGGGTGCTTCTCGTACTAGTGGTACCCCCCTGTCTGCAGAAGATTTACGGTGTGCGCCGGCGCTGGGCTAATATGTGTGCATCCCCGACAGGGTGGACTGCGTGGGCATCCTGAAACTGCGGAACGCTGACGTGGAGGCCCGCATCGGGGTGGCTGGCTCCAAGAAGAAGAGCACGCGTGCCCGGCTGGTCTTCCGGGTCAACATCCCACGGCCCGACGGCTCAGTTCTCACCCTCCAGGCCCCTTCGTCACCAATCCTCTGCAGTAAGTGTATCCCATGCTGCACTGGGGCTCCACCCAACTCTTTTAGGCATCCATCTGTCGCTTTAGGCTTATACCTCACCTGTTAGATCCACGAGGGGTTTAAGGGATTATACCCTTCCCTTGTCACTGGGTCATGAGGGATTATGTTTGCTGTAGCTCCAGTGTGGTATCGGAGGTTCTTGCCCCTATTGAGAATCAGTTGTCATGTTAATGCTTCTGATATATTCTTAGATCCTGCTGAAAATACAGTGTTCACATCCAAGCAGCAGGTCACACCCAGTCTACTGAAACAACAACTTCAGAAAGACTGTCAGAATGCGGGGGAGTTGTTTTTGATATTTAAAATTTGTTTTAAGTGTTGAGTATAAAATGAGGTTGTTGACAGTTGAAATGATTTTGAAATCACAGATTCCCACAACTTACTGTCTGTCGTCAGCCTAATCCAGAGAATAAAGCTTGCCTTAGCTTTCCTATCAAACACAGAAAGACTGATAATTGTAGGTAACAGGAAGTATTTAACTGCCAGCGCACAAAATGGTGAGACTTGTTTTCTCTTAGTCATGGGCAGCTAGAAGCTTCTTCTCTTGCTGTAATTGCAATCTGGCTGAGCACACTGGCTGAGTGAGGCTGGGGTACGTCCTGGACAGCATTCCAGTCTGTCACAAGGCACACTTAAACCTTCATTCTCTTTTGGCAATTTAGAGATATCAGTTGCTTAGATGCATGTCTTTGTACCACAGGAAAGTTTTATAATCTCTTCCCTGTTTTCTGGCATGATCATAAATTCGGACCCTGTATCCAGAAGAAAGTCAACTTCATGAGCATGAATGATTAGCCCACCAGGCTGCTTCACAGACGCTCGTGAGGACAAGAGTTCTGGTGTCTTTTTTTTTTTGTTGATTGAATGCCACGCCGCTTCACTTCCATGTCACACTCAAGTCTGACAGGAGAATCTGCTGTCGCAGCAGGTCATACCTGCTTCTTCCCAATCTGAATGTGCTGCTTTATAAAGACGCCTCACTCCATCATCAACATCAAGAAGGGCTGTCTTCAGGGGCTTACAGCTGCTTCTGCTAGCTCAGTCTACTGTTTTTAGACCTGTAATCCCAGCATGTCATCCCAAGCAACTTGAAAGTGGTTATAAAACTCCATAATGGGTGCTCCTTTCTTCTGCAAACATGACATCATTGACAGATATGACAGAGATCATGACAGAGTGAATTGATGTAATCGCACAGTTCATTGCAGTCAAGTTCTGCCTCTTGTCTGCTAGCTCCTTAATGACCACTTTTGCACGGCTTTTTGTTCTGTTGAAGTGAAAAGTGTGCTTAGATCCACACCATCACATGGATGCAGCACGTAAAATTCTTTCAGTCATTTAATGTGATTCCCCGCATCCAACATCCCTCACATGGGTGTTTGATGTCTTTCAGGCATTTCTAAATGTCTTCCAGCTTCGCTGTTTCTTTATGTACATGCAGTTTAATCTGCTGTGTTTTGTCATCAGGATCTTTCTTTATATTTTGTTTGAATGAGGCAGTGCTTCACTGGGGCGTCATGATCTGAATTGCTGGTGTTGGCGTCTTTATCTTTACCTGCCATCTCTTTTTCTGTCCCAGTGCTTCAGCTCCACTAAAACTTTCACAGGTCAGAGTGACCAAGTGGGCCCTGTCTTGGTGATATCACTAGTGGTAACGCCGACATTCATTTCCTGCTCCTCTTGCCTTCGCTCTGTAGCCGCTCTCTCTGACCTGCTTCAGCGCGTCTCTCGTCTGCTCCAGCTCATTCCAGAAAGATCCGAGCGTCTTCCTCATGTGCTGAGTCCTCCTCCGAGCACTTTTAATGTCATTTAATGGCCAACTATATTTGTCAGTGTTAATCATGAATTTGGTCCAAGTAACACTGATTGTTTTCTCTAAGCCCAAGTGATCGTCCAAGTCTTTGTTTAGCCTATCAGACATTTCAGTGCTTGTCACCTCAGGAGGTTCTATATCATCTTTAACAGTAGATGGCTTGGCTTCACTCTTTTTACACTTTATGTCAATCATGATTATGAAACTATAAATCCGTGTGGAAATTCAATTTCAAATTTTTCCAAACGTGAAACGCACATAATGACGTCACTTACAGTAGCAAGACATATACATATAAAACCAAGTCCTGTTCTGGTTTTATCATCCAACTATTACTGAAACGGATCGGGCAAAAACTTCAGATGAATTTCACTGATTATTCCAGTGATTCATAGTCACATGAAATAAAGCTGATCCCCGACTAGACAGTGAATCCACACAGAGGAGCAGTGATCCCTGTCCAACACCTGGATATCAAACCGGAGTCACTGTCCATTACCTTCAAGAAGTCAAATTACAATGCGTATGTCAGCCTTAAACATTAATGACTGCAATCACATAACCAACATAAATTCTGCAGTACTGAGTTATTTTTATATACAGAGTTGGATGCATCACTTCTTATGTCATAAAAGAAGGTGGCTCACCAAATTCACACGTAATTGGTAGATCAGGCAGCTGCAGATGAATCAGCAAGGACCTCCTCTGGAGATGGTTGTGTTTCATAGTGACTAACTTTAATATAAAATGAATAAAGCAGTCAAAGTACGAAGCAAAAGAAAATGAGAGGATTGAGTGCTCCTGGATCTGTGAGACGTACGTCTTCCTCAGTGTCTTAACCCCATGTAGGACCCTCCACAAAGATAAGCTGTTTTTAGCTTTCACAACCAAGGACACATTCCAGTATATTTCCAGAAAACTCTGTCTTTGTGGACCTAACAAACCTGCCATATGGAAAACTACCAGTCAGTTCGTGTAGAAGAATGCAAAGTGTGGAGAAGACCAAGCATAAGGCAGGGTGCAAAACGTGCAAAAGTACTGTAACATTACATTGGTAAGAACATAATATCTATATCTTAATATAATTAAAAGTACCTTAATTTCCGAAACCCGCATGAAATGTAGGGAACTTGTAAAAAGCTGAGAGGTTTGTGCAAATGCATAGGAATCAGGGATGGGGCAGTTTGTTATGAAGCAGTTTACAACAAAACAAAACACTGTGTTCTGCTATTGGGTGAGAATTGAGCAGATAATAGTGTTGCTGTTTTTGTTAATGACATTACAGTTGGTGCTATGACTGATTGTACCACAGAAGGGAAGCCAGCATGGTCTGTGAACTCAGTCAATTTTGAATGCTGTTTCCGAGGAATACAAATGATCAGTATTCCTATGCTCCAGTACAGTCCCCTGGGGTGTGTTGGGTGACAGCTTTCTGTACCAGGCGGTGAACAGCCATCTTGCCTGTACAAATGCTTTGTGAAGTGGCGGTGATCTGAAGATACCTAACATTCCTGTAATTTCTGTGGGCAGTATTTCTGCTTAGGAAAGGTTTCTGCCTTCCTCATTAGAAAGGCCTGCTTGTATCCTTTTCTGTCCGCAGCCCAGCCAGCAGGGGTGCCCGAAATCCTGAAGAAGAGCCTGCATAGCTGCTCAGCAAAGGGAGGGGAGGAGGTCTTCCTCATCGGAAAGAACTTCCTCAAGGGAACCAAAGTCATCTTCCAGGAAAATGCGTCAGGTACAGACAAGCATCCAGGCATTCACATCCAGTGCATCTCATTCCTATTGTATCTACTGAAGTTGGTGCATTTCCTGAATCCTTATATATCAATAGATAACGGTTAACTAAATTTCTTTTCAAGATGAAAAATCTTGGAAGGCAGAAGCTGAGATCGACACGGAATTGTTCCACCAGGTAATGTGTTTTTAAAAATGTCCATCTAAATATTTTTAAAGATGTTACTTTAATCTGCAAGTTTTTCCCTGCTTTAAAGTACTTCAGTTGCAGCGATTGTCAAAGTGTTATTGTTGATGACTGATTTATATGCTGTGCTAGTCTGATCCTCTCTGACTTTGTGATCATTGCCTTAGGCTTTGGTAGTGGATCTGCAGGTTTTCATTTGAGTTTTGCAGTTTAAAACCACAGTTGTTTTTGAATGTTTTCTTTTTGAGTTTTGAATATCTTCCCAGCATCTAAACACCCAGACGCTCCTCTAGGTAGATGTTTGTTTGTTTCAGCCTTCCCACTTCCTTTTTATTATCTTCATGCTTTTCTGCAGAGCTACAGGCATCTAAGCACGCTCTGTATAATTCTCCGCTCTGCACTCTGAGCCTCACCAGATGAAGCTGATCTTTGGTGTCTCTTTTTTGGTTTCCTGCAGAATCACCTAATCGTCAAAGTGCCGCCGTATCAGAACCCGGCCATCTCTGCTCCGGTGTCGGTGGGCATTTATGTGGTGACCAATGCTGGGAGGTCCCACGATGTTCAGCCTTTCACCTACACTCCAGAGCCAGGTGTGTGTTCTGCTGCTGCACCAGCCTTTGCACCAGCTGCTTTAGTTTCTAATACCATGTTTATTCCACTAGGTGTGGTGATGCGTTAGAAGCATGAGGTTTATCTCCCTATCTGCTGTTGTGAAACCACGCTGGTGTTCTGTCTCTATTTGCAATCAGCTCCAGGGGCAGACTGATGAAGAGGCTACCCTCTAGCTCCTAGCTATAGCCTACAGCCCCATGCATCATTTTGAATTCTCTCTCGCTTCGCGTTCCGCTCTATAAGTAATCTCAAGTGGCACGTTTTGGGCTCTCCTAACCATGTTGGCCTAGGAGCCCCAGAAAAGTGAATCCGCCCCTGGTCAGCTCTCTTTATTCTGAGGTAATGCTCAAAAGTGGAGAGCAAACCCAAGAAAAATGTTTGCATTTTTTGCAAGTTTATATACATATATATTAATCTGGGTACCCTGATGACATGCTTGAAGTGCAGCACTAAGGTCGTTTTCCACTGCACCAGGTACCGTACTTTTGGTACTTCGTATTTATTACAACAAAGTCACATGGCAATATTTGGAAATTTTCAATACTGTGCTGTCCCAGTATATTATACAAAATATTTTTTAGTCATGCCATCTTGGTCTTGTTATATCCATTCTTCCCATCAGATCGCAATTAAGGCTTGGATATCTTTACTTGTCCATGCATCCATTATTACTACATTTTTGCATCCTAATGAGCCCTTTTGTTCCAGACAAAGCCAGGTGGCGCCAAAATTAAGCACTGAGCCTTGCGTCTTCCCCAGAAGTCCATTAGCAGTGTGAAATTTTAAGCCAAATCAAAAGTGGACATTGTTAGAGGTGGTGTTAGGTTGAAGCTCATCTGCAAATATATATATTTCAAAGTTATTCTTTTTAAAATGCTTTACCAAGTAGCTGTACATGTCAATTTTATGTCAAAGCAATGTTAAAGAAAACGTGACGTTAAGTGTCTACCATTATATTTCTCAACTTGCAACTTTTATGAGGTTTTATGAATGTATGATAATTGATATGGCAAGGGAGACCATGTGTGGCCCTAATAAGGCCGCGTGCGTGTGCATCTCTCAGCAGTGAAAGTGGTTGATGTGCCAGTGAAGACGGAGACATCGCCCCCAACCAAACCCTGCTCTTTTGAAGAGCAGATGAAAGGTACTTTGGTTGCTGTTGACTCATAGTTATTTATAAAACTTGGAATTCTATTTTTTCCGTTTCTGTAATTTAATTTTTTGACCCAGCAATTAATAAGTATAGTGCACTGGGATATTTGTATTTTAATTGTATGGAGGTACTAATAATACTATTTTACTTTTTAATTGAATCTAAGAGTTATGTTTGCTTAGTACAGACTTTTGATGTAGTGTTGAGCAATTTAAAAGGGTTGATTTTTGTGCAAAAACTCTTTTTTTGTGGTATTGCTGCTGTTCTTTAGCGGTGTGTGGTATGTGTAATGTGCCTTTTATTTGTTCCTGTGCGCGACTGGATGCTCTCAGTCATACAAAGCAACAACTGTACCCTCGAAAACACTCTGATGGTGCCCATGATGCCTCTGGTTAAGAGGGAGGAGGTCACTCCCATGGAGGTGTCCAGCAATGCTGCAGCAACAGCCGTCTTCAAGGTATAAAAAAATATAATAATAATAACAACATGCTTTGCTTTTGTCAGACATCCACCCTTTTTGGTTTTTAAATCGGTCATTGGATATTTATTGGCTTTCGTTGCTGTGTTCCGCTCAGACATCTGATGCGATCGTGGCTGCACAGCAGCCCCTGGACGTGTGCTCCAGCGTCTCTGCCAGTAGCAGCCCCTTCCCTGGCCCCATGGCTAGACAGCAGGGCGACCCCGAGCCAACACAGGGGGCAGTGTTTGCCACGGCTGAGCCCCTAAGCACCATCCAGAAGCAGGACCTGGCACCCAGCGCCTCGTTCCCCGTGACGGGAGATTCCCTGCTCCAGCAGGTGCCCCAGTCCTTCCTCCTGGAGCCCGCAGATGGCCTCAATCGAGAGGGGACTGAAGGCACGATGGTAGGCCTCGCCCAGATGGATGTTCCTCAAGCCCAGACCCAACAGCCACAGCTCCCCCTCTTCTCCCAGGATGGGGTCGCTCAGCTGGAGAGGGCGGTGAGACAGCTGCAGGCCGGGGGCTTCTCGGCGAGCGGGCCCGGCGGTAGCAGCCTGGTGCAGCAGGTCCTGGAGGCGGCCGCACAGCAGCAGCTCAACTCGGTTTTGTACAGCTCCGCCCCTCCCCCGGAAAGTGTCCAGCAGCAGGTCCAGGAGAACATGAACAGCCTGCAGCTGCAGTCCGCTGACAGTCCACTGGCCAAGCAGCAGCAGCAGCAGCAGCAGCAGCAGCAGCAACAGCAGCAGCAGCAACAGGTCCTGGAGAACCTCCAGCAGCTCCAGTCGGAGCTCTTCCAGCCTCAGATCCCCATGCAGTGCTCCATCTTCCCAGGGGGCTCACGCAGTGAGACCCCCGAGCGGCAGGGCTCACCGCAGACCCTTGTCCAGGGCCACAGCGCCCTCTTCCAGCCACCTGATGGTTTGATCGGCAGTGCCGCCCAACAGCAGCAGCAGCAGCAGCAACAGCAACAGCAGCAGGTGGCCCTTTTCCAACAAACGGGGGAGCTGCTCTCCATCCAGACGTCCAGTTTTCTGCAGCAGCCCCCTGCCCACTCCTCTCCTAACCAGCAACTCTTTCACACCCCGAGCCCCTTGACGGACACACAGGACCAACAGAGAGCTCTGTTTCACGCCCAGAAGGCCCAGCCCACCCAAGAGCAGGTCCAGGCAGCCCTCTACCAGAACACGTTGAACGTGCTGACCGGCTCCAGCCTCTCTCAGGAGCAGCAGCCTGCGGGCTCCGGCCTCTTCCTGTCGCAAAGCGCCCTCCAGGGGCAGCTCACGGCAGAGGCCGGTCAGCAGCAGCAGCAACAGCAGCAGCAGCAACAGCAACAACAGCAGCTGGCCTTCCTCACCTCCATGCAGACGCCAGGCGCCGAGCCCCAATCGGTCTCCGTGTTCCAGGCGCAGCCGCAGCTGGCGGCACTGCAGCAGGGCAGCCCCATGGACCAGCAGCAGTCTCCCCAGCAGCAGCAGGGCTCCCTTTTCCAGAGCCTGTCCCCCCACACCCCCAGCGGAGCACTCTCGCCCAGCCCCCAGCAACCGCAGCCGGCCAGCCTGCTGTATTGTGGCAGCCCCCTCAACCCCCAGGAGCACCCCCCCGCCCTGCTCTTCAGCAGCCAGGCCCAGATGGGCGCCGGGGGCCTCTCCTCGCAGGAGCCCACGAATCAGGCGCTCCTCTTCCCTCAGAACGTTGCCCAGCAGGAGCCATTGGAGCCAATGTCCTTCCAAGACCAGAGTTCCACAGTGGGGAACCCGTCCAGCAGCGAGTCCCCCAAACAAGGCCTCTTTCAGGAGCAGCAGCCCATGCAGCTGGTGCCCAGCTCTGCCAGTGCCACTGAGCAGCCCATCGCCATCTTCATGCCCCAGGCCACCATGACAGCCCTGCAGGGTGGCCTGGGCTCCCGGGAGCTCCCACAGACCTCCATCTTCGCCACGCAGAACGGGGGCCTGCAGACCACCAGCTCCTCTCCTGTGCAGCAGCCCAGCACACTGTTCCAGACGCCCGTGAGCGGCGCCATGAGTCAGCCTGGGCCGGACCAGCAGCCGGGGCTCTTTCTCTTTGGGATCCAGAACGGTGAGGGTGTGCGCTTTGTTCTCCCCAGTTTTTATGCAGTTGGGATAATGTATATTAATTTTTATGGGTTAGTGTGTGGCTCTTAGGGTTATGAGGGTTCGGACGTTGTGCCCGCGGTGGGAAGGTCGTCGGTTTAATCCCAGTTGTCCCAGGGCTGCTGGATGCTGGTTGATGCTGTGTTTTGACCCCTAACTGGCACTCACTTGTTAATATTTCTGTGTGTCTTATGGAGAGCAAGAAGGAATATGTGAGAACTTTTCCAATTCTAAATAAAGTATCATTAAAATCTGAGGTTTTAACTCTTTATGTCTTACAGTTAAACTCATTAAACTTCTGAATGTTTCCACATTCATTTCACATGAATTTGAAAAACTAAAATCTTTATATGTTAATTACTTCATCTGTGGTTTACAGGTTAAAATGCAAGGTATTTTCTTGTCATATCAGCGCAAATGCAAATCGCAATCGATTTGTCGCTTGTACCGTTTTTAAAGGTGTACTTGCGTAGCAGTGATGTCCATCCTTGACAAAAATGTAAACAGTCATATTATCTTGTATCCATAAATGTAACTTCTGGAAATTCTGTCTTCATGGGGCGCCTAGTTTCCGGGGGGGCCGGGGGCTGCATGGCCCTGGCTTATACAAAATCTGCCCCTGGCTGTCACGATCTACCAAAAAGGAATTTCAAAACACAATTTAATAGTAAAAGTCAGATATCGGAATATGTTTACATGCTCCCATTTCTTTTGTTTAGCTAATACTTCTGCATAATGCATTTTATTAAGCTTTACAGAATTAGCCGAAACACACAATAGCGTGGCATCTCCATACTGCAGATCACAAAGGAAATGGGCGGTATAGTGCAGAAGATGTTGGGTCAGAATTTATTGATTTCTGATTTCAGACCTGAAGGTTCCTGGCATGAAACTCACTAGGAGATGCATGAGATGTGGGTAATATTCCTGTATTCAGGCTGTTCTTACCATTTAGCAATGTATTCTATAGCTCAGCTTAACACTAAATCTAAAAGGGCCTCAGAGTGGAGAGACAGTACATGTTTTATGTTTCAAACTTGAAAAACATATTACTAACAGAGACCACATTTACCCTTCTTCCAGCTACCACAAAGCAGTTCTTGTTTCTTGAGCCATGAGGAGATAAACCGCCATTTATTTTTGTCATGTCTAGAGCAGGGGTGGGCAGTCTTACCAAGAAGGGGCCCCTGTGTTTGCGGGTTTTCACTGCAACTCCCTAATTAGATCACTAATGACCCTCGCATGTGGGTTTGAACAGCTGACCTAAAGGTTACCCTAAAAACCTGCATCCACACTGGTGCTTTGCACACTGGCGCTTTGCACACTGGCCCAGTGGCTACACTTTGTGTCAGTGCTTGACGACTTCTGTTGTCTCCCCAGAGTGCGGTCAGCTCATAGATTCTCCTGGGCCCACACTGTCCGACCAGCTCATCGCCATGAGTCAGTCAGGCCAGAACCAGCGGGAGAATGATGCTCAGATCCAATCCCTTCTTAACCAGTCCATGTCTGAATCCGGGACCATGCAGAACAGCCTGACCACCTCCCAGAATATGGAGAAAATTGATGACCTCCTTGTGAGCCTTCAGGATCAGAGGAACAACCTCTCCCCTTCCTACTAGCAGGGCCTTTGGACTCAGGTAACTGACTGAGTCATAGTACTTTTGTTACAGTTTATGTTGGCTATAAATATGTAAATACATTTTAATGGCTAATATCATCCTTTGTGTTAAGTTCAGGTGATGCAATTTCCCACGAAGCTCCTGAAATGTCAGTTTTTGATCCTCCAGTAATCTTTCTTAAGAGATACACACAGTTCCTGGCCACCTTACCTTGATCCATCCCCCCGGAGCAGTGACATTTACATTCCACAAAATGACGTGACCGTGATTGAAACCAGATTCCAAATTCCAGCTGCAAAGTTCTGAAGGATCTCACACTTAATGCTTTTGGATCTCCATGCAGATTCTGGGAGGACTCCCGCCCATCCGATACCGAGATGCTGCAGAGGAGGAATGAGCGCCCACAGAATCCTCTTCAAACTAACTGCCCCCTCAAGATATCGACTCCTCGTGGCTCAAACACATTTCAGCTGAGACTGGCACAGAAGATCAGTGTCAGATGTCAACTGGACCTGGGGCCTGGGGGTGGGAGGGACAAAGGTTACCTTATCCCAGTTTGTCACATTGTTGGAATATAATTGCTATTCCCCAAGAGATGACAGAATCATTGTTGTATAGCCCTCTACCGTTAAATAACAGTTGTTACCATGTCAGTTGACGAAACGGTTAAACGTCTCGGTTCTCAGCGTAGCACATTGCAGCTCCCCCTACAGGGGGGTAGATGTCAGTGAGCACACAGGTGCTCTGCACTTTAGAGTGCTGCCTGTGTGTAATCCTAATTGTTTATGAAACCATGGTTCTTTTTTAATGTTAAAGAACTGTTTTAGGTAAATAACTGAAAGGAGATCTACAAAGCAAGAAAAAATGTCCCTTTGTATATTTTGACATTAGACTTTCGGCACTTTATAATGCTTTACTTTGAGACCAGTTACCCCTTGTACTGACCTGCAGCGCTCTCTCTCTCTCTCTCTCTCTCTCTCTCTCTGCTATTTCATTTTTTACAAATTATTTGTAAGTCTCTCAATTGTTATATGAACATCTCTGCCCATATTTACTGTACATATTTATAGTATTTTCTTACTCATGCATGCTTTTTTAACTTAAATTTTATAAGGAGTTGGATTCATTGAAGCCCCCCACCCCTCCTGCTCCATTTTTACCCAGACCCTAAAGGGTATAACGTAAATTTCTCACACTGGTCGCTCAGAATGATGGAAAAGAAGATGAAGACAAGGGAGAGGTTAAGGGGGGGTGAAGATATAGGCCAGAATTTAGGTCATTCATAATATGCAGTGTGCTCATAACCATATATAACAGTGTACACATAAAATCTGTGTGTGTCTGTTCAGAATAATGTAGTGTATATTGTTAATTATACTGCGTGTACAACTGTATATACTTTATTTGTTAGTGATGTCTCTACGGTGGATGTCATTTTAATTTTTCAACATCTGGCACATGTAATATAAAGGGGTGAATTGGCATTGGATCCTACAGGAGCTCTCTGCCCCTTGTAGTACTAGCGTGAAACGCATAACGCAGCTGTATGTGTGACTGGAAGGCAGCAATTTCCCCGCTGTGGGACTCATTCACTCACTTTTACCTTTGTCAGTTTTTTGCCATGTGACGTGGTGCTACGTGCAGGGGGGATAGAGACTTTTTATGTTAACTATATTAACAGTCATGTTTGTATTAATGTTGATCTTACTGTACAACCCCCCCCCCCCACACGCTCTTGCCTCATGCTCCGCACCCGCTATGGTCAAAATTGGGAAGATGGAAAAAACGGCAGGCAGATGTCTGACCTTTCGTCACCTGCCTCCCCATTACACATCAGCACCTTGCCAACTTTCGACTGAAGCTGGCATATGTGTGCATCTTCTTTTCTCTTTTAACAGAGTAGGAGTGAAAATCATGTGCTTTTTTTTTTTTCTTTCAAACACCTGGTGGTTTGTAAAGCTGTAAATCTCAACCTGCTGGGTGCTTCTCAAAGCTGCCAAACTCGTTTATCTTTTTCCATACACGTACCCCGAGTGTGTGGCTGGAACAGACAGGGCTCTGGCTGTAGTTTTGTTCATAGTGAGACTATGCAGCTAAAATACTTTCCGAGCCTGAGAGATTGGTCTCTGTGATGACGACAATGAACATGGCGCCGTGAAATCTTCTTTTTACATCTGTGTCCTTGTTGGTGTTTTTAACTGTTGTTGTAAGAATTACATTTACTAATTGTTGGAAATAAGCAGCTTTCCATAGCGGGTGTTTGTGAAGGTCATCAGTGAAGGGGCCCTTTATCCTCTCAATACTCAAGTGTTATGTTTTAGTTGTTTAAAGGAACCTACTGCAGAAAGTGTAGCTACAAGTGGGCTTCTGAAGGAAATTACTGTCTGTGATTTAGATTCTTTTTCCCTTCAACTTGGATGTCAGATTTTGTTTCCAATATGGATTTCTGTATATTAGTTCAGTTTTTCCTGGTTTTGATCTTGGCCATTGCCTCTCTTTCATCACATATATGATCTATTCACATTCAAGACTGACAGCAGTGAATGACAATTATCATCTACGATTTACTTCATGTACAAGTAAGACTTTGGTTTAAATCCATGGCCCAGTTGTTCTTCATATTTATCCTTCTCTAGTTTTCCCATTAAAAATTGATATTTGACTGAGTAACTCCCTTGTGAAATTGCAGTTTGAAAAATTATGTAATCGTAATGGAACGTTCAGCATTATATTACGATATTACTGGGAAAAATCCCAGATGTACCATGTACACTTTGATTGAGAGACATTTTTATTGTTTATATACTTTTTCATATGCTTGGTTTTTCCCTAAAAAAGAAGAGTGCAACAGTATAGAGAACTGATGTTTTTGTGGGGAACCTATGCTGTACTATTAACATGTACAACTTATGACATTTCATCATGCAAAGCACAGGTTTCCATGCATTCTGGGACAACAATGATAAGTGACACCATATAAGTGGTAAAACATTAATCAAAACTCTGATTTCAGAGAGTCATAAAGACATGTACATTGTGTACATTACCTCATAAAAGGTGTAGGTTATACTTTGACCTCCTACATCTGAGATCGGACCAATTAAGATAAGACATTCTTTATATATTCTTATACATAAAAATATTTTGGCAGTGGAATTTGGTAAAATTTATTTGATAAGAATAAACACGATGAATGACCCGTCTTTTTTTCCTTCCAATCTCAAGCACACAGTTGTTTTTAAATATTACATTTTAATTGTTGTGTTTTAGGGGGCCAATCTTTAGGGTACATTTCTTTTGCCTTGATGGTCTTTGAGATGTTTGGATGGAATCATAATTGCGCAAGAAAAACATCCTCATTTGCATACTCATGTACATACACCTAACTGTTAAGACATTTAAAGAACTGCATTGCAAGTTGAAAGATGATATTTCATATTTTGGAATGTGAAGCAGATGGCAAGAGTTTTTCAGGCTATCAGTTAGTACATTGTTTGAGATGTGTGTGCCTTGACGAACCTTTATGTGTTTTTAATCAAAATGTAATTTCCTGTACCAATGCTGCCTATTTCCTTTTGTCAGTGGTACAGATGTTAGTGGATGTTATTTTCAGTAATGACTTGCAAGCCATTGCATCAGATGTGTGTGGTGGACTATTACCCATAAAGAATAACCTGTCCCTCTCCCCTCCCTATCCAGTGACCCAGTAAGTGGGTGCATCTGTGAGTTCTTTTTTTGTACAACTCATTTTTACAAAAGCATTGAATTTATCTTGTGAGACTTACCTGCAGTTGAAGTCTTGTGTCAAACTGCTATGCAGCTTGATTTGGTACAACTGTAAACCTGTTACTACTTTTTTCTTGTTAGCCACTTGTGATTTTTCATTACAAGAGGAAGGGGAAGCTATGACTAAATATTATAATTATGCTGATTTATTTATGTAACTTATGGGTTTTTTTTCTTTTTTGTTTGTTTGACGCCAAGGCAGTTGGCCATGTTGCCCTGGGGCCGGGGTGGGTTGTGGGTAGTGA
>JAABNX020000008.1:15939085-15956128 GCA_015163995.2 Mormyrus lacerda
CCCGTGTGAGGGGCTGACGTCAGTCCTCTATAGGCCCGTGTGAGGGGCTGACGTCTGAGTCCTCTGTAGGCCCGTGTGAGGGGCTGACGTCTGAGTCCTCTGTAGGCCCGTGTTAGGGGCTGACGTTTGAATCCTCTGTAGGCCCGTGTGAGGGACTGACGTCTGAGTCCTTCTTCAGCAGCCTGACGAAGTTCAACCACTGCTCTGCCTTCTTCACAGTTGCCAGTT
Source organism: Mormyrus lacerda (assembly GCA_015163995.2). NCBI lineage: Eukaryota > Metazoa > Chordata > Actinopteri > Osteoglossiformes > Mormyridae > Mormyrus > Mormyrus lacerda. The sequence continues at coordinate 15,939,314 of JAABNX020000008.1, forward strand.
TTTGTAGCCCAGCTTATATTTTCAGAGATGTGAAGGCCTAGAAACTTATAATTGTCAATCCACTGCACATTCATCTCCTTGATGGTAAGAGGATGAAGGGGAGATGCCTCCTTCTGAAATCAGGAGAATCAGTTCCTTGGTTTTATCTTTATAAAACCAATATATTTATTTTTATGTTAAGCACAAGGTTGCTATCCTCACCATAGATAATGATTCCGTTCACCAATTCCATGTAAGACGACTCATCGCCATTCTTGATGAAGCCAAGAATGGTTGTCATCCGCATATTTGATTATTGTATTGCTGTCCTGATTTGAGACACGATCATATGTGTATAGTGAGACGAGTTTTGGGCTGAAGCAGCAGCCTTGAGGGGTTTCTGTGCTGATTGTGAGCTCAGCTGAGACCTTATTTCCCATCCTCACCCCCTGTGGTCTGTCTGTTAGGAAGTCCAATATCCAGTTTCAGGTGGGTGTTGGTACTCCCAGGTCTGCCAGCTTCACAATCAGCTTCACTGGCCTGATTGTATTGTTGTATTAAAGGCGGGACTGTAATCTAAGTAGAGCATGAGCACGTATTTTCCGTTTCTGCAGTGTGTTGCAGTGTGTAATGAAGGGCCAGACCCACTGCGTCATCCACTGATCTGTTTGGGGTGGTAGGCAAACTGCAGAGGGTCAGCTGTGTCTGGGATGACAGAGTCTATCGGACGTAACACCAGTTTTTCCAGACACTTCATGGCAGCTGACGTGAGCGCCACCCGCCTGAAGTCATTCATTGTGTAGACGGAAGACAATAAAGGGAAAGCAAATTAGCAAAACATGGGAAACCAGAGTGACAACTTAAATACACTTTGAGACTGTTCACGTCGATAACGGCACACGCACACTCCCTCCCGGCAGGCCTAAACTAAACATCCAGGAACACCAAATAGCTGGAGTGTGTTGTGAACTGAGAGGGGGGACAAATGTGGACTGAATTCAGAATATTTCACTTTGTAACGTTGTCCATCGTAACCCTGTACTGGATAACAGTCTCCTTTAAAAAGAGGCGAAATCGACATAAATGCTACCTTGACTGAATAGTCAATGAATCCCTTGGAGGAAACTGACTTGGTCTGCTCATTATAATCAAACGTCAAAACCTATCAAAATGCAACACAAACACTGACAATGAGAAATGCAGTCACTGATTTTATAGAAGACACAAACCTATGTATAAGTCCTGTATTAGGTAAAAATGTAAAAATACTGGGAAAACTATAAGCTCTAATGACTAATAAACAGTACCGAGATATAACCTCCCCACATACCTACCCTGGAATAATTCCGTTTTGGAGACATTTCCCATGTTGTCTGCTAGCCATAATTTTCACGTGCTGCTACTTGTGTGACATCCATCACACTCATGAACAAAACGTTGTTCGCAGAACTGCCTAGACAGCTGACGGATCAAGAATGAATATTTCAGTAATCTTTATGCTAACACGTTTCTCATGGAATCAGCCATTGTATATGAGGAGCTTCTTGTCAATTATGACTCACCCTGCAAATGGTCCAGAACATGTCCTGCTTACATCTGTAGAGGTGAAAAACACTGCATCTACTGGCCCTGGTTTCTGAGGGACTGGAAGGAGCTTGATGTGCTAATGATGTTGTGGCTATCAGTGCTTTTAGGGATGGCAGTGCTGATTTAAATCTCATTTTTCTTCTTAGAGAACACAGATATTTGTTAAAAACGCTGGGAGTAATTGGCCCTGCATGTCCCAAATATGTTTATTTTATAGCTCCAGATCCACCTAGAGCAGTTTTTCCCAAATCCAGTCCTCAGGGACCTTGGGAGGAGCGAAAATCTGGACTGTCTGTGGGTCCCCAAGGACCAGATTGGGAAACACTGGCCTAGAGTGATAACAGGAAATTGTGTTTTTAGAAATGCTCAGAGCTCACAGATTATCTTACTCATTTCTTTATCTTCTTGGCACAATGTCATCCATGTTCATTGAGCCCAGACACACAAAGGCAATTCCTGCCATGTGCTGATTTGTGATTGACGGTTGAAAAACAGTCAATATATTTTTAATATTATGTTCACTACTGAACAGCCCTTATTGCTTATTAATGAGTGTCAGTGTGTTTGTTCTCTTAAGCTATCCATGTGATACTTAATTGATATCTCTGAACAGAGAACGGATATAACTTTGTGACGGGGGAAACAGGCACCAGAATCAAGCAATGAAAACTATGAAGAACCAACAGAATGTAATACAAGTCTAGGGTTTTGCTGCTTTAACACACCAATGTAAACATGGATTTGCTTGGTTTTTACTTGCTGCTTTACTTCCCATGGCTCTTTGGAGCTACAAGGTTGTAATGTGTGGTGTCAGACTCAGCAGGTTCGGATCGGAAGGCTGCTGGTTCAACTCTCAGGGTCAGCGGAGTGATTTCATCATTGGGCACTTGACTTGTGACAGCCTTATCCCCCAGTTGCTTCAGGGAGCTGTTTGCCCCTACTTTCTCAAAAAGAAATATGCTGCTTTTCATTTGCTGATTCAGCAAATGAGAACCTTCCCACCTCTGTTTCATGTGAAATCAGTGAGCGGGTCAGTGTCCACACATGCACCATGAGCTGATTGCTGTGCATACAGAAGAACCCACTGTGACTGTTACGTTGTGTCTTCCCAAATCAGCTGGACAGGACAGAAGTCATCAAGAGCAACTTGCATCCTGTGTTCTCGAAGGTCTTCACGCTGGATTATTATTTTGAAGAGGTACAGAAGCTGCGCTTCGAGGTCTATGACATCCATGGCACGCACAGCATCGGCACCCGTGATGACGACTTCTTGGGGGGTGTGGAGTGCACCCTGGGGCAGGTAAGACGGCACCTCAACCCCTCCACACCTTCCAGTGACATGTCACCAAAATGAATCAGACGGTGATGCAGAAATCATTCCGTTTTAGAACGACTGCCTTGTGGTAAACACAATAAGAAACAAATTAGCGTAATGAATCACAAAACTTGCTTATTGTTAAATGCACAACTGAATTAATTGTTGTCAAAAATACGCTGTTCTGGAAGTGTTACCAAATGATTACTTGGGACATTGCAATGCAGGAAACTGATGTTAGATGTTTGTGGGAAGACTGTGATGAATTTCTCATGTTCCCCAGATTGTGGCCCAGAAGAAAATGGTAAAGCCTCTGTTGCTGAAATACGGGAAGTATGCTGGAAAGTCCACCATCACTGTAGGTTCCCAAACCAGACAGCTGCATCATTGTGGTTTGTCCTTTTGCAGTTGCCTATATCAGGGGTTCCCAAACCTTTCAGCTCGCGACCCCCAAAATAACCGTGCCAGTGACTCGTGACCCCCACTATCCTCGGAAGTGGTTAAAATATACAAATGTCGCGCGCAACGGCGCACATGCGCCAATAGGCCGATCCAAACATGAGCTTGACAACACAAAAGAACACAATAGTCTAACAACCATATAACTTTTTTAAAATTCTTATTTACTCATTCGTCTCATTTCAACAAAAATAATATCCTAAGCATAAAGCGATGAAAATTACCTACACGTTACGTGCACATGTCGGAATGTTTAACATTTAAATTCTGCTGCAACTGACGATAGTTGATGTGTCGTTAATCTGTCGTAATCACCTCAGGGTTCGCGATCAAACGGAAAGAAATTTGAAAGGTTGATGACTTTTTAATTTGCATTTTTTTTAAATGTAACTATTAACTACTAGCTACTATTAGCTACAAATCCAGACCATGGTTTTGTTTCTACTAACCAGGTGAGTACTCTTTGACTGTGGCTCTTCATGCTCAGCTGGTTGGTAGAAACAAAATCCTGGTCTGAATTTGTAGCTACTGGATCGGAAATACCCAACACTGACCCAGGGGAAGACTGTGCTCTCAGCCTGAAGCATGAAAGATCTTGTTAATGTAGCCGTAGAAAAGGTGTGTGGAGGTGGGCTGAAACCACAAAGGTTACCTGTCAGAGCACAGGAACAGCCGGCAGAGAGCAGGTGGTCTGGGGTGGGGGAGGGGGGGGTGAAACAGGAATACAGGGGCAGAGTGGTGGAGGAATGTGTCACATCAAGGGACTTTCTCGGGGGGGTGAAGTGTCAGACTACCCATGTAGCTGTCTGGACTTGTTGTGTAGTACAGTTCAAGGTCACTGCCACAGTGGTTCTCTAAAAATGCTCATATATGGTAGTGTGTTTAACTTATTTTCTTAAAGTATAAACATTTTAGACTCATATTTTAACAAACCCCAAAGATGCCTGAGTTGTTAGTATTTGAACTGGGGGGAGCAAATATTCTATATCTGGGGCTGAGAAGAGTGGAAAAATGTCCATTGAGTGCTGGTGACTCAAAGGACTGAAAAGAATAACTCAGTGAGATTTCATGTGGATTGGCTGCTGATGGGAACTGATTTTGATGGCATTGTGATGGGAGTTCGTGGTGCCCTCTGGTGTGGACATAATATTCCAGGGAACCTACGTGTGTGGTTTGCACTCAGCGATTTGCTGTTTTGCTAATGGATTGAAATCTCTCAGAGCCATTATGACTAATCTTGAAGGTTATTTTTATGCGTCTGCAAGCTCCATGTTTAAAAATCTTCCACAGTTTCTAACAGATGTCAAGTCTGCCATGAATAATAATAAAAAAAACAGGTAAACAAGAACCTAAAATAGGCGTGAACTTAACGTGATGTGCTGATGTTATGGGACTTGAATAAAAATATTGTTATTACACCAAGCACTTAATCTGTAAAGAAATAGTGCGCTTAAGTCACTTAACAATTTACCCATTTTTGCTCATGTGTTTGAACTCATGTGTGTTTGAAGGTTCATGCAGAGGAGATCTCTGGAAACAATGGATATGTGTTTGACCTCATGTGTGTTTGAAGGTTCATGCAGAGGAGATCTCTGGAAACAATGGATATGTGTTTGACCTCATGTGTGTTTGAAGGTTCATGCAGAGGAGATCTCTGGAAACAATGGATATGTTGAGCTTTTCTTCAGCGCCAAGAAGCTTGATGACAAGGTAACGTTATACGCTTCTGCCTCCTACGTTCTACCAACAAACATCAAAACGTTGTTGGAACCTGTCTGCCTGATGCACTTTCTCTTTAGCCTGTACATTCATAAAGTATGAAATCATCCATCCATCTATCCATCCATCCATTGATTCTTCCATAACACTCAATAAAATCTAGGGTCACAATAAACTTGGAGCCTGAAAAATGAAATATATCTTTTGTTATGAAATGTATACCTCGAGACTGTCCAGGATACAAGGCTGCAAGATGGATGGATAGACGGATGGACATAAAAAGTCCAAAAAAGGGTGATCTCGGACTCTTTGTCTTCTTATGTGAGGGATTATTTTGGTTGCAGTTCCTTTGTGAGTTACCTCAGCTCTGCTCTAAACATAAAACAGAGAATTCCATTTGGAGCCACCTGCTTTTAAGTTTCTCTGTGAGACACTATAATGAGCAGATATCCACATTGCATGCAAGGAAGCAGAGCTCCTGCATCTCTGATGCAACTAAGGGTCTTATCAGAGACACAGTGTGATGGGAGTAACTGTGTGTCGACAGTATAATTGTCTTATAGCTTTCCGTGTGCTAATTAGGTGACTGATCTAAGTAGGTATCTCCGCGTGCTGATGGAATGAATTTCTGTGTGGTAATCTGGTGATTCTGTGAAAACCAGCTGATTCTGTATGCCAGTTCTGTATTCCAGTGGGTAATCAAGCCAGGCAATGGCAGAATAACTAACCTAGATGGTCCACTTTTTCCTTTGTGTTGCCTTGGGGTGGCTGTCTATGACTCCCGCGTGACTATTGTAGTATGATGAGCAGTTGTGACAGGTGTGTCGACAGCATCACCAATGTGTCTTAGGGCATTTCTGGAATCAGCTTTGGGCTTGTGTGCCCATCCCGTGGCCAGCCGTTGTACACAAAGCTCCCCCTACTCACAGCCACACCTGCAGCCATGTTCCATTCCTCACTACCTTTCACAAACAACAACAAACATCTCATCTTCTTAGCTGCTGTTCCGGTGTTGGCCCTTTAAATTAACATGTCTGATTCAGTACCCTCCAAATAACCCCACAAGGGAGAAATTCCCACCAGGAAAATACACGCAACGATATTCCCAGATATGCTGTGTGCCTGTAATCAAAATTGCAGTGATTAAATCAGTCCACATGAAAATGGTACGAATCCACTGGAAATGGAAACGCGGGGCTTTCCAGCTGTCAGAGTTATGCTAATGATGGCATTATAACCTGTGTTTCTGTAAAAGGGTTAGAATGCTAAGGAAAAGAATTTATATTTTTAAGGTCATGGAAGATTATATTTTGAAGTGGTATTTTAGAAGTCTTCATTGTTGTCTTTTTGTGATGCATAAATGAGTGCATGACCTCATTAGTGAACAGTGACACACTTTAACGGCAACCATGTACTTCACTATGCACAAGAGAATTTGACAAGTAGACACAATGTGAATTAAACAAGGGTTTATGATGAGACAAAGATTGTGGTGTTGGTCAATGGTGTGCATTCAGCATAATGGATGATTATTATCCAGAGCTGTGACTAAGTGTTGACAGATCCACATGTAAGTTGATCTGACATGATTTTATAAGGGTTTTTATACAGCTTCTGCATTTGCCCCTGTGTCTGTGGGATTGTAATAAAAATTATAACAAAGAAGAGGTTGTAAAAAAAAAAGAAAGGAAATTAAATGTGGTGTTCTACAGCATCCACACAGATTGTGGAGTATGTGCCCTGTATGGTAAAGAGGTTGAATCAAATTACTAGCCTGAAATTCTTAACTTCTTAAAAGACACTGACATTTCGCATTGACTTCCAGATTAGATTTGTTACAGCAATTGACAAAACATTACAGAGTCAAACTGTCTGTAGACTCATTTAATAGAGCAGGAAGATTAATTGTTTTTCTTTCTTAAAAGCTGTTAGAACCTTCAATCTGGTCATGATGGTCCTGTACATTGCCTCAATTATTCCATTACCCTTCATCACTGATGACATATTTTTCTCTTTTGAAGGACCTGTTCAGTAAATCTGACCCATTCCTTGAGATTTATCGCATCAATGATGACGACACGGAGCAGCTGGTGCACAGGACAGAGGTAAGAATGCTCCAGAATGCCCAGAATCAGTCATGTTCCTCACTTGGTATAAATTCCCTGTTGCTTACTGGATTTGTTCCAACTTCCAATTCCTGGACTGCAGACTGGCTCCATATTCTATGTTCCCCTTCATACATGTACACCGCTAGACGTTTGGTGCATAGGGCTGTTGTAGGGCTCTTGAGAACCTCATGTATCCTTGAATTTCGGCAGGTGATCAAGAACAACCTGAATCCCATATGGGAACCCTTCAAGGTGTCCCTAAGCTCTCTCTGCAGCTGCGATGAGGACAAGAAGCTGAAGGTGAGCAGAGCAGCTTTACCAGAAAGCCTGCTGTCTTTGGTTCCCTTAATGAGCTCTCGCCTTGGGCCTTCAGTGACCTCACCCCACTCTCTGTCAACACATTCCCAGCCCAGAAGTAGTCTGCTTCCAAGTATGATGCCAAACTTTGATTAATAGCTTGCTGGATAATACTAAAAATAACAAGATAAAGATGCTCCACAATGCTTCTGGCTTTTTATATTGAGCTTTTGCATTTCCCTAGACTCAAAAACTTATTTTTCAACTTGTTTTTTAAGATTGTTTTGACTTCACACCTTCATAATCATGAGTTTCAGTTCAACACCTGTGCTGTGTGCGTGGAAACCAAGACGTCCTACTATTTTGTCCTTAGTTATTTGTGTGTGATTATTTATCTGTGTGTTTGCCATTCATCTACCCACCTATGAACCCATCCATCTTCCATACCTTGTTCTTAGTCATACTTAAGTCTTAATACCGACTTTCTAGAGCACGTAAATAAGATGTTATTTCTGAGTTCAGTGAAAGTATGCACTCAAAGAATGAATGAGATATTTATGAGTAATGGTTTTGTTTGCATGCCCAAGTGCTTGGTGTGGGACTATGATTCGAGGGGGAAACATGACTTCATCGGGGAATTCTACACCACCTTCAGAGAAATGCAGAAAACAACAGAGGGAGAAAAGGTGGGTAGGGTGAGACAGAGAGTTCCTGTGTTACATCTATATTTGACATGCGGTAACGCTTTGCTTAAAGTAGTCATGTATAATGTATTACAGATAACATCATAATGCATTATAATGCATTCATCAAGTATTATAAACACGGCTAGAACTATTTATAACAAGGCATAACACGTAATGACGTTTATTATGCATTATGAATGATCTATGAAGCTTTATAATGCACTATAAATACCTTTGTAATGGCCTTATAATGGCCTATTCTGACCAGGAAGGGGTCGATAATGTATTTGTATGATATATATTTATATGAAATAAGGTGTTACCCAATACGCAGTCTCAGTATTTTTTGTCTTTTTTTGGAAAATGCTTTCTCCTTTGACATTGTTTGGACAAATTCATGTCCTCTCTCCCGGGGCTGATATGGCTCCATATGTTCTCTTGTCTTCTCTGTGCTCCAAGGTCACATGGGACTGTGTAAACCCAAAGTACAAGAGCAAAAAGAGGAACTATAAAAATTCCGGCTTGGTCATCCTGAATGAGCTCAAGGTAAGTGTCATGACTAGGATAAGACAAGAGCAAAGCGACGTGGTCCTGGCACACGTTTCATCCATTTTGTGTCTTTTATTGTTTATCTGTGCTTTAGAAGCAGCTCTACAGTATCTGATCCCCTTTGTGGGAATAGAAATGCCTGCATGGACAGTAGCCTATTATTACTTTGGATTTGACTGACATGAAAAGGACAGTATGGTGATTTAGGCAGCATACTTCGATTAATCCTCATACCGTATATAATCTTTAGCTTTTCATGGCGACACTTGCGGTTTCTGTCTTTCTTCACCTCATGTTTTACCAAGAAAAAGTCTTATAAAATACCTGTTATCTAACTGTACCTGTAATTTTATCAAACTTCTTTTTAGGTTTTGTTTAACTATACTGACGTCTTTGTTCACACTGCAGTTGGAAAAGGACCACAATCTTCTCTCTGACACCAAAGCGGCATATGTGTGATAAACATCTCCTTGTCTTTTCTCACCGCTTCCTTCTGGAGCTGCACAGAGTGTACTCCTTCCTGGACTACATCATGGGGGGCTGCCAAATTCACTTTACGGTGTGTTGAGCGCCTAGAGTGATGTGGCAAAACGTTTGCATGCCGCAGGGATTTGGGATTAATGTAAAAGTTTTACACGGATTTATGGTTTCCTGGTTTAGCTAAGGTGTGTCACTTTTTTCTTTTTTTTTAACTCTCAGATCTGTGGGTATTGTTAAACTTGCTTGCTGCCCAGCTAGAACTTCCCTGGAATTACATTTTCATGAGCAATCCTTGTTTTTTGAAAACCGTATCCCTTTCCATGCTGTCCATCAGAATCGTTTTCCTTTTTAAAATGTTTTTCTTCTTGGATTGAGGACTTTCCATTGAAGGATATAAATGGTGATGATGATATTTGAGGCTATCTAGAACATTAGATAAAATCAGTCCTAATTGTCTCCAGATTCTCTACCATTAACTCTGTTTTGCCACTTTTCCTTGTGTTCCTGCTACTGTAGAAAATGCATATTTATATATTTTGGGAACATCTAGGAACATCTTGTCTGACACAACTGCCACAAACATCCGATGTCTTTTCTTGTACACCCGAGGCTATAGAGTTTCTCGCATGGCAACAGAAAACATGAAGACGTTCACTCGCTGTAGCTCCATCAGGGCAAAGAAACAACACGTTGTCCTCCAGATGGTATGATACGCGTAGCTATGCAACTTGACCGAAATCACCTCTTGATCCTCTGTCCCTTCTCATTTGCAATAGGTTGCGATAGACTTCACAGCGTCCAATGGGGATCCTCGTAACAGCTGCTCCCTGCACTATATCAACCCATACCAGCCAAACGAGTATCTGAAGGCCTTGATAGCAGTGGGGGAGATCTGCCAAGATTATGACAGGTAGTTACCAGCCATTTGTCTGCGTGTCGATAAATTGATCCTGATATCTGCCATTGAGACCCGTTGCCATTCTTAGTAGGCTGTCTGCCTTTGATCTTAGAATATTTGACTTGTTCTCCTGTGGTGGGAAATGTTCACCATCTTGTATATAATGACAGTGATAAGCTGTATCCGGTCAAGGCTAAACACAATTGTGCTAACCTGGGTGCGCAAGCAAAGTATTGAGTAAGTCGTGGCTGGGTGTGTGTTTACCTACCTACTGCTGCCTTGGTCTGTGTGCACGGTTGTAGCTTTTAGGCTTAACAGCTCTCTGGTGGGAGATCTCTGTTGTTCACTTGAGTTAATTATTTGACAGATGTCACAGAGATATTAGCTATGTAAATAAGCAGATGATGATATCATTGTCCAGGATTGGAACTGCTGCAGACATTACAGGTAAGACTGATGTTTGTTTTCTCTTTTTGCCCTTTTTCCCTAAAGCCACCAGGATGATTTTACCAATTGCTAGAGGTAGATATTTTGCTGCAGTAGTTTTGATTAAGCATAATAGTACAATAGCTCCTGGGATTGTATCCCACAACCACCTGGTGCTGAGTCCTTGTCGTTATGCAGTATGCTGACCTGGTCTGTCCTGTCCAGAACTGATGTAATGCGGTTAATCATGGCAGCTGTGTAGGGGCTCCCATCCGAACCGGGAAAGTAAAACATGCAGGTGGAAAGCTACAAGTCACCGTTTCATTAAAGACACCAGCTTTCTAAAACGAGACGAAGTGGACTTGACATATGTCAAGGAGGGATCTAAGGAATGGCTTACAGGAGCCTCCGGCATGGGCTGGATCACAACCGACACCTCTCCTATTGCCCACAGAGGGAGCGACACAGCAGTTGGTCTTAGGTTTGCTACTTTCTAGCTATAAGAAATAAAGAACGCCACCCCCCCCATGACAATAAAATCCAGGATGAGGGGGGATCAATCACGCGATCCAAATTAAAATGTATTTGGGTTTGGGGACCCTGGTCTAGTGTATGTATGAAACAATGACACAAATTGTGTCCCTTATTGGTTCAAAATGGGACGCAGCATTTTATTTTTCGATACGGGACAATCCTGTAATTTATGGGATGGGTGGTAACTCTAACTGGCCTGACGTTAGCTAGGGCAAAGCATGGCAACAGCTACGTTTGGCAGCGCCATCACTGTGCCACGTCCCCGGATACCCGTCCTCGCTCTCTGGGCTGGGTTCCACTCCCGGGCTCGTGCCCTCGGCCTGACCCTCCTGCCACGGCTTGAGCTCCCCGGGGAATGGGTGCCAGGCCCTGTTAGCTGGCACGGGTGAGGAGGCCGGGGGAAGGCTCTATAATTAAACACGGGGGCTGGGGCAGTCGTGCAGCCTGTGAGCGCTCAAACAAAGCCGCGCCAGGGAAGGTGCCCGCCCGCACTCCAGCTTTTAACCCCCCCTGCCTGCAGTGGGTTCCTCTCCACCTGCTCATTAAATCTTCGGAGGAGTTGCATTGCTCGCCAAATGCTATAGCTGTCTACTAGGCAGCTTGGTCCCGCAACCCGTGTACCTCGTGGTTCCACCCGTTTAATTAGCTGGATGTCGCGCTGAAGGTTAAGCGGCTCGGCCTGGAGCACCACGCTGGCATCCCATTCAGATCCTTAACCCCCAGGCTCCCAGCCGCTGTGTAATTTTTTTGGTCACGGCTGAGTAACCGAGAATGCTGCTTCTTCTCGGAGTCGATTACAGACCCATTGAGTCGCCTGGCTCGTGTAGCTGTGTCTGCTTATTTTTCCACTGTTTAATTGGTCGATTGCATCCGTGTGAATGACCCAAAGACACCTTAATAAAAATAATAATAATAATCGCTTGCATACGCTTAATTTAATATTTCTGTCTATCTTTCAGCTGCTTAGCCAGTATTGGGTCATGGGGCAGCTATCCTCGATAGAATGAGGGACCCACACAAAATCTCATGCTATAGGCAATTTAGAGATTCCAGTTTGCTCAATCATGCCTTAATTGTGTCTTTGGTCTGTGGGAGGAATCTGGATTCCCATTAAACAAAAAAAGCAGCCGTCCTACCTCTCCTGGACGTTCCAGATTTCCAAATTTACAGCATCCCGACAATGATGCACAGTGCCCCCTGTTGTTCAGTGGCGGTAAAATGAAGTTTCATCCTCACAGCACCCCTCAAACCCAGTATATTGCCCCTCCCCCCCAGGTTTGGCCAGTATCTAGTTTTTAATATTTCATTAGCGCCCAGACATTATACTGCGTTATACGGTATTTTGACGATAATTTAAATTTAAAAAGCAACACTACTGCTCTGGTATTTCTTGTGTCCTGGGGCCAAATTCAGGCAGCACAAGGCACACCCTAGAAGGGATTCCGGTCCCATGCAATAGTTTAATATTTGCTTAATTTGTATAATATAGACTAATATTTCTGTAACATAGATTATCCATAGTAGCACCATTAGGGTTAAATAGTAACTCCATTAGACTTACATTAGAAATTATATCAATTCATTTAATTTGTTAATTGGTAATGACATTTAAAATGACTCTCATTTAAGGGTTTATTCCCAGATGAGCAATTCGCACATGAAGTTTAGATCCCTTGTGGTAAATATCAAGGAATTGCTTCTGTCCTGATTAATTATACATTTTTTATGCATGAACACTGCATAAAAAACTGGCAAATGTGATGAAATTGTGAAATTTATGGAGAAAAGTATTCCGACGTTGCAATGTGTGATAGATCACAGTGGCTGCAGAGTGTGCTGTATGGCTGATTTCACCTGTGTGCTTTTTTACGGTGGTCAGACTCGGTAGAGGCAATAAAGTCAGTGATGGGGGAATCCAGGATGGTTTATGCTCTTAATATTGATCATTCGGGAATTAGCTTTGTGTGTTGCTGCTGAATTAAGCCTTAATAGTTTCTCTGCTATCCTAAATGGTTCCTGGAAGACTTTTTTCTTTTTCATAGTTTTGACGTTGCGCTATGACTATGTCAGAAAGTCAGGAGTACGTCATTGCTTCGGATATTATTCTAATATCAGAGGAATAACAAAAACACAAAGAAGAAATAGATGTTTTATCTCTGTTTACTGATTAATTTTTAATAAACTACCTTTAAATGCCTCAAAGTTTTTGCAGTCATAATGTGATGCCAAAAAAACTGATAAGGAATTGCGGGTTATATTATGGAATATGATGGTAGGGTCTGCCAAAATTGTTGAATACTGAATGTCGGTTAGATGCTGATAGCAAACCGGCCGCATGTAAATCATCGTTAATATCCGTTCTCTCGTCCGGAAAATGGCTTTGTCCTGCATACCTGCGTCAGCTTGCTTCAGAGATGTCCACGGCGCTTTTGTCGTGCGTCATTGAAGCGTTTTATTGGTCCTCTGTTCAGAAACTGGGAGAGCGGTTTCTGAAGGGTGGGGGGGGCTGGCTTTAGAACGGGATCACAAAACTCACAAAGATTTAGTCCTGCCCTGTACAAACAGGGAAGATGTAAATGCAGAAATTCTGTTGAGCGTTTTTGTCATCGCGTTAGCTTGCAATCAATACTTGTAGCCTAACAAAAGCATGGTCTGTGCGTGTTGATGTTCTAGATGAGACATATAAGAGGGAATGTCTCACTGAGGATCTGTGAAGGCTTCGTTTTCTTTCATTGCCCCCCCCTTTGGATTTGGGGACTCTTTGTTCACTGTAACTCATTTCCTTCACCTACCTGCTCATCCCTAAAGCACAGTGGATGAGTTAATAAAGGAGGAGAGGCGCGGTTGCTTAGCTGCGGTCCCACCGGCAAACGAGCTCCAGCAGAGAAGGGGCACGTTGGGTGGGCCTGGGGTGGGGGTTGGGTTGGTTACTAAGCTGTGCGTTTGGTGTTTTTTGAAGGGGGGCTGGGCGTACTGTATACGAGGACATATTTCTGTGCTGGGGGGAGGGGAATTTACTGTGGAGGACCGCGGGTGCAGGTCAATGAATGACGCGCAATAAGTATCAAGCTCTGCATCCTCCGAAAAAAGTGTACAGGCTGATTAGCGTAATGGCTGGATGTTCATCATGTACTTCTGTATGTTGACTCGGTGAATAAGCAGGGACAAAATAAAAGCTATGGCCCTGGGCTTGTTGCTATATTTGGCAGAGCGTACATAACGCATTTACATATTCTTCGCATGGAGCGGCTTTGGCTGGATCAGGTTACGGAGAGCAGCTGTTTTAGCAGCATAAGGATGCACTGCGTCTCGCCGCCCTGTCGAAGTGGAGATTAAGCAGCCAAAAGCACCTCCTGCACTTCTTCTGTGATTAGCAGTAGGATGTTTCATGTCTCTATGCTGCCAGTGCCGGTTGTTCTTATTTTTTCTGTTTTTTTCTTGGCCTCTACGTCGGGTCTTGTCTGAGTTTGCACAGCCCTGTCTCCAAACTGCCAGCGGCCGTCCCTGTTCCATTCCGGAACTCGACGGCAATGCCGGTGTGTTTGAATCGCAGCTCTATTTGCAGCAGAGTTTGCGCTCCTGCATATCATTTTCTCATCCTGTTGACCACAGTAATACTGGTGCCTCCTTTTTCACCTGCTTTTGACTCATTCAGCTCTTAGGTGGTATGAGCAGTCCTAGGCTGCCCCCCCCCCCCCCACCCTCAATTGATTGATGTCATTGTTCTCTCCCTCATTTACCAAGGTTAGTTTCCACGTTCATGTGCCTAGGTCCATATATTCAGTCTATAAAGCTAGCCTTAGCTGTGTCTGCAGAAATTGGTGAGGTCATATTTCACAGCCATCCCCCTAATGTCCTCGGCTGAGTGGTGAGCGGTGTTGCCTGTACTCCCCCCCGCCATGGTACAGGAGCTAAAGGGCCGATTGGAAGCATTGACGGGCACCAAACCCAGTGTTGTTGTCAGGAGATTGAGGAGAAGCATGGAGCAGCAATGGCGGCAGCGTAACCGTGGGAGACGGGCCGCTAATGCGTTGGGTGAAGCGGGAGATGCTGCACGACTGCTCAGGATACAGGATTGGGGGGTGTGGTGTGGTGGGTGAGGGAGTACAAGGTATGAAAGCAGTATTTTACTAGCATAATCAGCCGCTCCTAAGACAGAGGTTCATAATCTCTACTCTTCCATGAGCTAACCTATGAGTTCTGGTTGCTATCTTGGGCTCTTGTTAATCTTCCAGGTTTCTTTTATTCATTGACATTTTAATTTAAATCCCATCATGATTCTGTGCTTGAATGCTTTTGCAGCACTGTACAGCCTAAAGATGTTGGGCAAAGACACAGATGTCTGTGTAGTGGTCTAACATGATGCCCTGAGAGAACTGACAGCATTTTCATTCCCAGAATGTTCTCTCTAACTCTTAGGGGCCCTGCCAGGGCAGGTCTGCCTTTCTGGGGAATGTTCATTCGTTTTCCCCTCACTTCTGATCGGGTACCTTAGCGGAAAACTGTACGAATGGGGATCCATGCTTGGCACCTAATGGTCACGTGACGGTTTTCGGATCTGATCTGTGTTTCTCCCCTTTGGATTCCTCAAGCTCTGACCAGTTTGTTGGCCATTCGTCTGTTTTTTTTGTGATTGTCCCTCGGTCTTCTCCCCTTCCCCTCTTCATTTCATTTTCTTCATTCCACAGGGACTCATTTATTTCTTTCTGCATTGGTGTAGCTCCTTTACATCGTTGTCTTACTGTGACTCCATTATCTTTTTCTTTTTCGCATAACTATATCTTTCCCCATATGCTCTCGCCGTTATCTCTCTCCTATTTTTGAATTTCTATCTCGCTCTGTGGTTCCTCCCACTCCATCAGAATATAGTGTCTTGGTTCTGATTGCCAGACAGTTCTATGTCTGAGGTAAAGCTGCTATATAAAATGTGCTAAATATACCTGAAAATGTGAACTTTGTTTTCTTTTTCCTCCAGTGACAAAAGATTTTCTGCCCTAGGATTTGGTGCAAGAATTCCCCCAAATTATGAGGTAAGCAATTTCAATCTCAGAGACTGATACAGTATTTCAGACTTGAGCTACATAGTTAATAGTGCATTAACTATGTAGCTCAAGTCTGAAATACTGTATCAGTCTCCGGTTCCCAGGTTCACTTTTTTTCACCATCTCTGTTAGGAAGGCATTTCCATCCCTGTGGCATGGGCCCTAATGTTTGCACGTTGCTTTTGATTTTAAGGACCGTACTTATATAGGGATTGAATAATTGTTAACCTCCAGCCTACGATTTGATCCAACATTCATTTCTTATATTCTCAGAACTACTCACTGCAATTTTGCTTGAGAGGTTGTCAAACTACTTTTGTCTTCCTGTCTAGAAGAAACAATTCTTACTATAGTCATAGACATGGGTTTGAATGTTAGTATTGTCTAGCTTTGTCTAGACTAAAATGTCAGTAGGATACTAACAAGAATAATAAGAAATAATAACAAGAATAAGCTCAAAATAAATAAATCACAGGGCCCTGATGCAATCTTACCTATAGCATTAAAAGAGATGAGGGATATTATTTGCCGACCCGTAACTTTACTGTTTCGGAAATCCTTATCTGAAGGTGTGGTACCTTCTGACTGGAAGCATGTCAACATAACGCCCATTTTCAAAAAAAGTGGATAGAAGTAATTTGTCTAACTATAGGCCAATCAACTTGTATAACTGGTAAAGTTATGGAGGCTATAATCAAAGAGAAAATGGTAGATTACCTGGACTCAAATAACATTT
>JAABNX020000008.1:15968194-15984981 GCA_015163995.2 Mormyrus lacerda
TATATATATATTGTTTTGTCTTTCTTGTACTCCAAACTGCCTTGATACCTTGAAGTACAATGCTGTATATGATTGACATAAGTGTATTTATTTTGAGTTTGGGAATGGGGAATGGAAAAAAACACCAATAGTATATGAATGCAAAGAAAATATTTTATTGCATGCTTACTTTGTGTGCGTTGAAGCTGTGCTGTCTGTATTTTCATGTATGTTATGGTGCATTATGTATAAAACATAAGCCAACCTTTGCACTCGATCTTAAAGTGTATTATCTTTGTGTTATATTTAGTTAAATAAACCTTTCAGCCAGCTGATACTGTTTTCTGTGTTGTATTTGTGAAAAGAAACGAACAGTTTGTCTGTTTTTACCTGCCAAATAAATAATATTCCTAGACTTTTACTTATGTTTTTATTGACTATTTGATTGATTATTTAACATGATTTCAGTCCATATGAGGTAAACACTTTACTAAGGAAAAGTAGTAGCATGGAGTTAGGTTAAACTAATCAGTTAATCACAGGCCAGTAAGGGCTTCAAGGAACCAACACCTGGTTAACCTAATAAAATTCCTCTCTGTATTACCATCGTCCCCCATGGATAAACGGGCCATTGGGAACACCGAGAGAATTCCCGGAGGAGAAAAAATTCAGCTGGGATGGAATTTGTCCGGCTGACTTTTGTTCCCCTTTCATTCCCACTGCCCTCATTTTTATTCGTACTTTTATCCTTAAAAATACCCTGCTGTTCCAACCATATGGCAGCCCCCTTCCCGGGACCTGCCAGCGTATGATATGTGGACTGTACAGATGGATGCGTGCTTGGTAGGACGTGGAAGGGAATGTGGGAGAAGGCGTCTTCGCTTTGGCCCCTTGGTTTTTGCGTCGTGGTGCTTCATGCCATGGTTTACTGTTGACGGCTAAAGCCGGTGAAGGGTGTGTGTGTGTGTGTGTGTCCCATGGCTGGGGCAAACCACACTTTCAGGGCATTACCAAGACTACAGCACTCTGGATTAGAATGTGTGTGTTAGATCGCTAATTTCAGTTTATCTGCTTTGTGCATTTGCATAAGCACTTTATACGTTGCCTGTGTAATGCACTGTGGCGTTTCATCTGGCGATCAGGAATTCCCAGCTGCAGGTACTTTTATGCTCTAAGTAATTAAATCATGTGTCCATTTTATAATTTAATAATTATGACTAGTGCAGTGGATGCTGAGGTGAATATCAATGTAGGTAACACTAAAGAATAGGAGACACCCTGACTACTGGATAGACCATCTATTTTTAAGTAGATACAGTCCGCGGATATATTTCTTTGTAGGTTTTGAATCACCCATGGGCCTTTGTTCTGTGACCTCACACTGCTCATCAACATAAGACTTTGCACAGAAATAGATCCCCTCATGCGGAATTTCATTTGGTACTCTTGGTATTTTTTTTTTGTACTTGTTCCTCAGAGGCATAGTGTCATGTGATTGTGTTGGTACAGTAAGGTTGTCTTTCTGTAGGACCAAAGTCAGTGCAACCCCTCCTCTCCCCGAGAATCCCAAGGAAAATGCACCAAAGATTCCAGTAATGGCTCAGTGATGGTTAGATCATTTCTGAGCCCAGCTGTCACTACCACCTCTCACTGGAGACAAATCCTTTGCCCTGAGTTTCTTTTTCGTTGACCCTATATTGTTAAGATCTGCTGGTTTGATGAATGTCATTATTTTATTAGAAGAACTGCACGTACCATTTTACATTCACACTGGAATATGAAATCATCTTTCATAATGTGACAGCTAGTATTAATGACAATAATAACGATAATGATAATACTGATGTAGAGTGTTACTATTTCACTGACTGACAGTGTGGGCCTGTGTCATTATCCTAGTTATTTCATTATGATTTTGTGATTAATTCTCGATGGCTAGAATTGTGTATGACACTGACCTTGTACTGGTTAAGTTTTGGATGATGGGTGGAACGATGTAATTACAAAGGCAATCAAAGTATCTTGTCAGAACACCACTCATTGCAATTCTGTCTGTAAATAAATCCTTCACAGAACAGATTGACGTGTAACATACCGCTATGTCGCCTATGTCGCCTTGTTACGTCGCCTATGTCACCTTGCTTGCTATGTCGCCTTTTTACATACCATAAATGTGGACATAAATGTCTAATGCCTTTGATCAGATTGAATTACTTGGAGGTATGAATTGAAAGAGCCTGCCAATCTCTACCATTGCTGACATTTCCTTACTTTAAGAAGAATGGTTAAATTCTAAAGAACAGTGAAGGCCAAAATTGCTTAAATGGCTAATCACTGGAATCAGTCCTAAAGAAAACACCTTGACGCTAAAAAAAAATGTTGGAGAGAACAAACTATTAGAACAGTGCTTGAACTGGCAAGTACACTTTCATTATGACATTGTGAAGACAGAGACGTTTCCATGGTGACCAAGCATCAGAAAGCAGAAACTAGAGACCCAGAATCACATGGAGTTTTGCTTTGCAGTTGGTTTGAAGGAATAAAGAGCTTTTGATTGTTTGGCTCAATTCATGAACAAGGCCAAAGGAGAGTAGGGCTTAGACATGCTGCCTTACTGCAGAATGAAGCTTGGTCTGGTATTTGCTACATGATTGTATAACAGCCTAATGCCCCTTCCCAACACCAGGGGAGTGATGGACTGTTCATTGACAGGAGCACGCTGTCCTAGTGATCATACGGTTACAGATAGAGATTGTTATCCTAATAAAACATTTTTTTTCACATTAAAATCTAATATCTAACAGGTAACCTTGCCTCAGGGTTGAAGGAGTTAATTTTGTACAGCTGGAGTCAATGGAGTGAGAGAGGAAGTAATTGGATGTTTTGCCAATCGTCTTTGGGGAAGCGGTAAACAAGGAGTAGCTGGCAAGGCGGAGACTCATTGATTTACCGGCACAATTAGACGGTGTTGTACACAGACCGTATGGGCACCTCTGGTGGATTTATTGACAGTAAAATCACAAGTAAGTTGCACTGTGAGCCTACACCGGTGCTCTCAGACATAATGGAAGGAACAAGTGGACTCGTTGGTTAAATTAAGTTTGTTTTAGCTTCAGGGACCCCTCTACTCCATGGGCACCAAATTAGCTCAATCTAAATATTGACTGGAGTAGCGCCAGCAGAAGAATCTAATGCAGCAATCGGTAATAAGTGTGGCCATAGATGTTATTCGGATGAATTATTTAAGTGTTTTATTTTTTCTCCTGGGAAACGGGGACCAGCCCATTCAGCAGGGATAATTCGGATCTAAATATGTCTAATACAGACACATTAAAAATTTAAATGAAATTAGCTTCATTTGCTTCTGCATTGTTTAGTCATAACGGGTTTCTAAGTGGTCTTTGGTTGTGTAGTAGTAGTCGTGATTTTTTATTTTTTTTTTGCTGAAATGAGTACTGAAGGATTGAGGCAAAGCTACCCAGTTGTACAGGGTTGGGTACATCTATCTTTGGTTTTTATGTCTACTTGCAGCTCCCGTCTCCTCCCCCATATAAAAAGCGGCCCAATTCCTTCATCTCATTCCTGGGTTACATGTACCTGCTTGCCACCCCGCACTGAGTAAACCTAAATAAGCTGTAAAAATATTATAGCCATTATTGCCTCTAGTGTCAGGAAATCATAAGTATAGTTGTTTAGCTCAGCGTAGCAGGCTGCTTGCACTTAGAATTCCAATATGTTCCGCAAAACTCACGCTCGCTCGTTTGACACACAAGTGGTTTTAAGAGTTTCCCCTTGAAAGCCCAGCTCACACAGAACACGTTAATTATGTTTTATGCTAAGTCACTAGGGGCAGAGGTCTCTTCTCCTCCAACTCTATCTCACAGACGGTGTTTCTATCTACCAAAAAGTAGAAAACATCTATCGATGAATGGTCATGGAATGAGTTTCCCAGAACATTCTCTGTGTTTTGGGGTGAAAAAAATGTTTCTTCAAATTGCGATCACTATCTATAACATTAAATGTTTTTTTCGAAACTTCATTGCCTTCTGGAACATTCATCTGGGAGCAGGCTGATAGTCTTTACAGTCCATATTCTCTCCATCAAATCCACATTCTTTTTTTAGATGTGCTGTGATGTGCCAGTTATCTGTAATTCCAGCGCCGTGACTAGTTTCACAGAAAACAGCTTTTGCCTCTGGCGTTGTTGGTGGGTGGTTCTGGGTAATCTAACCCCGATAAAAGAAAATCATTTACATTCACATTTGTTTATGCGGTGGGCACCATTCACTAAACAAAAAGTCCATTAGACAACAGGATGAGGGTGTCAGCATGAGGATTGTTACACAATAAATGAGGAATATCTTGTGCGGCATCGCTACCCATTTGTGATAAAGCATCGTACAGGAAAATCCTGAGGAGGACGCAACGCATGAATAGGCTTTTAGCTCGCACAGCTCCCACGGCTCATATCAACCGTAAACGATGAAGCGCAAGGAATTTGTTTTGCACAAATGCACAGGTACACAAAAAGCAATAAATAGAGTAAAAATACAGAGAGATGTGCAATTAATAAATAAATACATGTAAGCATATACAGGAGAAGGTGAGACACCAAGATGTGGGGTACAAGACAGTGTGGTGCATGTACAAATGAGCCTAAGTGTGGAAACGGTGATGATTTTCCATCAGTAAGTTGTAATTGTACAATTAGGTCAGCATTTTTGACCACGTATTTAGTGTATCTAAATGAGTGGTGGATTGGAAGCATTTTTAAGTCTGCCCAAATTCACAATTACACAAGCGGCACAGTGAAATCTCACCAACATTTATAGATAAATTCCCATTTTTAAGATCTGCTAGTCCCTGTTTATGAAGTGATATTTTTTTCTGTTTTGGTCCAGAATCAAAACTCTGTGTTGTTTAAAGATGGGATGGGTATCAGTAGCCGCTTTTAAAACGGGTACGACATGGAACTCCATGTACTGTATGCTCAGGTTTATGGCTGCCGAGCTGCAGCATTGAATGGTCACATTTACCAACCAATATCCCTTTTATAATGAGCAGGAGCCCTTCAGCTCAAAACACTTTCCTCGTAGCCCCAACCCCGAACTCCCCCCCACCCCCATGCATCCTCATTACGGATTGCAGACCTGCAGAAACAGAGTGAACCCCCTACCTAAAAGTGAGCTCTAGTACATAATAATGGCACAACTGAAACCCAACTGAGCACTTCTGATCAATCGTGCAGAACTTCTATCATGTCCGGTCTGCATCCCACCCGCTGCGGGTAATCTGTGCGCCTGGATTTAACCCAGACGCGGCAGCCTCCAAAGATAAGTCTGAAAGTCAGCGAATTTATGAAACGATACTTCATTAAACGGTGCCGAATATCGAAACACAGACCCTCCGCTTCCCACAGGCTGAGTCAGAATCGACGTACGAAAGGAGGACAAAGATCCAAGAGCGCAGTTGATGTACGGGGTGAGAAATTATTCTATTCATATACGGTGTATCACAACAAACATTCACGTCTCGAAATTTCCACCTTCACATATAACCGTGCTGCTGAGGTAGAGGCAATAAAAACGGGTCAAATCATCAATAGCCACACAAATACTCGTGCAGAAAGGTGAAAATGCATCATAATTAAATTGGTGCATTAGCCCTTGAAATGCTAGAAACCAGTACTCTTACATTTAAATTTTAAATTAAATCAGTGCTGTTTTGAACATCCAGACTGGCAAAGTACATTTTTCACACCACTAGAGCAGAATCAGTATTTACAAAGCTTTCCAGATTAACAATTTAAAGACATTTGAACACCAACAGTTACAAAACTCATAAGGTGTGCCCTGTGCGCTAAGCATGGCCTATTTACAGTGCTACTGTATGCAGCAATATTATACACTTTCTTGAGCTTGTCAGAGCGTTTAATAATCACTTTATAAATGTGATTTTGCTAGCTTTGTTAACTCTGATGTGGGATAAAGCACCAGATTTTTAAAAGATTTTTATTTTATTTTATTATAGTTCTTTACATTAGTGGCAGGGTAATATATACAGATGAAAGCAGCAGGAAGCTGGCTCATAGCGAAGGGGCTAAGGCTTGGTGGGCGGTCTGTGGGAGCTGCGGCAAGATGCTAAAAGCCCACAGCTTCAGCAGCCAGCCAGCGAGGGAGATGCAGAGCTGCTCTGCTGCATGTAACCCTGTGAGCGGCTCAGGTGTTCCACCTCACACCAAATCAGAGTGCTCGACACCTCCAAAACACAACTAGAGCGCAATCTAGGAAACGCAGCATGTTAACATGTCCTCACTATAATGGTATCTCACAGACATCTTAAGGCTACACAAGAAGAATTTGCAGCAAGTGACTGTTTTTCTCTTTTTTTCCTCTCAACAAGGGAAAATTTCTCTTACTTTTTTACGCCAGCTTTTAATTGCAATAGTTACAAGTCCACTGCCAATGGTGATGAGCTAAGCATGGACTCGCAAGTATATGTTCTGTGACCTTCATTTGGCATTTGTTAGCTAAAACAGGAGAATGTTAGAATTGCCATTTTGTTTGAATTACAATTCTGCTTGGTGGTGGCCTGGTGACTCACACCACTAGGGTTATGGGGTCAAATCCCACTTCTGCATGTTTTTCCCACACTACATGAAATGCAGTTAGGCTAACTGGTGTCTCAAAATTGTCCGTAGAGTATGATTGTATGTGTGGACTGTGATGCACTGGTACTCAGTATGGTGTTCTCCATCAACCCTCACCTAAGACTTTACTTGAGGGTGCACAAATACTTATTAGTTACTCACTTACTACTGAAGGACAAATCATGAACAAATATAGTTGCTACTTGAGATAAAAGATGTCAAAAAATAGATGATAAACAAAAATGGGATCAGTATTTCACTTGTGTTATTCATTATCTTATAGCAGATATAGTAACTGCTTGAGATAAAAGATGTATCATGATTCAATAGTGATGAATGAACAGGACATCAATAAGCAACTAAGACATAGTTTAAAGTTAATTACTACATAGCTAATGGCTTAATACTTCATTATTTCTGCCCCCTCAAGTGAAGAGTTATCGATGGATGGATAATCCTGTTTACCAGCATTAATCTAGTGACCAAACAAAAATAATCTCAAAGAAAGTGAAGAGATGGTATTAAAGTATGCACATTTAATATCAAAACAGTCAAAAGGTTAAGGGGAGATTTTTTTCCCCTGTCTCTATTGACATTGTTATATTGCATTTACAATTCTATGTCTCCAGGTCAATGGAGGATACAAAGGTTCAAAGCAGGCTGTGTGTGGCATTGATACATTGCAGCTTGACCTCATCCATAGTCCAGTGAGGCGACAATCAGCAGCCCAGTCACCTCATGAATCCCTCCAGCTGCGGGTGGGTTTAAAGGCTAATGGAACGGAAAAGCTCCCAAGCTGGGCTTCATTGATATGCACCTGCCTGATTGGCTGCTGTGAGCAGTCATGGGGTCACCCTCACGGTCCTAATGCTAATTGGATTTTGGGTGTAAATTTGAAAAATCTTCTTAAAAACCACAACCCAATGCGATGTGTTTTTCTCCCTATGGCAGTTGTGAGTCTGGGTCCAGTGATCATCATAGAGTATTGGAACGTCTAAGCAGGAGCTGAAAGCATGTCCTAAACATGGCACCACTGATGGATGCCTCACACTGCATCCAAGGACCACAATAGCACAATTATCTAAAACAGTCAAGCTGGGGCCGCTTGCATGCAGAATGTGTCCCTCATTCCAGCCCCTGTCATGTATACCCACTCCAACACACATTCAGCATTTATTATAATTATTGTAATTATAGCTATTTGAAATTATGGAATGGTGTGCTACAGTGGTTTAGTGGTTCATAACCTCACACCTCCCGGGGGTTTGAACCCCACAACCTGCTCTGCTCATGTGCATCTGTTAGCTTCTGATTCAAGTTTATTGTTACATCTAAACTATAAACTATAAAAAGTGAGTGAAATTCCAAACACAATGCAGAATATATTGTAGTAGTATTAAAGTATTAAATACTTTTCAGTAACACATATGTAGAGTAAGCAGGAGTACTGCTAGATATTTTGGGCCCCATGAAAGTGTATCATATTTGGCCCCAATCCAGACCAATTTAAATTTTTGGGGCCCCTGTCACCCTGGGGCCCTTGAAATCATCCTAAACCCCCCCCTCCTTGACAGAGCCATGAAGAGTAAGAATAAATACAGATTAATGCAGGTATCAGGAGTCCATGTGACAACCCCACTGGGGGGTCAATACCATTGATCATTGCCTTGTGTGACAACAGGGGCCTGGTTGGAGAGGGTTGGGGGGGGCGGGTTTACTGCAGACAGAGGAGTAAATTTCTCATTCATATGACAGCTTGACTGCCGTCACGTGTCATGTCAGGTGACATGACCGTTGAGCTGTAATCTTAAAAGCAGGAATTTTTGAACTTGCTCCCGCTGCTCTGGGGGGGGGGGGGGTCCCACTCCCTGGCCAATGGCGGCCTGTCAGTGGTGCGACAGTGCAGAAAGCCATAGGCTGAGCCACCGGGGCCTCGCTAACGCCGTGTGCAGAATGTGCTAATTAAATCTGTCACTTTTTCAGGTCTGTTGTTCCTCTTTAAGAGGATTGTAATTGTCGTATTATATATTACCAGAGAGCAGGGCAACTCGAAGGGGTACACTGATCATCTCTGTCGCCATAGTGATTGATCACCAGCCCTGGGCCAAGACTTGTCTCAGGTAATCAAACCCAACACAATGTGATTAGGCTGTCCTTGTTGGGTTTAAAAATGGGTCAGCTGTGTGGGGAGATTGAGGAATGACGGATGGAGAGCAGAGGAGAGGCTGAATCTTTTTCTTTCATTTTTTAAAATTACCTAATGTAACTAGTGCTTTTGTTCTGCCTTTGTGGGAACACTCTGCCCCACATACAGGCATTTCAAATTTAGGAACATATTTTAAAAATAGCTTAAATTCATGTTTATGTTAAATTCATTCCTGTTTGTAGACCCAAATACTGGCCCCACCCCCAAGCAGATCATCCCTCCAATCCGATTTGAGAGGTAGAGAAGAAAGACCGGAACGAAAAAACAAAACACTACAGTCTTTTATTACTGGGCTAGTAGCAGCGGTCATTTAAATTTCTGAATGTTAAAGCCTTTCCTGCAGGGCCCATGATCTGCTGCTACCCCTCTGAAGCTGGGCCTGTGCAATTCCTGAGCCCTTTTATTCAGAAGTTATCTCCTCCCAGCCATTTGCTGTGAAGGGTCTCAGCACCAATGAAGCAATATTCTGTGACAGCAGCTTAACTTTCAAGATCTCTGCTGGATCCCTTAATGCCTGAGAAGACTGTACATTTCAATCAAAGGGGATAAGCCATGTATTTAATTTTAATTCAGGACAAAAATATCTGGTATAATATCAATAATTATACATTGAGTCTGTGCTATTTGGCACCAGGAATTAATGAGAACCTCTGTACTGTGCAAGTTATTAGAATTTAATGTTCTTCTGGTAGTTGAATTGCTAAAATGTGATTATTATACATAAAATGTAATCTTATTGAAGTGGAAAAACAAAGCATACAGCACTCAATAAAGTGATTTTAGTTCATATACGTAGGCGTGCAAGCACACAGATTCTGAACAATAAACCATAAGCGTCTTGCATTTGGTCAAAGTTCTTTACCTGAAAAAACACGCTACTATTTGTCTTATTAGATAAGCCTAGAAAGGAAAGTCTGGAACATCTATATGTCTTTGACTAAATCCCCTCTCCATAAAAAATTCACATCGAAGGTGTCCTTTGCCTGGTGCATTCTGGGATGAATTCCAGGCTCAACACAGCCATGTAATTGAACAGCTCATGGAAGATGGATGGATAAATATGACGGTTTCTTAAGTAAAACTGAATAAGTAAATTAAGTACAAAAAAAATGCCAAGGAATTAATTTTTTTTAGATTGGCTGAAGGTTTGCCGTGTTGGGTTGGTGCCCCACCCTGGGTTGTTCCCTGCCTCGGGGATAGGCTCTGTGTCACCCCACAACCCTGAATAGGATAAGTGGTTTCAGAAAATGGATGGATGGATGGATGGACGGATGGCTGAAGATGGATGGATGAAAACTTGGTGTGTTGGAGGTCTCCTGTCAGGTGAGGGATGTAAAGGGATTCAGCACATAGAAGGTACTACACTAAGAGCAGACTGAGCTGTCATTGAACATGATGAGTAGCTTCAAGAGACGCTTATCAAATTAGAGCAGGTCTGTAACATAGCAAATGAGGCCAAATCAATCCTCCCTCTTAATGTGCTGATAGTTTAGTGCCACCCATTTGTGGCATTACCTACCAGGGGGGAAATGTCCGACGGTCAGGTCTGAATTCGACAAACTGCCATTGATTACTGTGTAATTACAGGCTCCTCCCCCCGCCCTGAGAGACACAGGTCTCTAATTGAGCATCATTACTGTTTTAATGAGATAAATCCCATCGATATTTACACCCAATATGGGAAAGAGAAACACATCTAAGCTCCACTGAGATGTTCCCGGTCAAAAAGTAGAATCTACATCAACAAGAACAAAGAAGTCAAATATTGCTTTTGACTTGAAAGTTCATGACCTTTAGACTTTAGCCTTTGTATTCGTACTGCAGCATAATTTTTCCTTAATGTGTTCCTTCTCGCATGCTTGTTTTCAGTGGTCATTAATGTTAACTCTTATGTTCTGCTGCTAAAACTATTCTTAATTGGTCCAACTAAACAAGTGAGTAATGAGCAAGCAACAACGTCACACCTACTAGGCTAAAGTTCATGGAAGATGTCAGTCTTCCACCCCTGCACCTGACAGCCCCTTGAGAGCCAATCTCCTCCTTCCAGCTCCATGTATCTTCCAGGCATATGGGCTGTCTCTCAGTATTATGGACCAGTTGCTTAACGTGACACAAGCGTGGGGGAGTGTGCACCTTTTCTGACAGCTCTCATGTGTTCAATAAGCTGTATATTATGTGGGGTGCGTTTGACAGAAAGCCAATCCTAAATGTCTTGTGGAGCTACGTTATTCGTTTATATTCTGGAGGGGGGAGGGGCAATGCATAGATTTTATTTGGGGATTCAGCTTTTCTGTACCATTTACTTGGGTGTGTGTATATAAAAAGAATAAATAGACTCAGTGGCCAGTTTGTTAGGTAGTTAGCTAGTTTATAGAAAAAACAAAAAACATGAGCAGGCCCAGAGAAGCACAGGCTCAAGGAAGGTACAGTGGTACCTCGGTATACGTCCGCTTGAGTATAAGTCCAACTTGGTACTGTATACGTCATGTTTGGATAAGAAAAATTTAGCATGGTATACAACCTTTATTTGGAATACAACTCATGTGGTAGAACTTGTATGGATCAAAATGAGTCACGACACCACGCTACCCTAGTTTACCTCTCTCGAGTCAAAGCCACGACTGCCCACGAGCGTCAGTATGCCAGTTGCTACCATTCAGTGAACAACTAGTGCTATAACTCTTCGTGAATTTTTACGTGATTTTCTGTTCTTTTGCATAAATTTTTAGTAAATTCATTAGCCATGAGTTTTAAGAAAGTAGGCACTTGACTCTTCTCAGCAAGGTAAAGTGAGGTTAAATTTTTATTTATTTAATCTAATTGCTTTTGTATTTATGTATTTTAGTATTAAGCAGTGCTTTATTTTATACAACCCCATCAATGTATAATATGCCAATAACAATAGGATTTTTTTCATGGGAATGGATTAATCATTTTCTCTTTATTTCTTATGGGAAAAATTCTTTTGATGTACATCCTGTTCGGTATAAGTCCAAGGATCTGGAACAGATTGAGGACATATACCGAGATACCACTGTAACTGAAAGGCCTCAAGGTTAAAGCTCTGTATAAAAATGATGTGGAGAAAGACTTCTCTGAATGCACTTGCATACCCTTGAAGTGGTTCTGGAGTTGGTTCCACCGGGTACTGGGTATACCTAATAAAGTTTTGCCAGGCCACAGTTGTAAATAAGAAACTTGATCTTAATCTGTCTTGCCTGGTTAAATAAAGGTAAATAAAAAAATAATAATAATAAACCAGTAAGTGGGAATATGTTCTGTAGATTGTAACGATTGTGACATTTCAGACGATGGTCCTGTGAGATGAGAGTTAATCGCCAGGACAGAAGTCCTGACCCTGGTCAGAAATCTATAGCCCCATTCATATTATGTATCCCAACAGACACACAGCAAAGTCACAGGAAATGAAATATTACATGGTAGCGACATATTATGATCTGCGTTTTTTCCATGTCACATGATATTATGATATTCCGCGCCATCCCAGGCAGTCACCACCTGGCATGTTCTTGTGTCAGGGGATCTGCTTCTCCGGCCTGAAATTGATCCACTGCAGGTTGTTTACATTTTACGAAATATTTTATTTTAAGCCTGAATTCTGACCAAAACTGCCGGCTGAGATTGAGAAGTCGAGGTAGCACTGATGCTCTGGGCTGTCAACCACATGTCGCTGGTAACGGGATCAAAAGCCAAGGCCTTATGAGCTTGAGGATCTTCAGAGGTGTAGATGCTGTTCAACATTCCATGCTATTTGCGGAATACTTATTGGCTTGTAAACAGACAATCATTTGTTGGTTTTGATTGTACATTCAGTATTTCACTATGTCTTGATTCCTGCTGCTGGTCATTGTTCACTATTACAGCACGATTGTCTAGCACGTACAATCTATATGTGAAACCGGAGGACACCCCGACCCTCTTCTTGGGAGCCTGCTCCCTGCTCCCTAACTGGGAGGACACCGCGGCTGCCCTCCCGGTCAGCCCCGCCGATAAGCTGCCACCTCCCTTTGGGGGGGGGTTCCTCCGATGCGAAGGATGTGTCGGTGGCCACACGTCCGTGACGCCTGTTGCCGCCGCGCCCTCTGAGGCGCCCCCAACTGGCCGCACGCCTGAGCCTGACCAGCCTGACCGACCCGTGCTCCCCTGCTCTCCGGATCAGCCTGTCCTGTCCAGCTCTCCGGACCTGCCCGTCCTGTCCAGCTCTCCGGACCAGCCCGTCCAGCCCACGCCTCTGACTGTAGTCCCCGAGGAGGTCCCGGACTATGGGACTACAACTCCTTCCTCTGGAGAGGAGGAGGAGCTCGAGTGGGACCCCTCGGTGACCTCCCTCGGGACTCCTGCCCCCAGGCCCATCCGGGACCAATGCCCGGTGGGACCTTGCCTGTCGGTGTCCCGTAAGGGACGGGGACACAGGCGTCGGGCTCGGGTCCCGCCCACCCTGCCCCCTGGCTCGCCCTCGCGTGCTTTGGTTGGGGCTCCGGGGCCGCCTGCGGGTCCTGTGGCTCAGGATCGCTGGTCCCCTCCGGGTCTCCCCCCGGTACCTCAGTGCCGGTACTCGGCATCGTCTCCGGCGCCTTGTCGGTCGCCTCTGGGCCCCCCTGCTCCGCCTAGGCATCGGACAGCGCCTTCCCGGGCTCCGGCTGTGCCATCGCCAGTGGCGGCTTCCCCCTCCTGCCTGTCTACGCCGCTGGTCCCTCCTGCTCCCTCCGTGTCCCCTCCGTCTCTCCCTCGTCCCGTTCCCTCGGCCCCTGTGTCGTACCCTAAGCCTCCTGTCTCCCTCTCCCCTGCGGCCCCTTTGGCTGCTGCCTGTCGCTCGTTTGGGCTCCCCTTTGCCCTCCGTCCCTGCCTGTCTGGTCTCCCCTCTCTGCTCCTCCTCCCTTCGTCCCGCCTGTTTCTGCCCCTCGTCTCTCTGTTCCTTCCATGTTCACTCCCGGCCCTTTTGTCCCGCCTGCTTGTGTTCCCCCTCTGTCTCCCTTCTTGGTGTGTCTCGCTGCCTTCCCTGTCCTCTGTCAGCTCATGTCCTGGCTTTTGCCGTTGTCCCTATTCTGTGTCTCTGTCCTGTTCCCGGTCTCCCAATAATGGTCTTGTTTTGTTTTCCAGGTCCTGTTCTCCCAGTCCCGTCTCATCCGTCACCTCTCCTCTGGCACGCCCGGTGTACGAGCCTTTGGGGGGGGGTTCTGTCATGATTCGCTCCGTACGATCCTCCCGTTTGCCACGCCCACATCATTTCCTCGTGTGATGCCCTGATCGTGCTCACCTGTGTCCTGCTAATCCCTGCCTAATCTTTGTATTTAGTCCGCGTCTTTCCCCAGTACGTCAGATCAGTCATTGTTGGATTGTTGTGTTGTCGCTGATGTTCGTGCCTGCCTGTCCTACATTAAACCCTGTTTCCCTGTCCGTCCGGCTGTGCTCGCCTCTTTGCCTGCTCGCCTGCCCAGCGATCGTGACAATATGTATGTATTTGAATACATAGGAGCAATTATTCCACCCCCATATATCTAGACAAACTGGCAGTCTTACTCAAATCCATAATGATATGAACAGGAATACATCAAACAGTTCTCATCAAACATAATTGTTTGCATATCAATTGTCAGCTTTTTATTTGTACAAAGTTATATTTCAACATTTTACAAAAGAGTCTCATGGATCAAATACTGTAAATCCTT
The DNA here is from genome assembly GCA_015163995.2 of Mormyrus lacerda. Classification (NCBI taxonomy): domain Eukaryota; kingdom Metazoa; phylum Chordata; class Actinopteri; order Osteoglossiformes; family Mormyridae; genus Mormyrus; species Mormyrus lacerda. Next base: position 15,982,719 of record JAABNX020000008.1, read on the forward strand.
GCAAAGCCAGATTTCATCTCCAATCCATGCCCTTCGCTATATTCTCACATGATCTCTATTTATGTTAGCAGTCCACTGCTAACATTCCTTCATTATTTTTCATAAAGCCCCATTTATTTCTGCAATCCCAGTCAGGATACATGGTTAGAAGATGGATAGATAGGTGAAATTCCATTTATTTTAAATTAAGTTCCCATAAAATTTTCATTATTTTTCATTAAGTGGTGGTGTGCTGCTTTGTGGGTAGGAAGATGAGCCCATAATGTAGTAGAATGCCAGTGCTGGTCTGCAGAAGAGGTACATTACCACTGGGACCTTAAGCAAAGCCCTTAACCACAGAAACTGCTCCAGGGCACCAGGGGAGCATCTGACCCTCCCACTCCCAACTCTGTCTCTGTGTCTCGCAGAATAATAAGAGATGTGTGGAAACCGAAGAATTCCAAGGTACATGAACAAATGGCAAATGAAGTATCTCAAAGTAAATAAAGTTAGCCGTCAAGTATGACAGGAACGCTGTGTGTTCCAGCGTTGCAGTGAGTACATTTTGTGTCAAGGTCCTGAGAGTCCTGACTCACTTTCTTGACACCCGAACAGTGCAGTATGAAATATGAATTCTCTTTCCTTTGCCTCCCATTACTCTAGCAGGAGATGTCAGTCTCAATGTTCTCGAGCTTCTGAGTGTCCCCAAAAAGTTATTAGTGCACCTGAGTAATGCACATTGACCAAAGTCAAAGGAGGAACTTTCAGGCTGATCTGTATTGGTGATGGATAGCTAGATCACGGTCAGGATTTCATCCATAATCTATAATCACAATCCATCTTTGTGAGCACCTTTGTCACTAGACATTTTGTTCACTCCGTAGAGTATTTTTAAGGGAATGCAGGCTTCATGGCGATTTTTAAAACTACTGGCTTGAGAGTTTGAAATGTATTGATTGATTTTTTTGCTTGGCACATTTGAAAAAGAGGTTGATTCAGCGTGAGTGGCAATTGCATTTTGGTTGTCATCTAAAAAATATTATTATATAAATATTATTATTCCCTTCGAAATAATATGTGGATGTATAGCATATTACTCTTATTCCAAACAGCACTATTGTGCTTTATTCTTATATACCCACTCTGGATAGGATGTCAGTCCATCACAAATCACACAATAAGGGCAATTATGAGCTGCTAGTTTGCCTAACTTTGAACTGTGGGAGGAAATCTGTGCCACGCAGGGAGAAATTGGAGAAAAACCTCCTCACCCAGGGAGCAGAGGCAGAAATCGAACACCCGGCCCTGAAGGTATAAGGTTACCGACCACAGAGCTGATGTGCCACCATTCAGAAATGTGAAATAGTGACAATTATAGCAATTACGTCTATCCGGCAGGGTTGCATGGGGGCCTGGAGTCTATCCCAGGCAGCATGCAGCAAGGGCTTGCCCACACTACTAAGAGAGCTCCCTTTGGTATCTCAGCTTCTCTTGGCTCTGAAGCAGCTGGTTCAGCAGTTATGGAACTCTTAGGCTTGGGGCTGGAAGGTTGTTAGTGCAAATCCCTTGAGGGTCAGTGTATCACAGAACTTAACCAAATTGCTTCAGGGTAAAAATGGGATGTAGAAGTTTTTTGAGATGTTTTGGGTAAATGGGGCATGTTCGGCAGGTGATGAATCATTTGCTCATCTTCCTGGTGATCGCACTGGTATCATTTCTGGGTACTCCAGACCCGAGAAGGTTATATTCATAAAGCTGCAGGAGCTGTACTAGATGTTCCTGCTATAACCTGGCTGCATCAAGGCTATATCCTGATGTTTTTAGTATGCAATTAATTTCAGGCTTTGTAAGTTACCACATCATAATATCGATAGAATATAAATTAATATGAGCTGCGGAAGGTGAGATCTCCTCAGCGTGATGCAGTCAGCCTGGGAGTGCAGAACCTCTGGCCCATTCCTGCAATCCCAGTGAATAATCTTGAACAACAGATTGAATTTCACGCCTCATACTGACTCACTTGTCTTTACTACATGGGAAAGAGAGCATGACCTTGTCGGCGTGATTTGATGTGGAATGCTTTAATGGCGGCTTATTTTGCAGTCAGACCATGACGAGGTGAATAGCCTCGCTCTGCCGTCCCTGATTTGCAAGTAAGCCTCAGATTTTCTCCACAAAGGGCTTTGAATTAAGGGTACAAATGAACTTATAATCAAAGAGAAAATGGTAGATTACCTGGACTCAAATAACATTTTGAGGGATAGCCAGCATGGATTTAGGAGAG
>JAABNX020000008.1:15989166-16003795 GCA_015163995.2 Mormyrus lacerda
TCTTCCTTGTGAACGTTGGTTTCAAAGGGAGCTTTGAGGATACGTGGCCCCGTCATGCGAAAGCAGCCAGTTTAATTTTGTTAATGTTAAGCGGCAGCTGAGCCCTCATATCATTTTCTATCATCTTTCTGCTTTTTTAATTATTCCTGAGGTAGGTGGAAAGAGAGTCCCCCGTTTGTGCTGAGTTTTTCTCTGTTTCCATGAGCACTCTTCCCTGGGGGGCTTTTGTTTGGTGTTTCTAATAAAGTCCCACCCCTGCAGCTCATTCCACCTCCTCTGCACCCCCTTCAATGCTGCCTGACCCATAACATATCATACTCATGTATTATTTATGCATTTATCAACTTCTGTATAGTTTTGTTGCCAACTTTTTGCTCTAGTTGTGTCATTTCTAAAGTGCTACATTTTTACATAAATGCGCTTTAATCGTCAGAGTCACCTCTCATCCGACCCTTCCTTTTATGTCTCCTCCCTGTTTGGCCAGCAGGTGTTGCTGGCCATCCTGTTCTCCTTCCTGTTCTCCTTCCTGCCTCTTCCTGTCCTCCAGCCCCAGTGTGCTCTCCCTAGTACCTGGGTCACTGCATAGCTCAATGGGTGGAGTGTATGGATCAGAGAATGTAAATCTGCTGGTTGTGGGTTTAAGGCTGAGTTGGAACCACCCTCGTCGATTTATTTATATTTATTAGTTTTTTTCCCCAGTGTCTTAGTTTTCTTGTCCTAGATTTGCCCTGCTTATTCTCCGTTCTGTTCTGATTCTGCTTTTAATTATCCCTGTGTTGTATCCCTAGTGTGTGGCTTGTTCCCTAGTTTTAGTATCTGTTGTGTTTCCTAGTTTGTACTAATTTAGTGTTCCTGGTTCCACCTGATGCTCATTGTCCTGTGCTTTCATTGATTGGTTGTCTGGTTATTATGCTGCCCTGTTCTGCATTATGTCTTTTTAGCTTACGTCCCTGCTCCAGCTTTGTTCTCTAGCCAGTCATTGTTAATGTCACTGTGTGTTTGTTCTGTACTGCACAGTTCCAGTCACTGTATTTACCCCTTGGTTCTTTAGTTGTGCTTTGTTTCATGTTGTTAGTTAATTCATTATTTTCATTATTTAATAAAACCCCCTTTGTGTCTCAGAGCAACCAGTGGGTCTTCTCATCTATAATGCACTATAGATTCATTTTTAACATTAATGCTATTACATTTCATTTGAACTCATCGGGAAGTTATAACTCAAATTCGCAGTCAGACTGTTAAAAGCTGAGTGCAGTGAAATCAATATTTTAATATGATCTTCCCATACAGCTGATATTGGCACTGTAGCCATGGAGTACTTACATAACACAGCATGTACAATTTTAGATAGTAGAATATTTGCTCTCATTTTACTTAGTCAGCATAATACATTACAGATTGTATTATAATGCATTCATAAAGTATAACAAACACAGTTATTACGACTTATAAAAAAGGCATAACATAACATAGCCATGCTCATAATGCATAACTTCATAGCCATGTGTATTATTCATTATGAATGTTATATGAAGCTCTCATCGATAATGCACTATAGAGATGCCTTTGTAATGCATTATAATGGTCGGTATAAGTATTAAGGATGCTTTGTACTGCATTATGAAGATATCGATGATGCATTATACACGAGTGCTTTAAGTGAAGTGTTACCGAATATTTTGCTTATTTTGTAGTGCAGAATTTTTAATTATACTTGTCAGTCTATCTTTATATATGTCAATCTATTGTCCAATAAACACATCAGTAATTAAATATGTCAATAAATTATTCAATTTATTATTGCATAACGTGTTACATTTTCTATTTAATTATTTATTGAAACACTTAATGAATGATATATTGTAAGATTTATTGAAGGATTAATTACAAGATAGACTGAACGATAGATCCTTCATAAAGATTAGCGTAGCATCGCAAACCCTCAAATCATGTACCAAGATTTTTGGATGCTTGTATCTCAAGGACATTTGAAAGGTAAGGCATGTGAGTTTACTATGATGATTAGTAAAAGCACAGAAGTTATACGCAGCTTTTGCCTTCTTGGAGCAGTGATCACCAACAAAGGATCCAGCAGTCAGGAAATACGCCACAGACTGGCACTGGGAAGAACTGCAATGAAGGATGTAGACAAGATACTCTCATGTATTTCTAAGCACAAAGTCGAATTGTCCAGAATATAATATTTTCTGTGAGTCTTTGTGGAGTTGATGGCCAGAGAATGACAAAACAGGTCAGGAAGACTGTCAATAGCTTTGGCGAAGTCTTTTAGGGATTCCATGGTCTTTTATGCCTCCCTCAACTTGCTCTTTGTAAGCAAGCTGCCCATGAAGGGCAGCCACCCATGGCAGTGCCCAGGGAGCTGGGGGTTAAGGGCCTTGCTCAAGGAGCCACAACCTTGTGAACCAGCAACCTTGTGATTACAAGCACACAGGATTAGCCCACTGAGCCGCATGTGACCCCTTTAAGGTATGTATGAAAATCTGGAAAGAGGATGGATGGTTCTGGAGGAATGCCACCTGTATATTAGACAGGGGTCAACATGGACTTGATGGCACCTAATAATAATAATAATATTATTTTTAAATTCCATTGTTTTATCACCTGCATACAAATATCAATGCAAAATAACATAAATACCAAATTATTTCTTCATTTTCTCAAGATATCAAGAATATTATTTTGTCGTTACAAGATACAAAAAAACTATTCCGGTATCACGAGAAAGCAAAAAGAACATGAAAATGACAACAAAAAATATATTTCATGGTCTTTCCATAGATCATCAATACATAGTTTGCTGTAATTTTATAGTATTGGGTTGCTTTACATATGCCTTTTACAGATACAAATTTAAATAGATTTCTGTGTGTTCAGAAGCCACACAATTGAAATATGAATGCCACACTCCAAGATGCCCCCCAGTTCTAGGCAAATATCAAACAGCTGGTATGATGAGTTTCTCTGACAGATGGGTGCAGGCTTAAGTTGGAACGGGAAAGCTTCCTATCACTTCCCACCACGTGGCTGTGTTCCATATCGTGTGCGTTCTTGTATGTGTACTGCATGTGTCTGCTCTCATGACAAGAGGAAGAGGGTAATGTCTAGAAGATGCGTGAATGATTGCCAATCAGGTAATCGGGCTGCATGACCTCTCATTTTTCAGCCTGATGCTCTTTCCCCATTGTTTAATTAATAGTCAAAGTCTTCTGTTCGTCTTGTGCATTTTCTCACTTTTTTCACTCGTGTAATTTCCGCTTCATATACCTTCTGTTTCTGGTAAATAATCCTGATTGGCTCTCCTCTCCAGGGGCACGTCGTCACACACTTTGCATGTAATCCATCAACACAGTAAAGCAGTGACCTTTACTTGGGTGTATTTCAGCCACACATTACCTTTTACATTTATTCATTTAGCAACATATAATGTAAGCGGGGAAAGATTGTGGTCAAAGAGCAGTTGGGGTTAAAGACTTTGCTCAATAGCCCAACTGTGATATGATCATTCTGCTGGGCCTGGGATTTGAAACTATGACCTTGAAAGCATAGATTCCTAACCCACCACATGAGCGTGACTCAGTCTTACATTGCTGGTATACTATAAATAAAATAATGGAGACAGAGTAGGTTAAACAGCTCATCTAGAGTCACAGCAGCAATTTCCATTGTGGGATCTGAACCAGCTGCACTATTTTCTTTGCAGGTCTCGGTCCAGCCCTCAGTTAATATGTTATAACGTTACATGAATGAATGACATTAGTGAAATGAAACTCCTATCATGATCAAAGCAGTGTAATCTCTGCCCCAGAACACCGCAGTCTCACAGAAAGGAAATTGCATTTTGCTGTTATGTTTCTTATATAGCGATTGGTTTATGACCGGCTCTTAATTAACCCCCTGATTCACCATGTAATGGTGATTTATTGTGCGCATACATTCTGCCTGTCTCTTCTTAACATGGTTTTTATTACTGCATGCAGCTAATGCTCCAATAATATCCATGCGGTCTATCGTTTGTCATGATTAGGGGGCTCAAAGCCTGGCAGTATTCTAGCTTTATAAATCATACCCAGAGGAACTTGCGATCAGTTACTGTGTTTCCTCTCTCTGAAATGATGCAGTCAGGCTGTTCAATGAGACTCATGTGCTGATTTAACAACATGAACTGCCTTAGTGTTTTAAAATAGTTTTGCTGTAATTTCAGATCCATGTTCAGAATTTATTTTTCACTGTGGTATTGGAGTAATTGTGCCATTTTTCTCTCTTTCTTAATTTTCTGCATGATTTGATAATGCCGACTCCAGTTTCTTACTGAAATGTATTTGTTGCTGGATTGTAGTAAGAATTAAAAATAAAATGCGTTAATGTCATCCATCCATTATTAAATGCCACACATTTCAGAAAGCATTCTGTGAGCGACTTTTATTGCTGTTGTCCTGTAAAACAATTACAGATTCAGCATATGAATTTGACTGCAACTAGACTACGTACGAGAACGAGTTGGAAGTACTTTGGAAGCCTCTTTCCACTGGCGTGATCTGGTGCCCATGGATTTGGACCTGGGTACCAGTGCTCATGTCACACACTTCATCCTCTCACCCAGTGCAGGTGCACACCACAGCGCTCACCCAGTTCCTGTGTCCCCCATAAAATCAGCACAAAGCCCCCTTGTTCCTCCCACCTTCCTGACACCAAACACCGACACTCAGTGCTGATGGTGAAGCAAAGGCCCAGGTTTTGGCTTCAGCGTTGGAAGGGACCAAATCAGCCCCAAACTCCCCATCCCCCTAAACACACGTGATACTCCCACAATCTTCTGTCTGTACTCAAATCTAAGTCCCTGTGAAAAGGCAAAGGATTTTTATAGCAACACACTTTTTCTGCTCTGCAAATGCACTTTTGCTAAGCATTCATCAGGGCCTACAAAATGCTACACTTAGTCTGCAGTTACCCACCCCATGATATCCAGACCGCGTGGACTCTGCTCTGGGTGGACAATAATTCTTCATTACTGCTGTTGCTGTTTTCTTTTTTGTTTTACTAACGTCATTTCATAAAGGCAAATACGTAAGATTTATTGGTCACAGGACACTCAGTTGTATATTGTTTGAGTCTGGCTCCTCCCAAGGTTTCTTCCAATTAGGGAGTTTTTCCTTGCCGCTGTTGCCTCTGGCTTGCTCACTGGGGGCTTTGGGCGGGGATAGCATAAAGCACTTTGAGACAATGTAATGTAAAACTTCTCCATGCAAATAAAATTTAATTTAATTGAATATAATGAGAAGTCTACAGGTTACAGACACGTATTTCACATCGAAAGCCAGAGAACTATAAATGAAACTTCTTTGATATTACTAACTACTCATGAGATGCTCCATATCCTTGTTATGAATTGACGTGAGATATTCTCCACCCCTGCTTTTGTGATTATTGAACTTTTCTCATTGCCATACATATTAAAGATGTTTCACTGCTCCCCTGGTGCATCTGTAATTGTTCCTCCTAGCTGTTTATGATTGCTGAGAATTTTAATCACAACCTTAATGTAGTCGAGTGCAGGTAGAGGTGATCTGGAAGCTCCATGTCATCAGCAAGCAATTTCATTAATAGCCGGGTGCTTGTGTGCGTATGTTTATAGATATGGATATACATCATTGATTCCAAGGGAATATTCAGGTCAAATGATGCTTATTTTATTTGCTCATTGTATAAGTGTTACTACAGGAACATTTGAATGCTTCTTTTCACATGCGAGAGCAAAGCTTGGGATCAGAGTGTAGGGTCAGCCATTTTTCCAGTGCCCATGCTGGAGTTAAGGGCCGTACTCAAGGGCGATGAGTCTACTCTGCTGAGCATGTGATTTGAACTGATAACCTTCCGAGGACCAACCGCATACTGCCCCAGGAGCAGCTGACATGAAGGCTTTACAAAGGGTATGTTATCCCTAATCTGTCATTTTACCTTATGGGAGCCAGTAGGAATGTTAACATGTCCAGTAGGAGTCCTGACACATCCACTTCAGTGCGCGAGTTTAACAGTTCTGCCTCTCAGAGGCCACATGCATTATTCATGACGTAGCCTATCTTAGCTCTTTGATATGGAAAGGAAGTGGGTCTGTTAGAGATGTGAGCCAGCTGTTTCTCTCACCCTCTCACACGTCCTTTATGAAATCTTAACACAGAGGACCTGCGGGCTTTTGCTGAAAGTGGCTGATTATCATCATCGTTGCTTTATTTAAATACGTCTCGGGGTCAATGGGAGAGAAAGGCGGTGGAGGCAGGATAGGAGAAGGGAATTGTGGGGGGTGGGTGGCACTGGTAAGAGCCAGAAAGTCAATGATAAAGTAGACTGTAGTGTACTCATGCTCGAACTTCATTTTAAAGAGTGCGTGGGGGGGTGCCAGAATTTTCTAGAACGTTGGTTGGAGAGCAGATTACTGCAGATTACTCCGTAGATCACAGGCCTCCAGGTTCCCTGAACTCAAAAAGGATGTGAAAATCCATCAGTGTGGCAGGTTGTGGTGTGGAGGACACGGTGTAGAATGGAAGCCCAGGACTGCAGGGTAAACCACTCTGAAGGACACAATGAACACAAAGATCAGAAGAAATAACTGCACAGTTCCATCTCTCGTGCCCTTCTGAAGCCACCCAGCTGACTATATCCTAACAGGCAATTAGTCCAATCAGGGCCAGCTGAGATTCATTAACTGGGCTACTCGTGAGCCCAGGGCTGGTAATCAATCACCATGGAAACACCAGCTCAAATAAAAATATGGTGACGCTCAAGAGAAGTTTTTAAGTTTCACGCAAATCGGGCAGCAGGTGGCACGATGGTTAAGAAGCATTTCAAAGCCCAGAATGATGAATTGCTGCAGTTAAAGTTCTGAAAATGGGTGCAAGAATGTATTGTTTCAGATAAAAGTGACAACGATTCCCATCCCTGGTTATTGCAGCACACAGTGTATCCCAAAATCATTCTGGCTCTTAATTAATCAGTCTTGACTGCAAATGCATACCAGAATTAAAATCATATGGCATGATATGATACTACAGGACCTTGAATATGCATTAACCACACTAGCTTGCGTGGTGGAACATAAGGCAACACTGTTACCACATACCTCTAGAGCTGGGACCTGAAAGGGAATAGAGAGAAGCAGTTGGTGCCGTTAAAGTGTCTCTGGCATGTGGCTGCGTGTCTGCCAGTGGATTGGCAGGGCGGCCGCTTCGCCGATCCCTGTGCAGAGCCCACTGCCCCCAAACTGTACTGGATAAGTGTTCGGAAGGTGGATGTGCGGATTAAACAGACTGAAACACCTGTATCGTTTGTGAAAGTCTAGCAGAATTATGCCCACTGTTTTCTTTCGAAGATCAGTCTTTTATTTTCAATAAATAGAAGACTTGAAGATAAATGGAAAATTATTGCAATCATTCCACAGACACATTAGTTTAACAATAATTCTGGCTAAAAGCATTAGAATTTTAAATCAAAGCAGTGATTAATGTAAGTTATGGAATTGTAGGTCAGTGTTTCCCAATCTGGTCCTCAGAGACATACAGTTGGTCCATGTTTTTACTCCCTTCAGCTGAGAGGGAGCAAAAATGTGCACTGTCTGTGGGACCGTGATGACTGGATTGGGAAACACTGCTGTAGGTTCTTAGTCCCACTGGGAGTCTGGATTCAGTCCAACTTCGCACAGAGTATGAATGAAAACTCCTGCGACCAAGAAGCCACATCTTGGCTGGGTGACAGGACAAGGTCCCCTGAAAAATGCTTCAGTAGTGCGGGATGCGTGGCTGACCCTGTGTTCAGACCCCAAGCTTCCTTCTCACCCCTGCGTGTGTGTGTATGTCTGAAAAAGCAGAGGATGATGGGATATGTGAATACTAGCTCATCCAAATATGCCTCTTCTTGTACAAATGGCAAATAGCGTTTCATCGTCTAACTTACTGTGTGGATACATTACTGTCTACCATGGCTATAGCCAACATATCAAACATGATCACCACTACTTATTACCACAATTCATCCGCAACAGCAATTATCACAGTAACACTAAACTACCAAAAGCAGCAATATACACACAGAATATGCATGTTCTCCCCCCACCATAAAGAGGAGTGCAGGGGAGTGGTGCCTTTTGGACGGCTTTCCTGTAGGTGGCAGTCTTCCCACCCAATGTTCCCACCCATGGAGAGAAAGAAGCACCGCTGTCATTTATTTATCTGGGGTTGGTGTTTTGCCTGGACAGGGCTCTCCCTCCCTCCTCAAAGGTACTGCTTATGCTGCTGCATGTGCCCCTCACAGGGCTGAGACTGCAGGAATCAGCCCTCCTTACAAGGCACGAGCAGTAGATCTCTTTGCCAATGGAAGACGCAGGCCTCATCTACCTCTGATTACTGAACCTGGATGTGGAAGGAGAATGACATTCCGTCCCCCGTAACCTGATTCCTCCCATATTTAAGCACGTGCTCCTTCACACCTTTGGATAACTTATGGAGCCCTAAGACCTATTCTCTCTTCCCAGGGTGGGGACGATGCTCTTGGGACCCTGGTAGTGCCTTCAGAGAAGGAGATTCGATGTGTGGTTGGAAACTGGATCAAACCCTTAATGGCGCTTTTCCACTGGTGTACCGGAACCAAGCCATACCTGACCCATATCCAAAGGGACGCTAGTGACAGTGCGGTTCCGGCTTGCTTCGGTTTTGCACTGCAGAAGGGTCGGCTCAGTAAAGGCGCTGCTGGGTTTGGAGAGTGACATTGACGTAAAACTGAAGAGACACTTATTTACTGTTCATACATTGAACATCTTGATTTATTATGTGCTAATGTTAGCATCGAATGCTAGTGGAATTAGTATCTGCATAAGGAAATTCGCATTACAAATCCATTCCATTCAGCTGTTCCATAGTACTTTCTATAGTAGGTGGTTGGAACTCCACCTTATTCCGAGTTATCGGGAATGCATCAATGCATCGTGATCTGCGGTTGTTGCAAGGATCGGTGTATGTACTGTACTGCGTCTATGCACTGCAAGTTTCTTGCCTTTTCTTTCCATTTGCACTGTAAAGGTTATATGCACCATATCCTCCTTACAGTACGTACTTTATGTGTCCCTGTTATTGTTTGCACTGAACCACAACCGATTCCTATACATTCACAGTGTTCAAAATGTTTTGAGTGTTGAATAATATATTAAATATGCCCTTTTTTCCTTCAGAAAATCCATGCATATTGATGCAGAACATTCAGTATCTCTGTGCATTTTGCAAATGGTGGTGATGTGACCAGCTCAGTTTAGTCACTCTTTTGGCCCTGTTACTAAGCAGGGCCATGTCAGCACGGGTACGACTCGGGTACGACTCGGGTACAGCTCGCGTAATTTACATCCATCTCTTTATGGTGCCCTTCAGGTGTGGCTCAGTTCTTCTTACTGGCAGTGGAAAAGCGCCATATAACTACTCTGGGTCTAACCTAATCAGGTACAGCTGGGTTACCGAAGCAGAGCAGCTTATTGATTCGGAGTCGACAGTCAACCATTGCACAAATGCTGTGCTAACTCAGGCTGTTGCTCTGCATCCTATCACCTCAGAAATTAGTTTTATATTATGTTATTTACTTTATTAATGGGATACATTACATATTTGTACCTATTATTAATGGAATGCATTACATATTTTTACCTATCCTGATTGTATCCACAACAGAACACATCAATAAGATTTGAGTGTAGAGCTGCATTCTGAAGGTCCACGCAGACACATTTCTTTTATGTTAAACTGGCTTGGCAGCCGCTGTCAACTAATTAGTCCATCATGGCAGAGTCTGGTTACTGGGCATAATGCTGGCCAGGCTGAAAGCATCAAGCTTCTTACTGTCTCACTCAGAAAGACCGCCTTGTAACCCCCACCCGCCACTCAGAGGTGTCCAGCCACATAACTCTGTAAATGCACACCAAATATTCACCATCCATAAGCGCTTGTCCAGTACAAGGATGGATGATCATTAAATCTACAGGGCACAAGGGAACCCTAAAATATATATCCATCCATCTATAAACCACTTACACCAGCCATGCCTACAGGGCAGCCTGAAGTTCCTGACAGCACGAGGCACTGTTGTACATAATGGACAGGATGTTAAAATATACAGCATATGTCAGGGTCAGCCGCTGTTGTCCCACTCTGTGTCCCTTCCCCATTTGGCCAGCAGGTGTTGCTGGTCATCCTGTCCCTCGTGTTGTCAGTCTTTGTGTTCTTCCCTGTTCCTTATTTGACCACATGGCTCAACGCATTGGGCAGGTGGCTGCCTGTGATCCCCTATCTTATGTTTGAATCCTGCCTCTGTTTTTGTGGATTTTGTTCCCTTGTGTTTCAATTGTATCAGTTTTCTAGTCCCTGTGTTTGATTTGTATTCCGTTTTGGTTTTTGCTCTTGATTGTTTTTACCTGTCAGTTTTCCCCAGTGTTAGTTTTTGTTTCTTTGCTTAGTTCTTAGTTTCCCTGTTTTAGTTCCTTTGAGTTCATTAGTTTCATATGTGCCTCGTTTTCCCAGTCTTTGTTAATTAGCCTCACCTGTCCTGTGTTAATCTCGTGACCCTTCAGTATTTTAGTCCCTGCTTCTGTCCAGTTCCCCAGTGGTTCATTGTTTGATGTTTGAGATTCTCAGTGTTAGATGTGTATCCTGCTTACCTGCCCTGTTTTTGTTATTTGCCTTGTTTATTCCCATTTACCTTTGACCCCTTGTGGTCCTTTGTTTTGTTACTGATTTCTTGTGTCTTTTATTCCTTTAATGAACCCTGTTTTTGTTCTTGGAGCCGCAAGTGGGTCGTCCACCATATGTGCTTGCACCATGCCTCGTCCTCGCTCCAAACCCGCCCGAGTCCTTGACAGCGTAACTGAAACCACTCTCGATGCTGTCCATCTATTTTATTAAACTAAAGAGCCATGTCCATGATCCCTTAATTGTCATTTCCTGGAAATGCTTATAAACCTTCGACAAAATTCTCTCCATGACCACAGGTGCAAAATATTCCTTCACAATGATTCTCTAGCTATGTAAAAATATAGCTGTGCAGTTAACATACTGCATGTCCAGGAGGATCTAATACGCTGCCTGAAATGAAGGAGGCAAAGTTCATTACTTCATGTATGTTCTGCCACCTTTAAAAGACGATCTTCCTGCAGGACTCATCCCATTTTTTTACAGTCTTCCTGGTCTAAACACGGGGTATTGAGAGCATTTGTCTCCAAAACCAGGCTTAGAGGAGCAAACAGACCTAGTTATTTGTGAGGTTATGGGACTGTAAATCGTCACTTTGGACAGGGATGTTGGGGCTTGTGGCTGTTGCATTTGAGGCAGGAGGCAACCGAAGTACTACAGACTTTATGGTGATGGGCAAACGTAGATAAGCACCAGTTAGTTTCAAATCACAAACAAGATACTGTGTAATCTACACCGTCAATTCTCTGGAAAATTTGAAAAGGCAAAGTCTAGCAGTGCAGAGATGCTGGGGGCTGCATTGGTTGCCTTACAATGACTAGTGTCTTTAAATGAAAAGATTACTTATACTGCTGTCTTGTGTCCTATGCCCCCCCCATCACCCTATTCAGGAGAAGCAGCTGGAAGAATAGCAGCACCCTTTAGACAGTCTTCAATACAGTACAAAACATAATCAACACATTACTAATCGTTTTTAGGAAAATAGCTTATATAACATTAGACATGTATCTACATTCTAGATGGCCAATCAGCATATTGATCATCAAATTATGTAAGCTAAGATACAGCAGCAGTAGAGCAGGAGCCATTGGCTAGATCTGCTGCTCTATTACATTTTCTCTGATCATGCTATGAATGAATGATGTCACATTTCCCAGTTTATTTGAAGTCAGATTCAAACAAGTCTCTTTTGTCCTTTTCTGAAGCCAAAATAGGAACCGATTCAGTGTCACATGATCACTCCTGGAAAAAACACTTTGCTGGCCTAGTTCATTCAGCTGGAAATATGTGCATTTTTTCTGTGGTTCTGTTTTGTTGAAAAACAGAAATTAATATGGTATTCTTAGTCTGTTTTTCAAACCAGGTCTGTAGACTAATAAGTTGTGTCAGCGTGTGGTGCGGATTGCTTACATCAAACGCGTATGGAGAGTGCAGAGAGAAACGTGCCTTTGATGTCCTGGGCCTGTCATTGTCCCCTTCAGCTCATCACACTGTCAGAAGACCATGGATCAAATTAGAGGGAGGCAGGCAGGAAGGCAGACAGAAAGGCAGGCCGGCAGGCAGGAAAACAGGCAAGGAGACAGAAAGGCAGGCCGGCAGACAGGCGGGAAGGCAGGCAAAATATTGCAAAATATTTCCTTTTTTTTGTTCTGTTCTATTCGGGGTGATGTGCATCAGTTATATAGTAAATGTAAACAACATCACTGAAAATAGCACTGGCAGGCGGCGTTTACACTGATAATCTAGTGCTTTCGTTATTGCTAGGTGACCCTCCTAGTTTCATGTCACTCCCACACCTGAGCCGTCTCTGCTATGACACAGTTTGAGGTTTAGTGTCAGTTCTTTAAGTATGACAGGTCTCCTCTGATTGGAGGATTAAACCCACATCTGAGCAATCGTGTCTTGCACAAATATCCCAGCAAGATGTGTGATTCCACAGACTGAATACACGCATGACATGTATTTCACGGTTCAGAATGTGCACTGGACATTCTCAGGTTCACTCACGGAGTTTTGATCACGGATCAAAATTTTTAAGTGGAAGGTGGTTTCTCAATCCTGCTAACAAAAACCTCAAGCAACTGTTTATATATCATATGAAAATCATACAAACTAGTTGGTTTGTGTGGCCCTCAGTAAAGGTGTATTTTACAAAAATGATTGGTTATGTTCGAAAATATATATTTGTGCTTAAAAAATAACTATATATGTATGAAAGTTGTATTTTTCTCTTTATATGAGTAACAGGACTGAGTTTTAGCATAAATTCATTATAGCCACATGTCATCAAACATGAAACACTGAGCACATTCAAGTAACCTACAAAAAAATTATTTTTAATAAATGAATTAAATCTAAGAAATAATTTGTATTACAGGACTGAGCACTAAGTTTGATCGCTTCAGACATACTTACAATATTCATTTAAAACACCGGAAAGAAAATGAGAAAACTAATTTTGGGTTTCCTGTGATCTTCAGGCGACTGAGATGATGCAAGTTCCCGTTGAACATGCCACTGGAGGAATGTGCCAAATTTTTTAGGGTCAGAAATGTATCAGGGTAACAGGAATGAGTGAAAATCTGGAGGCATGACTAAAATGTGTATTTTAACTAGCAATCAATAATTTACTGTATGGAAAATGTATTAAAAGCATAAATGTGAAATACTGCCACAAAACAATACAAAAAAATAAGATTACTGAAGGTTTTTAATCATTATATTTCATGGTAGTATAGCAGTGGCGAGCAGGAACAGGTGACATACCCTTTATTCAGCATTCTAGGTAGTTTCCATTACTGTTTTAGATTATGTATCTTAAATTTGCAATGAGGACATTATGCAGGACACTGTGCTTGATAATAACATGTATTATAAGGCTACTTTTCATACATATTTATACATATAATGTCCTGGGGACGGAAATGACACCGATTCGGTGGAATGGCCCAGATCTTACATTTACAGCATTTGGCAGACGCCCTTAGTCCACTATCCAGAAGAGCTCTCAGTAGATATGAGAACCAGCCCTACAGAATATTTTAAAATATACTCCGGTAGATTAATATATGTATTTCACTGTTCAGATTAATATAGCACACAGGAAAAAAAAAAAACTCACCCCTCAATTGTTTGAACCAAGAAAAAACAAATGAACCATTGGAACTGTTTCTCTCCTCCCTGAATATTCACATGAAACCTATTCATGTCAAATGTGTCAACTTCATGCTTAAAACATTTGATCAGCATGTGAATATGTTTCCCTACTGGCTAAGGCATATTCATCTCACCCTCTCCACGATAACGTAACAATCGTTTGACAAGCGATACGTGAAAGATAAATGGTAAGTGTATTATTTACATTTATAAACCTATATAGTTCTATAAAAATGTCATGTTAAATTTTATGATTATGATTTCTTTTAAATTAATCAGTCATAAAGCTGTACGGTATTACACACATTGACGTATTATCAGCAGTTAGATTTTAACGATAGTGCAGAACAAGGATTTTAAGAAAGTAAGTGCCTAAATAAATTGCCTTTACAGTTCAGGTGAAGGTCTCTAATTAAACATCCGATCAAACTGCAAAAGATTAACCTTTATTATGACTGGCATCAGCAACACTTATCCCGACAACTAGTTCACAAACGCAGGACAAACCATCAACATTTTCACAGAGCATGTCATTGGCCCCATCTGCAAAGGCAGTTCCTTCAATGCAAATGTAGATAAGCCTGCTTGTCAGATACTCGTTTCCAGTACATGTACTCGTAAAAAAGCTTGTACATCAGGAAGCGCATCTATACAGATTAATATGGAAGCCCGTTTCCGCCACCGGGGAAAAAAATAATACAAAATTTAAGTCGAAATTTCGACTTAGTTATCTCGTT
>JAABNX020000008.1:16003895-16029788 GCA_015163995.2 Mormyrus lacerda
CCACCATGTCATTACAGCTGACAGCACCTATAATATTAGCTATTAACACGATTTTGCACAAATTACGAAATGGTTTGTAGCGCAAAAATAATCGGTGTGCATCGTTGTCTGTGTACTGGACAACACGATTCTGTCATTAAAAACGCACCACCTTACTTCTGTGAAAAGTTATTAAAACTAGAAACTTTTTTCGAGATACTAAGTCGAAATTTCGAGATAGTTAACTCGTTATTTCGACTTATTATCTCGTTATTTCGAGATAATAAGTCGAAATTTCGACTTAAATTTTAAATTATTTTTTTTCCCCGGTGGCGGAAACGGGCTTCCATAGGATTAACATGTGTGTAGGGTTGTCGTTAAATAATGTTTAGCTTGGCCTTCAAATGTTTTCTTTGGCAACACAGATTTAACAGGCGTTGAAGTTAAATCGGCACGAAGTTCCTTCATTCGCCACTAGGTTCATTACTGTTGTATTAACGCAACGTCTTACTTTTTACACAAACGTGGTAAAAATTGCATGATATTGTCACTATTGTTATTGTTAGTTGTAACATTGTTTTTAAAAAACGTGTCGTTCGGTATTCAGAAATAATATTTCTCATTCGTGATTTTGCGGCTGAAACCCCAAGAAAACACCCGGAGTGATAGTAAGAAAACAATCTGCTAATTGTGTCATTTGGATTATGAAGGAATATCTTCCTTCATAGTATATATTTATTAACAATAAAAATTCATTATTTTTCGTATTATGTATGAGTATTTAGAAATCTTGTAGTAGTACTAGAAGTTTGTAGTAGTTTAATCCACGTTTCCGTTACAGCTGCTGATTGATTGCATGGTAGGACCACGTGGATATATAATTAGATGCGACTCAGGTGCGCTTTTAATCGTGGCGCTGGTCTTAAGATATGTGTCAAATGTCGATATGAAAATATAGATTAATTAGATATTAAGTTTGTCTTTTGTAGTGTCTTCGTTGAGTGCATCTATTTTGAACAAGCTGCAGTACGGTACTGGCAAATGATAGTAATTTTGCAAAGTAATCATGCCTTTGACCGCGAACTTAACATTGTTCGAGCAGGTCACCAGCGAGGACTTCAATGCAACCAGCGTGGAGTATCAAAGGCTTGTAGAGTTATCTCATCGTCCCATAAAAGTCGCCATAATATCAATTTTGGGTGCAATGATCACGTTGGGAAACATAGCGGTGATCTTGGTTATAGCCTCCTCGGTGGCCGGCTGGTCCAGGAACTCTCGTTACTTCCTGATGTCTCTAACTGGGGCAGACACCGCTTTTGGGCTGATCGTCATGCCCCTAAACCTGTGTGTGAGTCTTCTGAAGGACTACAGCGACGGGCCGGACCCGCTTTGCCACGTAGTGGCATTCGTGAACTCCACCATCTACGCGACTTGCATGTACACTCTTGCCACTATAAGCATAGAGAGATACGTCGCCGTCTTTTATCCACTAAAGTACTCGTCGGTCATGACCCGAAACAGAACCCAGCTTCTGATCGCCTTCGCCTGGTTCTTCCCTCCAGTTTTACTGCTGCCCATTTCTTTCCCCAACACGATCATCGAGGTGCACTTCTCCACCGCGTCTTTAGTTTGCAATCCTTCGTACTCCAGCAACGTTGGCTACTCGCTGACTTTAACCGGCTTGATATTCTTCCCTTGTTCGACCATCATGACCTACGCCAACCTCCGGCTCTGGCTAGCGGCGAAAAAGCAGCGCATCAAACTTTCGAAGCACGAAATGGGAGGCAGGGACCGGCCTGATGTCGCTTCGCGGGTGCTGGTCCCTGTCATGACCGTGTACTACGCCTGCTGGACTCCTTGCATGGTTACAATACTCTATAATGGTGAGTATGGGTGAGTGTCTGTTTAGCTAGTCTTAAGGCGTTACATTACAGGATTGTATTGTCTTCTATAGTAAGCAATACTAATGAGTAATAAGTTATGTCTGTATGCAACATTAGATCTTTTCAAAAAATTTAAACCTAAATTCCAGTTCATGCAATACTGACTTCTAGGTTGGCATCAAATATCCTGGTCATTTTTGTGTAATGGAACCAAAGACTAATGTAGATGACTGAAAAGGTGTTAAAATGACACGTGACCTTTAGTATATTAAATATATAAACAGTAATGTACCTTTGGTACATAAAATGTAATTTCCAGAATGTGCATATTGTACTACACCAGTCTGAAGTTACTATTTTTATATGCTATGATGGATCACTGTCATGTTTATTTGCTCTGTATGTTTGTTCATCATGCAAGTTGTTCAGTTACAGCTTATAAAAGCATGGCAGTTCAAGATTGATTTTTCACCTGGGGGGGTTAAGCTAGGTGTATGTGTTCAGTGTGGGGATATGAAAACCTCCACAAGTGCACTCAATTTCGGCACTGGGTTTCTATCTACCCCCCCCCAGCCATCTCAGGCAGTGCGGTCCCAGAGTGGGTGGAGTTTGTGGCTGTGTGGCTGCCCACCGCCAATGGCTTCCTCAACTGCATCTTCTATTTCTGGATCAACCGCAGCTTTCGCCGGAAGTTCCGTTCGGTGGCACAGAGGCTTTGCCTGTGCATGTTCCCCCAGCCCGGGTGGGGGCTGAGGTGCTCGGCCCCCGGGGGGGTTCACGTGGTGGCCGGTGTCTGGGACAACAACAATTGCCTTCAGGAGCGCTCAGCCAGCGTGTCCTCGACATGCACGCTCATCACGCTGGCCATGGAGACCCACATGTGACGATTTGGCTGCTGGCTGACCCCTCCTCCTGCAGCCTGTGTACGGTGAACCCCCAACACCCCCTCCACCCCAAAACACAGGTCGGTCACTGTGGAACTAGAATTAATAGTTAAGCTTCTGTAAAGGTAAATCTGAGATCAGTCATGATGGTGGTCGGTCTGATTGATTTGAATTTATTGGATTGATCTGACATCGAAGGGTATTTGCCGTTGGGTGCCGTGATGCTTTTGTATGATGGACTTCGACAAGAAATTCATCATGAAGTTTGATTGCTAGTTTGATCTGTATATAACTGCATTCTCTTAAATCTCTAATCTGAACATGGTACCATGTTTTTATGCTTTTCAAACAAAAAATTAATGAATTTGTATATTAAAATTTTATATTTGTAAAAAAAAAAATGCACTTAAGTACTGTATATGCTTGTTCAAAATTGAATTTGTATGGGGAAAATAAAGCTTAATGCCTTTGTTTCTAAGTGGCTCTTTGCTGTAATCCTTCCTAAGTACATCCATTTCCTACTTAAATGCTGTTAGCGGTGAAGATCTACTTGACTGAGAAATGAAATGCTCAGTCTTTTAGTGGTCATGCGCCCATCGTAGAAACGGCATCCCATTGAGGTGAGCTATCTCCTTTAGCAGCGCCTCCCTCCCTATGCAGAAGACAAACCAAGACCTTGTAAGTTTATGGTATTGCAAGTAACGCCACCAACTGAAGTACAGAAGTTAGAATGCACTTCAAAATACAAGGGAACCGTACAAATGTTTACTCATATGTATCCTAACTGCGGCTGGCTTGGGTGGAGCTGTTATGGAAATGACCGTTGGATTGGAATCTCTGTATTTGTGTGACATGCTTTGTTTCTTGGCCGTTGAAGCTGGCCGTACTGCTGCTTTTCGGGCCACTTTGGAGCTCGTGGGCTGCTAGTCGCAGATGTCACATGGCAGCTGAATCAAGGCTGGGCTAATGTAGACAGGCTCTCTGGGGACAAAAAGTGGACAGTCTCCACCTAGGAGCAGACCATTAGACATGTGGCACCATTCCTCTAAAGCGGTGTTTCCCAATTTGGTCCTTGGAGATGGTCCCTGTTTTCCAAAAATGTAGACTGTGGGACCTGAAGACCGGATTGGGAAATGCTACTCAAAAAGATTATTCTCGTACAGTTCTAAGACCAAGAACTGGCATGTTAATATGTCGGTGTTTTGCTGTGTTTAGTCATGTGCCATTTTAATGTTACTGCTATGTCATTAACACATGCATGTTGTGGGTGTTTCAGAGGTGCGCCACCATGTGGACCTGACCAAGATTACACATGGTGTGTGACAAACAATGAATGTTTCATGTGATAGATCTGTACCATGTTTATAATTGATCAGTGGATTTAAAACTTAAGTACCCACATAGATACATCTATACCAACGTGCATGTGCACAGAGCTGCTATGAGTATGTAAGCTTCCCGCTGATTTTGGTTTATGGGATGGATGAATGTGAATGACACCCAACAGGTCAGATAAAGAAAATTCTATATGGATTGAGAGTCCAAAATAGCTTAGGCCTGTCCAGCACATATTTAATTTGTTCTCCCTTCCTGTTAATCTTGTTCATCTAATCAAGCCTTATATTTTGTTGAATGTGGTCTGATGCTTTTGGAACGCAAAAACGTGGGATGGCTGAGGATTTTGGGGAGCGATATGTTGGATCCATCTTCCACTGATGAGAATCCTGACTTTCACTACTTGGGCTGTGGTTTGACTTGGATCCACTGGGACACAGCTGAGGCGTTGGCTTCTGCTCTGCCATTGGCCAGTCTTGAGCGGAAGGCACTTCTTTGCCAAGCCGTATTTTGGGACTGCCTTGAATTGACCGGTTGCTAATTGAAAAGGGCAGTGTTTGGCCATCTTCACTGCATGCTGCCTCTCTCTCAGTATCATAACTGTCAGGGCATAATTACATGACATATATCAGACAGTGGCTGCAGGTCATTTGAGGTGGGACTTGCAGGTGGTTGGCAATAAGATATTAACAGATACTGTCTGCAGTCTGGTCACTCGACCCGTGATGCCGACCCACAATGACTCAGTGAAACTTGGTTTGATCCAGTGTTTCTCAGCCTGGTCCTCAGGGACCCCCAGACAGTCCACAATTTGGTCACTCCCAGCTCTCAGCACACCTGTACCAAGCAATCAACAACACTGAATAACTGGCATCATTATACTGGGAATCAGAAGGGAGCAAAAATATGGACTGTGGGGGCTTCCTATGGACTGGGGTTGCGACATCCATCAGATTCAAATCCGGACTGCAGCAAGACATTATCCTTCTTATAAACAATGCCTGATCTCAATTAAAACTATATCTCAGTCCTGAAGTGTATTTTTAATTTAATACGAGTTGCTAAAAAGTCCAATTGCATACAACAAAGGGGTTTTGAAAATACCTGTGATGACAGAGTCATGTCAACCAGACCATAGGAAAAATGATTTTCCACAACCTCACCTTGATTTCTTATAATGTGTACAATTAAGCTTATTAGCATGTGGACCTAAATTCTTACGCAGAATGTGGAGTCAGAAGCTGTGAGACATTTGTTCTCCAGCTACATGATGATGGCTGCTGACTGGGGAAGGAAAAAGTCCCTTGAGACAAACTGTTTTTTTCCCTCACTCATTTCACTGGCAAAAACCATGAATGAACTAATCACTCAGCTGTTGTTTTCACACTGAATTAATTGTCAGTTAGCAAAGACATGAAAGAAATGAGGTTATGAAAGAAAATGGAGCCTTGATCCATCTTCAGTAACCCAAATTCTGGCAGTTGATTAAATCTCCATTCTGATGCAAGCATGTGATTTTGATCGGGACACAATGTCTTCTAATAAACTGAGAGGCAATGAACTGTGCTCTTTGGAGGCTAGGGGAGTGCATGGGTTTTGTGAGGTATTCTCTGATTATAGCGCACTCACCTTGTTTTTTTTCACCTGGAAAAGCTTTTTGTAATTAAGACTGTTGAGTCTGCAGATTGTTTTTGCAGGATTTTCAAAGGGCACTGCTCTCACTAATGCTTGGGTGAAATGTTTAATAAAATGTTTGTTAACGTGTCCTATGGAAACGAAGCCGGTATTTATTTGTTGTACAGCCCCATCAAACCATTGTCCACAGTGAGGTCAGGCTCATTTTTCCCCGTCATTCACATGCAGAAACCTGTTTTTTTAATTCTGATTTGATATGGTTGTGTTCTTCTAAAATAAAACGTTTACACATTTGTTTCGCACGCTGTCCATCTGACTGCCTGTTCTTTGACCTAAAATACAGAGCACAGCTGATTTGCTTTTCCAGTGAATTCCTTGCTGTTCCAGAAATGTATTTGAATGTTAGGTCGCAGATGTTTTTCAATCGTTTGCCCCTGATTTATTTGGGGAGCATCACAGCCTGCACTGGCAGCTGACCCCCCTTAGACACTTTCTAGCTGTGCATATAAGTAATGTGTGCACAGCAGCATTTTGTGATGCTTTCAGATCAAAATGGCTGCACTCAGGTTTTTTTTTATGCACAAAAACTCAGCAGGCACCGAATAAGCAGGTCCTGAATAATCTCCCCTACTGTACGGCTTTTTGCTATTTTAGCATTCTAAAAATGACAAATGCTAACGATGAGAGTCTTTGTAGCTGGATGTGAAGTCCATTTACTTGCGGATGTGTCATTTGGGGTCTACGTAGTTGAATAAAAGCCTATAGCTTTAATGATAAAATCTAACATTTCTCTCCTTCCTGCAGCCCACTTCCACGCACATCACACGTGTGTTTCCTGCATGATCTTTCTTTGGACCTGGCATCTCGCTGAGCTCTGATAATGTGGGATACATTACCACGCAGGCGTCTTCAGTTCCCTCCCTTTACAGCTGTAATGTTACCCTTTTCCTCCTCAGTCACTCTCTCGCTCGCTCACTCAATGCACTCCTCCATTGAGCACATAATCCATGCCAACTAACTCCTTTACTCCCCCCCCCAGCATTACAAAACCCAGCTGGACTGATGTCAGATAACACAAAGTTATAATGCAGTCTCAGAACACCTAACATCACTTCTAATACAGGGTGAAAATGCTATTAATTCAGCTTCTTATCATGTTATAACTGGCACTGTTACATGTATCTAGTTTCCTGTTTTAATCGATCTTTTGATGCATGTCTTCTGCTTTGAATTGGGCTTTGTTCTCAGCTTTGTACTAGCAAAAACAATGCTTACTGCTTAACTATTTGCAAGACAGAGGAAAACAGCACTGGAATTTATCCTTGTCAGTTCTGGTGATTGTGACCTGGTAGAGTATATGGAAGATGAATGGGTGAAAATCCAGTGCTTCTGTTAGCAGTTCCTTTGATCTGGGTCATAGCTCCTTCTGGACCCCGTTAGAGTTTAGTTCCCGATGTACTCATCTGTCAATGTGGATCTGCTCTCTGCTGAGCACCAAGAGGATGCTTGTTTGTGTGAAACAGTTGAATAATCCCTTTTTGCTCATCTTCTGCACCAAGCTCACAAACATCCACCTTCTTGTTCCAGCCTTTAAACAGTAATCCACTACTAAACAGGCGTGCCGTTACTATCACACTGGATTTTGAATCACTTCTGTGCTTTAGCATAATCGTTACACCCTCTAGTACTGACAGGCATGAGAGGTTGATAACCAGTCAATATCTACGCCTGTTGGTCTGGTGGTAACTGTGCGTTGAGATCAGCTTTTGATTAAAGGGATACTTGATTGTTGTTCAGGGGTACATCATGTTTGTACTGTTCTTTGCAGTTTCTGGACACTTCCAGAATGCAAGTAGTCTCACAGAGTCAGGGCTGACGTGAAGGGCTGTAGCAGAACAAACACACAAACAAGCTAACGAAATCAAAGGGATGAGTAACTCTCCATGATTCTGCATTGCATTGCTAAGGTCTCATTAACCTTGCTGTTCCAGCTGCCAGCTCATCCTTTCATGCATCCCAGTGTGACAATATGTACATTAGTGCCATCATTATAATTGGCACATCTACCAGCTGCAAACCAGAGTGGATGATTACCTCAGCTTCTGGTTTAGTTTGAACTGCTCTTTTATGAAAATTGCCAAATATTCTGACGCACTGCTTGATATAAGTAAAAGGAAGTGGTCCAAAAATGACTAATCTCCTTGTAAACAATCAGTATTTCAGAGTCTCTTGTTTGCACACAGAAGGGGATTATCTGTTTGATAACAAAGGGGACAAAGCCAGAACCTTTTAAAGTAACCTGACAACATTTTACTGTGTGACTAATGTAAGTCAAGTTAAGCACTACCTGGCACATGAGTAAAACAAGCAGTCACATCATATGTAGATGCCATGGAATGGCTATAAATGCCAGTAGAAAGTTGAATCTGCCTGCTGGTTAATAACATATTGGATACATTTTCATTAATTTAACAGGCTAATATTTCCGTACTGGCATCCTGTCCAAGGGACCCTTACCCTGGTTTGCTTAGAATAGGCCACACCCATCTAAATCCTGACCAAGGTGAAAGGTTAGATGTTATGTCCAAGGATTTTATATACAATATATATATATATATATATATATATATTACTCTTTAACAAGAAGATAAAGTAATTGAGTTCCATCACCTTCGACAAGTTTATTTTGTTCATGGATTTTATACCAAGTTTCTTTGTTTACATGTTTTCAGTTGGCTACTAACTTACCATGGAAAGGTACCAGGGTGATTAAAGATTAATCTGAGTAACGTCCTAACGTTACGTTTGAAATTCAGATTTTCTTTTAATAAATTCATGTAGATCATACCCAACTATTCTACGTCAGATACCAGACCTTTATCATAGCGCCATCTAGTGCTAAAAACCACCACCTTCCATATTCCAGCCAGTCGTCTGAACCTGGGTAAACACTCCCAGAATGCATGTAGGAGGTCAGGGTAGGAAAATATTTTTTTAAATACTTATACGTTCCCACTAGACTTGTCCACTTGTTATTTGCTGCAACGTGGCGGCAAAAATAAATCTAAATAATACAGATATGTCAGGTAAAGGTTTTTTTTAAAACATTACACAATGGTACAATGTACAGCATGTAACTTTAATATTATGTGTTTCATACGTATTAATAACTGAACTGCGTCCATTCACAGCCATTGACAGCTGGGCTATTGAACGTGAAGTGCACATCCAAATATGGAAACATATTACAGAGATTGAAAGATATTACCGCCAGAAAACTGCATATAAAGCTAACTTTACCGAAGGGTTGGAGTTAAAGTTTAAACTAGGACCCGCTTTCTGGATTATTTAAGTAAGATCTAATGTTAGTCTGCGTAACAATTTATCCTAATTGTACACTTCTGTTCAGGACAACTATGTGCAACACGGCAGTGTACTTCCTGTCGAAATTTTAGCCGATATTTCCACCACCCCTCCCAGCAATAGGTGCGTCTATGGATGTGACCTTATAACTTTTTTGCTTAAAAAATCTTTACAAAGAGCCCCGGTTCCTTTGGGGACTAATTAAGTTTCTCTTACTGTCTCCAATATTAATGTCTGCACTGTAACAGATCAGGAGTGTGACTGCAGAAATTAAGTTGTTGGGAGCGAACACATTACATTAATCTGGGCATGGATATTAACAACTCAGTGTTTTTTGCTTTAATTGATTTCTTTTTTACTCCACTACTTCATTCAACCCTTAACAACCCTTTCACATACGTACTGTTATTCATAATACAAGCCTCAAACAATAATCAGGCCCATAAATAATCAGTAATTTGGGCGGAAAAACATAGATCGATCACCAGGCCCCCTTTTGTCATGGCTGTGTGCTGCCACCCAGTGGCGACATAATGGAAAATGACCTTTAATCCCAGTTTTTTTTTTTAATTTTTCCAAAAATTCGAGTTTTTTTATCGTTAGTGATATTATATCGAACCTAACAGTAACAGGTCAAGTAAACGTATATGATGAGGGTGAGCACTTCTGCATTCCTTTAAATAGTAAATACAAAACACCCCAGAAATTTAATGTATACCTTGGGTTACGTATGGCCACTCAGCGAGAATCGGCGCCAGTCCACACACATGAATATATCTTATCAGCGGTGGCACTGACAGACATTGACATTGACAGAGCCCCGTAGTCAGAGGCAAGTAAAAAGGGGCCACGGTTAAAGTTGCTGATTGTGGAGGGTTCATTAATATGCCTCTGCTTATTGGGGTTTCGGAGCACCTCACACTCGAATGCCTGACAAATAACGTACTTTTACATGTAGACAGTATGCAGTATTTTTTACAGGTTGTTAATCGTTCATCTATACTCAGATACTCAGGCGATCGTATATCGGCGATTTTGATTGGTCATTCTTAGAAGCCCGCATTTTATTGGCTCAATTGTGCAATTCGTGCATGTTGATTGGGCTGTTATAGCAGATTCAACCATTGGCTATTTCACGTGACTGCTGAATGAACGATACGGTGGCCGGGTGGAGAAAAGTTATTCTCTTTTCTTTCAAAGGGAACTAGAGGTTGCGGTGACGGGCTGTTGTTGTGCAACTGTAAAACAAGACAAGTTTGAATTTAGCCACAAAGAAATCGTCTCGATTGATACGGTTTTATCACTGCCGACGACGAAACACTACATGGATAAGGACAATAACAGGGAAGCTCTCTCGGAGAGCTCTGTCAAGTATTTCACGCTTGAGGAAATAAAACAGCACAACATGAGTAAGGATACCTGGATCATTATTCACGATAAAGTGTACGATATCACAAGCTTCCTGGAAGAGGTAAGGCATGAGTCCGGCACATAAAACTGGCCATGGTCGTTTCCACGGCCATTAACTAGCGCTTAGGCTGTACTTTTACCGTTTTCTCATTTCACTTGATGATTAGCCGGGCGTTACTGATTCATTCGCTGGTTTACCAGTAGTCGTTAGGCCACCGATTTGAGCAAAAGGACGTCCAATTGAAATGAAAAGCCCTTTAGCTGAATACTTTCCCCAGAAACGATGCCACATTCTGTATTTAACGCACCATTGGACCAAGTAAAGGTGATCGTGTATAATTATGAGCTGATATATTTAGCACAGTCTAATGATTAATCCTGAACTATGAACGAGACAACTGTATCCACTGCTTTTAGACTGACATCTGGTTGTTAGACTGACATCTGGTGAACGTTTCATCCGGTTGTGCAAAACCGGTCAGGGGTTCCGCGTAGATCGCCTGATATATATATTTTACTCGGAAGTAAATTAATGTGTTACGTTAATATGCACGCAAAAGTTGTCAAAAGTCTCACGGGCATATACTTCTCTGGCAAAATTAAAAGACCCCTCCATATTTTAAGAAGTCCTGGTTTAATCCTGGTTCTGCTGTCAGAAGGCCACACTGAGGCAGACTGTGTCCAGGCTCAGGGTTTCTAAGACACAGGTACACAGGAACAAGGTGAAGCTGGAGGCACTGGTGATAACAAAACAAACACACAAAAACATCTAGGTAGAGGGACGAAGCAACTCTCTAATGGCAGGGATTTTGAAGGTGTAACTTTGGATTATGGTCCCCATGGCAATGTGATTATGGGGGGCTGTATTGGCTGGTTCTGATTATTGGGGGAATTACCCCATCCCCCATAATTGACGCCTATGACAGAGATGACTGTCACCTTATCCGTCAGTGCCTCATAAATCAGAAGATGTCGTCAAGTGACCTACAAAAAGAATGGGAAACATTAAGCGGTGTGAAGTGCACTGCTAGTACAATTCATAATAGGACTGAAGACCCATAAATCAGAGAATAAACCCTTCATCAATGAGAAGCAGACAAGATCCAGGCTGGAGTTGACAAAAAAATGTGTATTTTACACAGATGCACACCCATAAATTGAGAAACGAGTGACATTTTGCTGTAGTCTCTTAATTTTTTCCTAGAGCTGTATCTTGATCTCTATGTATATATGAGAGAGACATGCACACACTGAAAATGCCCTTTTACACGTTTAACCTTTCTGGGGTTGAAGTTGAAGGTTCGGGTTTGCCTGGTCCCTTTGTGAATGTACTGTTCTCTGTCTGTCAGAGAATTTACTGCCTTAATTCTAAAGGCTGATACAGCACTAAACCGTGCCTCATTGGCCAAGTCCTTAATTAAGTTTGCCGTTTCCCTCTAAGTTTTAATAAATGCCTTGAAAGACAAATATTTTACGGTGGATTTGCAGTGCTAGTTTTGTTATATGTATTTACGTAATGTGAAATGTGTAATTGTGTCTATTTCGTAACAGTGCAATGCAGTATGTGTAATATGATTGATTTATAATTGATTTGATCACTGGCCAGCATCCAGGGGGCGAGGAGGTGCTGTTGGAACAGGCGGGAACAGACGCCACGGAGAGCTTTGAAGATGTTGGTCACTCCAAAGACGCCAGGGAGATGCTTCAGCAGTATTTCATTGGGGAACTTCACATGGTACATATGCATCCTCCTCCTCATGCTGTCATTGTAATGAATGCTTAGAAAGGACACATTTGGAAAGATCTCTTTCAGCGTCACTATTTCAAACTATGAGCAGAGACAGAAAATGAAAACGATAAAAACCAATATAGAGATAAACTGTAGATAAGTGGATGTTTTGGTGGTTAGAGCATTGACTAGTTGAGTTCTACATATCCGATACATATTATTTAATGATGAGCTACATTTTTTGAGGAATAGCAACTCATAGGAAAGTATATGGTAAGAAAGTATTGCAAGGATTTGACGTTTTTTCGAATGGTACATAACAAACACACTAAACAATGGCAGAATTAAATCTGCAGCTTAGTAGAATTACATTGGTGCGGATCCCAGGTACAGTACAAGGAATGTTGCTCTACATTCTTTTTGTTCTGTAAAGCCATTTATGGTATTTATATTTTCCATTAAGTAATAAAAGCTATAAAAGGTATAATTGCTTCACTAACTTTGATGCATACTTATCGTGGGGCTATTTGTGTTTTAAAATGTATGCAGTGATGCCACCAAATTACGTGATGTAATATAAAGAATAAAATTTCAAATTATACTTTCAGAATGATCGCAAAAAGGAAGCTGCAAAGGTGAGTCCAGTAGGTAATTTACATATCAAGTTATAGCAAATATATTTACACTGTTGTGTGTTAGTGTGGTGCTGGTACGGTAGTTACATAAATATTTTTCATTTGCTTGTCAGGCCTGTTCATGTTTAAGTGGCCATTAGCTCTTGAATTACATTAACATGTCTGCATTTCCTTCTCTAGGATATTTTCATTACAACAGGCAAGACCAGGTATGTGAAGAACATCGCTCATGAAGACCCTTCCTTGTTGACTGGGAAGAAGCTGGGGTTTGGATGGAATTAGGGCAGACAAAGTCTTGCATATTTTATTGTTGTTTTAATTCTTGATTGATATACACAGTAATACCTTAAGCTGATTCTGATTTTTTTCCTCATCACTGACAACAATAGCTATCATTTCTGCTTTTTCAATGGTTTCATTCATTTAAAATCACCTGGGGAAAGTATATAAACTTTGACCCCCCCCCCCCCCATCACCCTTTTTATACAGTTCTTGGACCACCTGGGTAATTCCTGTCTTGGCGGCAGCAGTAGTTGGTGTGATGTACCGGTACTACATGCTGGAGCAGAAGTCGTCTTGAGTCCCCTGGAATCGGCACAGCATTGATGTCATCACTTTCTGTCCCTGGAGGGTTTGTTGTGATGGTCTGTTGGGTCACTGACTGCCCTTAACGATCCGGAGGCGTACCCTGTTCCCACACTGCATTATTAAACCAGTTTGAGGAGCAGAGGGAGTAGGGGGTGGTCTCAAGCATAGCTCTACCATCCACCTGCAACCCAAAGCCCACCAGAGATGGGGGGGGGAGATGCACAGAAAATCAGCGTATCTTTCGTATAATTTCATTTCCATTCTCGGACCCCCCTTCCACTTAACTATTTATCAAGTTTACAGGTTCTTGTCCTTCATAGTTTATGGAAATACACCATATGCTGTGCTTGTCATTTTTATACAAAAATGATGGTGTTTTTAAATGGAGAAAAATGTCATTAAATGTTTTGTAGGACTGAATATCAAAAATATCAAGAGATTATACTGCTAATAGTTAACGGGGGATTAATTCTTGGTCTAAGTATCTAAATTGTCTGTTATGGCTGTTAAATACCTTGAGCACTTGGAGTATATTTGATACCGTGTTCTGATTGGATAATTTTACTTTTGCTTTGAAAACGGAACCTAGGGGTTCCTGTCGATCATTTCAAATTACATCCCTTTTTATGTCCCGCCTGCTAAAATCAGTAAGTGTAAGTTTGGTGCACATAACGGCTGTGCTGGCTGTTTATTTTCAGTACATGGTCTTTCCACACAAATAATGCTATAATACTTACCGTAACTGAGGATCCTCAGTTTAAGAAGTTGCCTTTCAACTTGCAATGCCTTTTTCTCATTGGAGTATTTTTTTTGTGTTTACAGAACTGTGTACTGTATTTATTTTATGGCCACGTAGTCCCTTTATTACGTTATCATATGCATTTTAGCATTGTTGAATACCTCTATGGAGATGCAACAACTGGTGGTGGAATTGGGGAAGCAAGGTTTTGGGTTAAGATTGGTTGGTTTCCGTAACATGTTCATGTATTTTGCTTGTACATATGCACTTTTGGAATTAAAGAAGCAGCCTCACTGTCTGTCTTTCAAGTTATTTTCAAAGCAAAAGTAACATGAAACTTATAATTTTTAAATTATGCATAATTTTATGTTTTGAGCGTTGTAGGTATTGTTACTAATGTTTAACAGACAGGTTTACTGCAGCAGACATTTTCATCCATATAAAATACTGTGATGTATAACACAACAAATTAAGGTATTGTTTTTTTTTGTTCTTTAATGGATATATGCTGGAACAGACAGCTTGCTGGAGATACGCCTATTAAAAGCACCTGTTAAAAGACCAGTTGTAATGGCGAAATCCGTCCATCGCCGGTGCATTTTGATATGCCTATTGGGCGACTTAACGCACACTGACATTCTCGTCCAATCCGCGTGAAATGGGAGGGACAAGTCAGAAACACTGGATTCCGAAATGTGACGGTGTCCAACATCGGTAAAACAGCAGTACACAAAAACATGGGGAAGCAGGATAATGAAACATTATACGTGATGCATAAACTACGCGGTTCATTCTGTTGAAAAGTTATATTTCATATCAACGAAGTAGCCGGCAATGTGGATTTGAATGTTGCCTTAGTGATATACAAAACAAACAGCAAACAAAGTGCGTTATTTGTTGATCATACACTCGTTATACCTGTCGAATAAATGATTCGTCAAAAATTCCAGAAGTATCACTGCCCCGTGTACAATTTCACTGTCAGCCACTATTCTGTCAATAAAGTTTACTCAAACGCAGGGGATTCTGGGTCCGCTATGGCGGCCTTGTGCTGGTGGACGTAAGATCGACACAATATTTACAGTATACATGAACTGAAATTAACGCTTACCTCGAGGACAAGAGTTTACATCCACTGGGTAAGTGCGCGGCTCATGATTATATTTTTAACAATATACAAAAAGATTATAACTATGGGAACTGGTTGATTGTTCAAAGGATGTTGATCTACTTGACTTAAAAACGTTATTATATGAGCCAGCTGTTTGCCAATTTACGAATATTTTTTTCGACATTCCGCATATATACCGTTATTTTTCGTCTAGTTGCATATAAAGTGTTTATTTCCAGAAAATTATGTAGCTGAGAAGAGTAGTTTTGCTCGTTTTGATAATGACAGTTTCGTCATTAAAAATTTCGCAGCAGCTGCAAATATGAAGTTAACGTTATTGTTGTACAATATTTACGTAGCACCCGACTTTATAAACCATCGATACAGTATTTTACCGTCGTCCCTGAGTTGCCCGATAGAAGATGGAGGATGACGCCACTCTCCACCGTCTGGAGGGCAGCCATCCCGGCTCGCAGGTCGGCGGGCTGATCGTGAAGAAGAAGAGCGCCGTGTCGGAGCAGCACGTCTTCCGGCCGCCGACCCCTCGCACCTCCCTGCTGGGCCTCGATTTTCTGGCGGCACAGAAGCGCAAGCAGCGTGAGGAGAAGGACCGGCAGGAGGCCGAGGATGACGCCAAGGAGACAAAGAAGTCCAAGGTGTCTTCCTACCGGGATTGGGAGGACGGCAGAGCTGACTCTGGGTCTGATGATGAAGTTGGTGATGAAGAGGGAATGGGGGACAAGAAAGAGAGGTGAGGTGTTATGACCTGCCAAACCGTTAACACAAGCACAAGTGTATTAACTAAATATGTCTTTTATAAGTGAATTTTATAGTTTAGAACAAAAGTAAACATTACTGGTATTGGTGGCTTAGTTGTGGTCTTACATGCAACGTCATGGTTTTGGCTGGGTTTGTGTGGGTTTCCTCAGGTATGCTTGATTTAGATGGATTGTGTGTAAGCATGTCTGAGTGCTCTGTGATGGATTAGCATCCTGTAATCTCCCTCTATGTCAGGAAATATCGCGTCACGGGGTCTGAAACGCCGTCCAACCCCGGTGGAGTCAGTGAAGAGTTTCGGAAGAAACACCAGCAGAGGGAGAAAGAATGGCGTGAACACGGAGTTTATGCCTCTTCCAAAGAAGAGCGGAAACGAGATAGGGACAGAGATCGGAGAGGTGAGCAAAGGAAAGACTGAAGGATGGTGAGTTTCTGTTATTGACTGCCATGTGACTGACAGACCACATGGATTCACTATTGCTGTAGACGAGCGGGAGCGCAGCCAGCGTAGCACCAGCAGGGGGAGCTCTGAGAGGGGCGAGCGTAGTGAGCGCTCGCAGAGAGAGGGTTGGTCTGAGCGGCTGAGTCGCGGAATAAAGAGGGACGAGCCCGAGAGCCCCCGACACCGGCCCAGAGGTTAGTATCCCCCACCGACGCATGTGGCCAATCTGTGGGGCCCAGTACCGGGCCTCAAGAAAAGCCCCCCCTTTCTGTTTTAGATGCTGCCACGCCGTCCCGCTCCAGCTGGGAGGAGGATGACAGTGGCTATGCTAGCTCCCGGCGTTCCCACTGGGAGTCCCCATCCCCAGCGCCCTCACACCGGGAATCGGATAAGTCTGAACGGAGCCACCGCCCTGGTCGGGAAAGCGAACGGCGGGATCGGTGAGTATTCAGCACCAAACACAGACTCCCATTACCTCACTGATCATTAAGAACCCTGGATATCTCACCTTATGTGACGCAAAGTGAACATTTTTATTAATAATTATTAATCGTTTATTGCTCAGTGTTTATTGAAACTTGATAGCTGGCTGGTGAAATTAACTATGTACAACGACAGGGTTGCCAAATGGTTAGTGTTCAGTGGGTGCCATTATTTTTCGCCTCCAGGGTTGGGGGTTCGAGTCCCTTCCAGATTTTCTGTGTGTAGGGTTTGCATGTTTTCCCTGGGTGCTCTAGTTTGCACCTGCAGTCTAAAGACTCGCAATGAAGTTTGTAAATTGTCATATTCTGGCATCCCGTCAGGGGTGTTCACCTGCTCTGTGCCCTAGGCTGCCTTGGATAGGATACCCTGTATTAGATAAGCTGTTGGAAGCTTGCTGGCCGTATCTGTGGCTCATGTTTTTTTTTTTTTTTTTTTTAATTATTTATTTTGTTTAATTTCCAAGATTCATTTGATGTGGTCCATTATCATGGCATTGTTCTTGAGAGTGAGGCCGTGCTCGCCGCAGAATGGCGTTCCAGCTCTGACCTCAGCTCTCTCTCTGTCTCCAAGGTCTGTGAGGAGTCGGTACCCAGCTGATACCCCCCTCCCCACTCCCTCCTACAAATACAACGAGTGGGCCAATGACAGGAAGCACCTGGGCTCCACCCCCCGCCTGTCCCGCGGGAAAGGTACGGCACACCTACCCTTAAGCCTGACATGATCAGACGGGATGCACTGTAATTGTTACTTCTCAAAGGACCTGTCACCGCTGAGTGTGGGAGTGTTTGTCAGAAGCCAATTTCTGGAAGAGCACAGATATGTTTTAAAATGCATGTAGGTATAATTAGGGTTTGACTCTGCAAATAAATTCTGTGCTCAGGTGTTATGGTCGGTGAAATGTGTTTTAGGTTGACAAGTCTTATTCACGGCTTATCGTGTTGATACTTTACGTAGGAGGAAAGAAGGAGGACAGAGAAGATGGCATCACGTTTGACACCGAGGATGAGAGACAGCAGTGGGAGGAAGATCAAAGGGTCAGTTAAAGGGGTGGTTGGATGGTTTTTTCACTGTTTTTATGGCACAGATCTGTGCCTGTAAATCTTGTGTCCTCATTCGACGTTGCTCCTTTATTATGGGTCACCTTGTTTAAGAATATGTGCCTCAATCTGCGAAGGGCGGATTGCCAATGGCAAACATGAACCTGGACTGCGGTTTTGCAGCAAGCTGACCGGGACTGGTACATGATGGATGAGGGCTATGACGAGTTCCACAACCCGCTGAACTCCAGCTCGGACGAGTACGTCAAGAAGAGGGAGCAGATCCTGCAGAAGCAGACACAGAAACGCATCTCTGCGCAGAAGAGGCAGATCAACGAGGTAGCCTTCCCAGCCTGCCCTCTGCTGGTCATGGGGGCTCGGCCACTCATGGGATGTTTTAAACAAGATGTTGATTAGTCTCTGACATTCAATCCTGCACCAAAAACATTAAGTGCCTTTTTCACTTTGAACATTTTGATATTTTCACGAAGTAGCAGTGTGATCAGGCTGTCAGTCATAGGTACCATCAGGGGCTTGGATTGACTTTACGGCTCTTTAGACTCATGTTAGCGAGGAAAAAGATGTCTGAAACGGCTGCTGGTGATTTAGTTACTGTGGGGAGCGTTCTCGTCTTCTCAAAGGCTGCTGTCAGTGAGTGAGTGCATGCATGGAGGCTGCCTCGCATGGTTATGCGGTTGCGGCTGCCTGATGCCAGAATCCCATTGTGCTCTGCAGGATAACGAGCGCTGGGAGACCAACCGCATGCTGACCAGCGGGGTGGTGCAGAGGCTAGAGGTGGACGACGAGTTCGAGGAGGATAACGCTGCCAAGGTGCACCTGCTGGTGCACAACCTGGTGCCACCTTTTTTGGATGGCAGGATCGTCTTCACCAAGCAGGTAACTGCCTGTCAAACAGCACGTCATGTGATCTGTGGTCATGTGACCCGTCTGACCCACATCACCTGTCTGCCTCCAGCCTGAGCCTGTCATCCCGGTGAAGGACGCTACGTCTGACCTGGCCATCATCTCCCGCAAAGGCAGTCAGCTGGTGCGCAAGCACCGGGAGCAGAAAGAGCGCAAGAAGGTAGCCGCCCCGCTGGTGCCCCCTTCAGCTAACGCTGTGAACTTTTAAGAACGGCGTTGTTTTTGTGGCTCGTGCTAAACACAGCCGTTATAACTGCCGAGCGCTGGGTCAAAATGCTGGTTTTCAGGCTTGTGGAGGGTGAGAGACACTCTCTCTGCACACCATTCCACATTTAGCAAGTTCTAAATTCTGTCATCAGGAGCCATGAGCCTTAATCTCCCGCGAGTCACTGTCTGGCTCCATGGCATGTGCTGATGCCTCCTGCTTGTCCAACAGGCCCAGCACAAGCACTGGGAGCTGGCAGGCACGAAACTGGGTGACATCATGGGCATCAAGAAGACCGAGGAGGAGGACAGCAGCGGGGGCAAACCAGTGGGCGAGGACGGCGCCGTGGACTACAGGTGCGCCATTCCTGACCGTCTCGGCGTCCCCCTCCGGCGACCGCTCTCTCTCGTCTCGTTAATGTTGGGCCCCCCCCCCCCCCCACCAGGGCTGAACAGAAGTTCGCCGACCACATGAAGGAGAAGAGTGAAGCCAGCAGCGAGTTTGCCAAGAAGAAGACCCTGCTGGAGCAGAGGCAGTACCTGCCCATCTTCGCCGTGAGACAGCAGCTGCTCAACATCATCAGGTACCCGCAGGGTGAAGCTGCAATGCCACCTAGTGGTGACAGGCAGATGGGTCAGTTTCAGGACCAGTGGCCTGTATCACAAATTGGGATTTGTTGCTTGGTCAGATCACTTGTTGGATTTAAGGCACGTAAATCCTTTACCTTCATTCATTTATATTTGGCCTATCTTGCTTACCTAAAAATCAAGCTTTATGATTCAGGCCTCTGCTCATTAGTGAGCGGTGAGTGTGTGTTGACAATACCAGGCCCCACTATTAGCTGGGTCAGACATCCTGGCACGTCTGAGTGCCCCCAGCTTGCTAACTCCCCGCCTCCCACCACAGGGACAACAGCATCGTCATCGTGGTGGGCGAGACGGGCAGCGGCAAGACCACGCAACTGACGCAGTACCTACACGAGGACGGCTACACGGGATACGGCATGGTGGGCTGCACGCAGCCACGCAGGGTCGCCGCCATGAGCGTGGCCAAGAGAGTGAGCGAGGAGATGGGCTGCAACCTGGGAGAGGAGGTGAGGGGGCGGGGTGTGGGTGTGGTCAGGGGCGGGGTCTGGGTGTGTTTAGGGTTGGGGGTGGGGCCTTGGGGTTTTCTCAAAAGGAAAGCCCTAGTAAGACACTTAATGCTTGCATTACATCTGTCAGGTTTCACGTCTCCTCTGGTGCCCCTGTTTAGGCTCTCCAGTTTCAGCTGTTTTTTTCTTTTTCTTTTTTAGATGTTTCTGATTTATTTTATTATGTACACCCCTTTCAAATGCCTTGATAGTTTTCCTTTTTAATTTGGATCTTATCTGTTGCTTTCGCTGTGATCCTCTCAAGTGGGTTTCTAAACCCACTCGGCTTAGATCCTCAGACGGTCCACATTTTCCCTCCGTCCCAGGACTCCTGGACCAAACAATCCAGAACACTGAATACCTGTAACTGGTGTGCTGAGAGCTGGGAGGGAGCAAAATCATGGACTGTCTGGGGGTCTCTGTGGACCGAGTTGAGAAACACTGCTATAAAGCACTTTGAATTACCTTTGCCTGTGAAATGTGTGTAAACTTGGCTAGACTTTGGTGGCTTTTACAGAGTGATTTAAATCGATTTTCCTGGCTTAATATCTCCAATTTGTTAAATTGTGGTCTCGGATCAGACTTCCTGATCAAAGCTGGGTGGTTCTTGCATCACTGTCACCTTTCTGGGTGGTCTGCATCCAGGTGGGCTACGCCATTCGGTCTTGCATCACTGTCACCTCTCTGGGTGGTCTGCATCCAGGTGGGCTACGCCATTCGGTTTGAGGACTGCACCTCCGAAAAGACGGTGATCAAGTACATGACGGACGGCATCCTCCTGAGGGAATCGCTGCGCGAGTCGGATCTGGACCACTACAGCGCAGTCATCATGGATGAAGCCCACGAGCGCTCGCTCAACACGGACGTGCTGTTTGGGCTGCTCCGGGAGGTGGGTGTGATGACTGGGGGGGGGGGCATGGATGACACCAACGGTCATCAAGTTTGACTGTGGAATCCCCGCAGGTTGTCGCCCGACGTTCAGACCTCAAACTCATTGTCACGTCTGCCACCATGGACTCGGATAAGTTTGCCACCTTTTTTGGAAACGTCCCTATTTTCCACATTCCCGGAAGAACGTTCCCAGTGGAGATTTTATTCAGCAAGGTGCGATATTTCAGTCCTCTTCTTTGATTGTTGGTCTGCTGTTCTGTGCCTTTTGAAGCCATTTTCAATCATCATTCAGTATTTTACTTATTCTCTTGAGGATGATGATGATAATGGCAAAACATAAAGTTGTGGTAGATGCCCAGAACAGCTGAGAATAATGGTTTTGGTAAGAGTGATGAAGATGAGTTACTGTTGATTAGCTAGTGATGATATGATGCTGGTAATGGTGGTCCTGGTGACAGTAGTCATGGTGACTGGTAGTGATGATGATCATGGTCATTATGGTGATGAAGATGAAGGTGTTGGTTTTGGTCATCATGCTGGCACTATGGTGTTCCAGACGCCCCAAGAGGACTATGTGGAAGCCGCGGTGAAACAGGCCCTTCAGATACACCTGAGTGGGATGCACGGTGACATACTTATCTTCATGCCTGGCCAGGAGGACATTGAGGTACCACGGTGATCGATTTTAGGAGGACCGGTGCAGGTTTTACTTCTGTCATTCTAACAGAATGTCTGGCCTGCCTCTGATTCAGGTGACATCAGACCAGATTGTGGAGCGCTTGGAAGACC
This sequence comes from Mormyrus lacerda, assembly GCA_015163995.2. NCBI lineage: Eukaryota > Metazoa > Chordata > Actinopteri > Osteoglossiformes > Mormyridae > Mormyrus > Mormyrus lacerda. The sequence goes on from JAABNX020000008.1 coordinate 16,025,867, forward strand.
TGGAAAGTGCTCCTCCACTGGCTGTCCTGCCCATTTACTCACAGCTGCCCTCAGATCTGCAGGCCAAGATCTTCCAGAAGGTATGACCCGCTCCTTCATCTAAGCCTGCCTGATAAGGGTCAGTTATCTCATGTAACGTAGTCATTGAACTGGATGAAGTAAAACCGCCCTTTTCAAGCTTCTTATGTCACCGATCGCTCATCGTGAATGTCTGTAACACACTGACTTTGGGTGAAATTCAATACCAAGAATGCAAAGACCGTACTTGTGGTCTTGGTAAAACCGGTCTTGGTAACTTGCCTTCCAAGAACAAACCTGGGGCACAGTGAATCATGGGGTCAGTCTCATTCGGCCAGGATGCAACCGATGTATCCTTGATATCTGAGGCGGTGCAAGACCATCATCTGGGAATTTTTACTGTCTTCATTACCTGTGTTCTTAGTATTGGAACTGGTCTTCGGCGCCGAAAGACGACGTAAAACGATTGCACGAGAATACAGTACGACAAAGTCCGGCTGCTGAGATTCGCATGTTGTTTCTGGGCACCATAGGCTCCTGACGGTGTGAGGAAGTGCATCGTGGCCACGAACATAGCGGAGACCTCTCTGACTGTGGACGGCATCATGTTCGTCATCGACTCGGGATTCTGCAAGCTGAAGGTGAATCTTACTTCCTGGACCCCTGCGGCCTTTCCCGGGGCTGACGTGGTGTTTTATGTGTTACTGCGCTAAATAAAACTTGATCACATTTGATTGGTTAACCTTGCTGCCGTGTAGTTTATAAAATAATGACATGTCTACTATTAAATGAGGAGCCCTGTAGCTGGTGATTTATATAAAAAATGAATCGTGTGAATAGTGTTAAATGTCATATGGCATGTATGACCTCAAGGGAGCAGAAGTAACAGCTGTGTGATCATGTTCGCCGTTCTCCAGCTTACAACTACAGCGGCTGGAATTTAATGACCATATGGGCACAGACACGGTCGGGCTGAAGCTGAATTTGTAATGACTCATGATTAAATGTTCCGATTGGAGACATGAACACTGTCCATCTGCTGCCCCAGGTGTTCAACCCCCGCATCGGCATGGATGCTCTGCAGGTGTACCCCATCAGCCAGGCTAATGCTAACCAGCGCTCCGGCAGGGCTGGCAGGACGGGGCCCGGCCAGTGCTACAGGTAAACCCCCCCCCCCCCCGCTCCTGCCATTACACCCCCCTGCAGCTTTCTGCACATCAGGTGGTGCTGTGGGTCTCTTACTTTGGTCGTGATCAGACTGCAGATTTGCATCAACAGCCAAACTGCTTCTCTTATTTTATTATTTATTTATTTTTATTTTTTTATGCACGGCGTCTCATGTACAGCCTTTGCCCGCTTATACAAACCCGTTTAGGCTCCTCTGGGCCTGGCGTTGACGTGTTATAGAGGGTACCCACACTGCTGATCTGCTCTTAGATCATTACCGAGAAGCGATTTACAGAAACCTAAGATAAGAGTCCTCGTGACCTGCAGGCTCTTATTCTGATAGCCATCTGGGACCTTCTGGAATCTTTTTCCATGGATTAATGTGCCTGCTTTTGGGTTAGATGTGATAACACCTGCACAGGTGCCTTCCCAGCATGCCTTGCCAGGCCCCACCTCTCTCTGCCGAAGAGCTGATAAGGATGTTCAGACTGACGCTTTGTGTGGATTATCTTGTCGCTCAGATGCTTTTGGGAATCCTCTTCCTGTCACACCTGTAAGGCCACTGTGAGAGCTTTCCAAACTGACCACAAGGTGACAACGCAGCCCGTTAGAAGACAGGAGCTGAATGCCATTCCCCCTTTCCATGGTTTCTTCACCCCCCCCCCCCATGGTATTCGAGTGTGACACTAAACATTAGTTACTTAGAGGAGATGACTTACATTTTTATATTTGACAGATGCTTTAATCCAAAGTGTGGAGAAAGCAGGGTCGGTCAGTACCAGGAGCTGCTGTGGTTAAGGCCCAGTGATGTGGTTTGGGTCTTGACCCACCGAGACAATCATCACCCCTAACCTGTCCTTAGGTGTTACCGCTTCCGTATTCCACTTCCAGGAGATACCCAACCCCCCGTGTCTCTTCTGTCCGTCCCTGTCGCCCCTCCTCACACCAGGCTGTACACCCAGAGTGCCTTCAAGAACGAGATGCTCACCACCACCATCCCGGAGATCCAACGCACGAATCTGGCCAATGTTGTACTGTTGCTCAAGTCACTGGGTGTCCAGGACTTACTGCTCTTCCACTTCATGGACCCTCCACCGGAGGACAACATGCTCAACTCCATGTACCAGCTGTGGATCCTGGGGGCTCTAGACAACACTGGTATGACTCCCCCAACCGCCTCCTCACCCTACCGGCTCTCTCTATCACATGCCCCGCCCCTATCCTCCCTCTCTCTGCTCCTGTTGTTTCTTCTGCTATCAGCATGCTGTCTTTGGAGGAACTGCCTTGTGATTGATGGATAACTGTGGTCCTAAAGTCAGCCCAGGGGCGTCTACAGTGGCGCCAAGCAGAAATTGGAAGTGCTTGCCTTAATTATCATTAATTAACAGGGCTCTGCGAGAGTCGAAAATTGGCTCATTTAGGAAGATGAATTGGCGGTGTTCCGTTTGAGACTCTCCTCGTCACGTTAATGACTTCCTGTTTTCGTTAACGGAACCTGCATGGCTGACTCCGTGTCCCCCCCTCCCCTGACCCCAGGTGCGCTCACCCCCACCGGAAGACTCATGGTGGAGTTCCCCCTGGACCCAGCTTTGTCCAAGATGCTCATCGTCTCGTGTGACATGGGCTGCAGCTTGGATATCCTCATTATCGTCTCCATGCTCAGCGTCCCGGCCATCTTCTATAGGCCCAAGGTACTGTGTGTGTGTGTGTGTGTGTGTGTGTGTGTGTGTGTGTGTGTGTGTGTGTGTGTGTGTGTGTGTGTTTAATCATTACATTACGTTTTCTTTTGTCACGGATAGTTAAGGTTAAGGCTGGGTAGGGGTTACATTTGTCATAGTTGGAATTAGGGTTTTGCCAATAGAAATGAATGGAGAGTCCCCATAAAGATATGAATACAGGACTTGCATGTGTGTGTTTCTTGTTCCTGTAGAGCAGGGTTCCCCAGTTCCGGTTCTGAAGGACCAGAATCCAACACACTTTACAGATTTCCCTGCTTGAACGCATCATAATCAGCTAATCACCAGATTTAGTGGGTGTGTCTGAGCTGGGAAATCCGCAAACTGCGTTGCCCACTGGCCCCCCAGGACCAGAACTGGGCAAACCTGCTCTAAATTCCTGAACCTGCCCATGGAAGTGATATGAAAGTGGGGGTCTGCTTGAAAACGTGTCCCAGTTTTTTTTTTTTTGACTGGTTTCCTGTGTAACCAGAGCGGGCGTTTATTAATGTAATGTTTCTCAGCCTGAGACACTCAGACAGCCTCCGCCCCCCTGGCAGTCCCAGGGGCCCATAGCAGCGTGTCCGCTGACAGTAATCAGAACAGTACAAAAACGCGAATGGCGTCAGAGCAGCCTCCAGCTTCCTGCCTAACGATCGTCCTTCCTGTCTCCTGCCGGACAGGGTCGCGAGGAGGAGAGCGACCAGGTGAGGGAGAAGTTTGCCGTCCCTGAGAGCGACCACCTGACCTACCTCAATGTCTACCTGCAGTGGAAGAACAACAATTATTCCAGCATTTGGTGTAACGAGCATTTCATTCACACCAAGGCCATGCGTAAGGTAAAGCCCTTGTAGCTGCTGCTGGGGGTCGGGGGTCAGCCCTCAGATCTGCTGCAGAGCAAGAGGAGGTTTAGTGGGGTTTTAATGGGGTCCTGACAGACTATGAGTGTACTCACACTAGGCATGGTTGCCATGAACCGGGCCCGAGTACGATTGTCCCCCCTCCCCACTCCCCCTCTGGCC
>JAABNX020000008.1:16047440-16058990 GCA_015163995.2 Mormyrus lacerda
ATTCTGCGCCAAGCTGAATATAACCCTCAGTCTCACCTCGGCCTATCACCCACAGTCCAATGGACTGGCCGAGAGGACGAACCGGGAGGTGGCCAAAGCCCTGAGGCTGATGACTCGCACCAACCCCACTAAGTGGGCTCCTTCACTCGCCTGGGTTGAGTATTCGCTAAACTCCCGTATTAACCCTGCCACAAACTTGTCCCCCTTCCAGTGTGTGCTAGGTTTCCAACCTCCCCTCTTCCCGTGGGACTCCCCGGCCGGTTCAGTACCTGGTGTAGAAACATGGTACTGGGACAGTAAACAGGCCTGGAGGGCCGTCCAAGAGGCTTTACAAACCCGGGCCACCGTCTTAAAGACCAAGGCTGATCGCCGACGATGCCCCGGGTTCCCGATCCGTGTCGGACAAAAGGTGTGGCTGTCTACCAAGAACCTTCGAATCCCGGGGTGCAAGAAGTTCACGGTCAGGTATATTGGACTTTTCCCGGTGCTACAAAGGGTAGGACCGGTCGCGGTAAAACTCGGATTACCAAAAATCTACCGTATCTCACCCACCTTTCACATGTCCTTGCTCAAGCCGGTTCGTTACAGCCCGCTCCATCCGAAGGTCCTACCTGCGGAGGACACACCGCCCGTTCCCCCTTCAACACCAACCTGGAAGATCTCGGGTATTGTGGATTCCCGCTGTAGACAACGACGGCTGCAGTACCTGGTTGACTGGGAGGGAGCCAGCTCCGAGGAAAGAAGTTGGATTTCTTCCCAAGAGGTGGAGGACAAAGACCTTACCGATGGGTTTCACCTAGCACATCCATCCAGACCGGCTCCACGAGGCCGGGGCCGTCCCCAGAAACGAAAAGGGCCTCCAGGAGGCGGCCGTCAAGGGGGGGGCTCTGTGACGTTCCCAGCCCCAGGTAAGCGTGACCCGACAGGTGTAGCGAGTCTTACCTCTTCAGCGCCGACTTAAAAGGGAGTGAGACCCAGACAGCAGTGCGAAGTATTGAGCCAATGTTTCTATTGAGCCTTACTGAGCAGTTTTTTGTCTCCCGTCTCCCTGCTCGCCCTGTGTCTGTGATTCTCTCCCTGTTCCAGCGCCTCTCGTTCTCGCCTCCTTTCCCCAGCCCAGCTCCCGTTCCAGATCCGCCTGCCCTGCCCAGCCCTGTGTCCTGTGTCTTGCCATCTGACTCAAAATTTGAATTAGTACAGATCTTCACCCATATAATGTGTTGCCAATGGTTGGAAAATATCCACCAAATCATTTTTGAGTTAAGATGCTGACAATATCAAGTGCCTGAGGCTGACCTTCTCTTTGCTATCGCCATGTAGTGCTACTTCAATTTTGGGACAACATGTCTAAAAATTGGATTACTTCACCTATGTAATGTGTCTGAAAAAGATCCATATGTATTCCACAGCCAGGGAATGCAATTAGAGTTAGAGCTAGGGTGAGAGTTGAATTACAGTTAGGGTTAGGGTTAAGGTTTCTGCTAGGGTTAGGGTTAGTGTTAGCTGAACCCGAGCTAAGGTTAGGGTTAGCTGAACCCGAGCTTGTCTCTGCGGCAAACACAGGACATGAGCATAAGCTACTAAATGGAAAACTTTTCCTGATTATAGAACTTTTCTTGTCATTGTTTTATCTAGAGTTTCAACATGAATTGGTTGTCAAATTAATTGTTTTAGGAACCCTTAACAAAATTCATTTAATTATCCCTAAGGAAGTTCAATACAAATCTGTTTAATTAGTTTAAGCCATATATTAATGAGAACAACTTTAAATAGAACAAAATGCAATCCTTTTAATTAAGACTTCCAGTACTAAACTGTCAAGAGATATGAAATGCAAATCAAGCATTCAGATATAAACTATTGCTAAATTAATTAAAATTAATTAACCAAAAGGCCGGTTTGAGTAGGCAGATGCATACATTTGCCTAGAAAACTCTGGACAGCTCTGTGTTAGCTTTTATTGACGATGCTCAGGGCTTTGAGGACTTTCTGAATCACACCCCGCTTCCTGTTAAATGGCAAACAGAACCCCCCCCCCCTTACAAACACACACACACACACATACACCCCAGCAACTGTAAAAGACACAGAGCACTTCTCCATTAACAAGTGTAATATCTCGTTCAGATGAAGGTGTTGAAACAGCAATGTCAATGACATTGCTGCCAAGAGAGAGTGGCTGTTGTTCCAGGTTTCTGTATAAATGTCCAGCTCTATGAACAGATAACAACATACAATGTGATTAAGTTACCTCAGACAAAAACCTGGCAGATGAACAATCTTTTTCTCTGTCAGATCTTGGTGAGGAGAAAGCATATACTTTGGCTGACCTCCAGATCATGACATTACCACAGCCTCCTCCACTATGGATACCCACTTTCAACGCTCATCTCACTATCTGCCAGAGATGGCGGCTGTCAGGGTCAGGCGGCGTCGTCAGAAGCAGCTCGGTGGACCCTTCGTTGGTGCAGTGAACATCAGAACCACAACAGCCTAATACAGCACAGAGTGGACCTGATAGCCATGATGAAGAGTCTGAAGGCAATTAAATCCATCCCTAGCACGCTCTGCTTGTGGGGGGGGGGCTTCCCATAATCCCACTGTGATCACACTGTGGCCAGAGCCCACAGTTCAGCTGTAATCCTCAAAGAGGGCCAGCCATGCTAACGGAGTGCTGCGGACTCTTACAACGCCACCCCCCCCCCAAACCTCACCCACATCTTCCTCCTTCTCCTTCAAGTTCCACATGACTGGCTGTGATCATTAAAGCCGGGCTGCAGAACGAGCCTCTCAGTCCTGCCAGGCAATTATTTCTGAAGAGCTGCAGTGAAAACAACATGGCTGACCCAAACACACACACACACGCATATACACACACCGAATTATTACTTCCTGGGGGGAGCGTTTGTTGTTCCTCATCTCACGCAGGCTTCGGCGGCTCCCCCTAAGCTAGTCAGGCATCCCCCGAAAAGCCTCTGCACTTCGCAACATTGGCAGCATGTTGATGCTGGCAGGTAGCGAGAGCGAGGATGCCCTGATCCGCTCTCAGCCAACTTGCCGGAACCGACTGAGCACCATTGACGAGGTTCCGTGTTGGATGCTGCACCTAATTGCAAACATGAATATGTATTAGGACGGAGTTAAAGCATCTTCTGAATCTGAGCCGTCTCCTCTTTTGTGTACCAGACCGAGAACAATGTGTCTGTGAGTGTGTCTGAGGATTAGAACACTCATTACGGCTTGTTTAAGGGGATCAGATGAAGGTGAACGGCTGAGTTTATTTATCTGTCAGCAGGCGGCCATATTGGTGTACCTGGCTATACTCTCCACATCTTCCAGAAAGCCAGCGAGGAGATTGGACCTACCGCTGCCCCCAAAGGGTGAGGTATCCCCTCACTGGACGCCATCCTCCACCTTCTCCTCCTCCATCCACAACCTCATCACCTCTTGCGTGCTGACAGATGTACAAGTGTGCAGAAGCCAAGCTGAGCTTAAGGTGTCTCCTGAAAACATCATCCCTGAGGACAACAGGGGGGACATCATTAAATTGCACTCATTTACAATCAGACTAATTATTTTGATGTAAGAAATGTTCACAGACCACCTACACAATAACATAATGACCCTGACCCTCACTAAAATCCCTCCCCACCTTCCCCAGAGTGGGGCTGGGCCAGGCACTTCCTCCTGTAGCCTGTAGGAGGAGCCCTTGAGTTCCATCACTCACCGCTGGAGACCTTTGTACGCCCCCTTGTACACAGACAGCCACCATTTAGGAGCCATGGGGACAGGAGACTTTAAAAACACATAAATAGGGGAAGCTTGACAGCTCTGCTCACTATTAAAGGATTAGCATCAGATGGGAAGGAAGATGAGCTCCAGAATCTTCTGTGCTCGTCTGTGCATGTCAGATATTAAGGTAGGATTAGGGAGATTTATTTCATAACATAATTGACTGGGAAGTTTTCGATTAGATTTATTTCACTTTCTGAGCATTAATTTTTTGAATTTTATTTCTTAGTAGCTAAACTGCAGGCTAAATGCTGGCTTCTTATTTAATAAAATACAGAGATCTGAACCGAACATTTTTAAAAAGTATTTAACCTTATTGCCTCTCTTGAGGTTAAAAATAATTAGTTTGGCACCCACAGACGACCTTCAGACTCAAGCAAATTGTATCTCTCTCTTCCCCCACCCCCGACTCGCTGATAAATCGATATGCAGTGTGGTTTTTATGAAATGAGACATACCAAAAGCTGCCAGTAGAATGTGGAGGGGTAACCCAACGCATGACCTGCATGTATAAGGAACACCATGACCACACCCCAATTAACCCAAGGGAAAACATTCATTTAGCATCTGCTAAATAAATAAATGCAAATGTCCAAAGCAACATATAAGTTAGCTAGTCAGTACATCACAAGCATACAGCCTAGGGCTGCAGGTTTGGACTCTCTGCTTTCTCAATTGTACATCACTTTAGATTAAAGAGTTTTCTAAATAAATAACTGTAAATTACAATTGTACATTGTACATTTACCAGTAACAAGTAAAAGTTATGAAAAACAAAAGCTATACAGCAGAACTAATATCAGAAAATAATTAGTAATATTTATCACTAAGGGAATCTTGGAGGAATTATGTCAAAGCATAAAATATGATAGAGCTTCCAGTAATGCCAAGTGACATCATTTCAATAGAGCCGTTAATAAGGACAGAGAACCAGGGAAAGCCGGTGAAAGGTATGACATCACACTCCCACTAGACCCGCCCCCAGCTCCAGCAACAAGCCCCACCCAAAGAAAGCAGCAGGAGAGGGAAGAGGTTGGGGTCACAGAGGTGCAGGCAGATGCCGTGGGAATGAGCAGCGGATTTCCGGGCCCACCAAGGGAACAGGCACGGGGTGTTACATAAACATCACATTTACATTGATCGATGCATCGATTCGGTGAGCTTTAACTGACTTAGGTTGGGAATCTGAAGAACATTATTCATGCGGACGTTCACGCCGGTCCTATTTGTTACTGCTGAAAGGTAACAAGCCAATGAAGGTATTTTAGAGATGCTAAAAAAAACTCTATGCATTCGCATTCAGGCTCCCGGGACAATTCGGTTGTTCTATGATGAGACTCGTTCAAGAATAATGTCAGTGTCATATGTGTAAGACACTCCTTCGCAGACTCTTCTCCTGGTCTTCTGGCCTCCTGAGTAGCCACACTTCTCTCCTCCTGTGTCTGCTTATGTTACCAAATCAGCAACATTGGCTGGAACTCAAACACACACACACACACACACACACACACACACACACACTGACCTCATCGCCCTCCTCCCTGTGCCTTGCAAACAGGAGGGAATTTGCCATTTACCCAGTTTAACCACAACTGTGCATGTGGAAATGCCATTTGGGTAGCTAATTGATTTAATTTGGCCAGACAGGCTTTCAGGTTTAATGAGAGGGCCCTGGATTAATTACTATAGAGAGGCCACTAAGCATCGCAGATTGGTAGTGCTCGCGGCTCATCCGTCAATGGAGGACTGGCGCCCCCTACGGGGGGGGGGGGGAGGGGGCAACACAGCTGATTGAGTGGTGGGAGCAGAGCTTGAGCTCTCTCCCAGGGATGACGGAGAGCAAACTTTAAGCCAGCTAGCACTGAGCATAGGATGGATGTGACAGTTCCAAGCTCCTCCACCAATAGCAACCAATCTCAGCCCAACCAAAAACGGAAAGAAAGATGAAGAAAAAGAGGAAGTGAGAGGGTTTAGGGTGGTACTGTACAGCGGATACGGGAAAGCCCCAAGCCTCACTCCCTCCTCCCATACATCGACAGTAAGCTACAGTAACAGCTAATCGATCGCTCGCGAAATCCACCAGCCAGGCTGATCGATATCCCCGGCAATTAGAATCCTCTATCTGCCTGACTGCTGGGACCCCAGGCTGGCCCCGGAGCCCACAAACACCCAATTTAGTCATGGGCCTATCACTTAATTACTAAATCCCCCCTAATGCGTATTGGCAGGCCGCGGCCACGCACGGCTCCTGGGGGCCCCACTGACGCCGCGCCGCACCTTCGGCGAGATGCGAGCTCAGAGAGCCGCATACTCCTTATCCATCGGCCAGTTAAACATCTGATATCAAGGGGGGAGGCGGGGCTCGAGCTGCAAACTGACGAGGTAGACGCAGGGGCACGAGGGGTCCTTGGGGCAGGACTGCTGGCCCAATCCCAGTAACAGGCTGCAGTCAGACATTCGCAGACATTGGTATTGGTGAGTCATCATGACCACAGACACTGCAATGCAGTCATGTGCGGGGGTGGGGCATGTGGGGAGGCCTCAGCACCTGCCTGTTCTGCATGAATGACCAGTGTTCTCAGCAAGGTTCTCAGTACCCTATATCAAATATTAAGGAGTAGGACTCCCTCCCCCTACCCAGGACAGCAAATTTTACTGAGCACCTGTTTTCGATCAGATGATCATGTAAACGAGCCCCCACCACCCACCCCCTGATCAGTGAAATTCACTGACTGAGCCCCTCAAAATGTCTCTGCATGGCCCCGTTTTGACGACCACAGTCAATCATCTTAAAGGTACAGCCCACGTGCCCTGCCTGGGATACAGCACTACAGCCTTTCCGCTTCCTCCCCTTTAAAGTCTGCTCACACTTTGGCATACTTTGACACTGCACATATCACCCAAGTGCCAAAGAAGCTGTTTCCCATTCCTTTCACCTTTTATTCTGTCCCCCGCCAGCTAATTTCCCTTTACATGACGTCTATCTACCTGATTACACCCAGGAAGTGCACGGTTCAGTGCCTGTGTGAAAAAGAACTCTTTTAGCCTCTGAGACATCATTATCAGAATTACTTTTATATTATTATTCCTTTTTAACTTTTCACATAACGGCACAAACGTTTTCCTTCATTATATTGACAATTTATTAACTTTAACAAAATTAAAAAGTAACTTTTTAATGGGCGACGTCAAGGTCAGCCTATTTGCTGGAATTAGCTCTGCATGGACCCAGCATTAGTCCCTTTGGTCCACCATGTTTGTTCTGGCCTGGATTCTACTTTGCATCACCTCCCAATGTCTGCATGTAGCTTCTGCTGGGTCATTGTATCCCTGCCAATCCAAGGTGTCCGCATACATCGTCCCATCTGGGGTTAACTCCTACATCCCTGCATGCTAGTTAAGTCTTAATTCCGGCTGTACTTTTCCTTACCGGTTGTCATCTGGAGTTAATCCTTGAGGGCTCCGCCCGCTAGTTAGGTCGCAGGGTTAATCTCAGGGGTGAGCGTAGGTTGGCTAGCTGGCGTCTCGGGTTAATTCCGTGTGCGCAGATGCAACGGCCTCCTTGGGAGCAGCGAGGTTGACAGAGCCCCGGGCGCTGAATTGATGATGGGATTGCTGACGGACGGGCAGCGTGCTGGAGAGCGGCTTATTAAAGACCGCCCCGCGGCGCGCTCTGCTCCAAGGCCCGCCCGGCCCGAACCGTCTCTCTGACACCCCCCTGACACCCCCCTGCCACTTCTCGCTTCCTAATTGCCTTTTTGACACTGAGGACTTTTTTAAAACCCGAAACGCCGAGCGGGGCGTCACAGCAGCACAGTGGGTAGCACTGCGGCTTCGTGCCGCCGGGTTGGGGGTTCGACTCCCACTCTGCATGTGTGTGGAGTTTGCATGTTCTCCCCGTGTCACATGGGTTTATTTTGGGCTCTCTGGGTTCCTCCCGCAGCCCAGAGACACGCAGTGCGGCTAATTGGCATCTCTGTACTGTCTGTGGCGCGTGCGTGTCCTGCGATGACCTGGCATCCCATCCGTGGTGGATAGACCCCCTGCGTTTTGCTTGGAAGATGGATAGATGGATGAGACGAAGAGCCTCATGCAGCTGATGAGCCACAATATTAACTGCATGTGTCACATTAGCCCACAGAAACATTCAGGTGCAGCTGAAAAGTGGGTGGTTCACATGCCACGTAAGCAAATATTAATCCCAAAAAGGAGGCTGAGAAATCACCTGACGAAAGATCAGAACCCCACTGAGATCAGAATGATGAAACACCCTCAGGATGATCTAATGAACAACCAGCAGGTTTGGCATTTCTCCCCCCCCCCCTTACTAAATCTGCATCATTATGGTGTCTCTGTCATAACAGTACATAGCTTCCATTTTCTAATCAGGAGAGGCTGTGGCCTGGCAGAGAAATGCAGTTACACAAATATACAGCTATGCATGTGTGTGTATATGTATGTGTTACTTACTGGGTTCTCCACGTGTACCTGCAACGTGCGCTTCTCATAAAACATTCAGGACGGAAGGGCTAGGTGTTATTTTCAAGTAAGAGAAAAAAATAAAACAGGGAAAACAGGCACCAGGTTTGCAGGGAAATACATTGGTGGATAATAGGAATAATATTATTCGCGCTCGTCATGGCGGGAGCCTGACTCTCCCCCTCATTTCAGGTTATTAAAATAACGAGGAGTCACATGGCGTCTGCTTGCCCGTTCCCGCGGTGACAGGCATCAGCATGAGTCTATACCTCACGGCCACTTACAGATGTGTAAACAGCGAGCCGGAATGCTGTAAGCATCTATAAAACAGTGTTGAGTTGTGGCGAGGCGTCAGCTGGCCCTGTCCACGTGATGGGGGGGGGGGGGGCATCAATCTGGGCGGGAGTGGAGTGGTTCGGGCGTGCTTAAACAGGGGCTGTAAATCACTCGCCATGCGGCCCGGGTTGGCGCAGTGACAGATAGCCCCGCCACACTCCATTAGACTCGAGCGTGTGGCGTGTGCACGCCAAAATAACAAACAATTAGTCACGTGACCGGTCGACGGCGGTTATGCCGCCCGCTCTGCAGATTAGCCATTCGCGACAGAGTCCTCCCGCAGACGGCTTCGACTTAAAAGAAAGTGCCACACGATCTGTCAGAATTTAAGAAGCAACTTCCTCTCTCGGTGTGGTGGGCGAGGGGGCAGGTTTGACTTTTGGAACGCACTCCTGAAGAGACCAAATGCTCCAAGAACAGGAGCCGCCCCATGAATCATGGGACAGAGCGCGATTCAGTGGTTAGGTACTTTGGATAAAACGCTCACCGGTTTGAATCCCATACTCTTCAGAGAGCAAGGCATTTAACTCCCTGAAAAATGCTCCAGGGGCGCTGGAAGAATCGCAGAACTTTTCTTCTCCCGAAAAGGAGAACAAGAGGCAAACACGAACACAGTAACTGTTCTTGTACAAATGGCAGGTAAAGTATCATCGTCAGTCTGACCAGCAGAGCCTCCAAAGCAGCTGGAACATCACTGAAAATGAGACACTGAGGCATGTTAAGCAGCATCCCCATTTGACACATACTGATGTGTTCGAATGTCCCTTGATGTAAATGTATCAGATTAAACACCATTAATACGGCTTTCTAATGTCCCACACTAGGTGCCTGTTACCCAGGGGTCTGTTCTCCGCCAAAACCAGCATAAGCCTGTGACTGAGAGCTCGACCCAGTGTCGTGATTTAACCTTAACGGCCAACATGCTCCACCTGTGCCGGTGCTCTGATTTCTTGATGTTATGTCTTCTTCTCCCTCGTCTAATCTAGGTCCCACATGCTGCTGAAGTAACCAGCCACACACGTGCGTCTCTGATGACTGGAGTGATAAATCCGAGTGCCACTTTCAGTCTTGTCAGTATCAAATCATCGGGACGCGAATCAAGTCTACGGCGCAGGCGAGGAATGAGAGGAATGGGGAGAGAGGATCTGAAATCAGTTCACGTCGAAGATCCGCCACAGAGAGCCGGGCATCTCTCATCAGCGCCGTGGGTGTGGGGGGGTCTGGTGACCGATTCCAGAAGATATGAAGGGTGGAAGCGATAGGGAGATGAGGTGTGTATATGTTGGGTGTCAGGCAGAATCAAGGCTGATCAGACTGTCTGCCTGTGGCTGAGCATCACGAGGGCCGCCAGCCGCCCAGTGTGGGAACAGTGAAGCTCCAGGGGACGTGCTCAGAGATGCAGGAGTCTAAGGGACTGATTGCAATGACGACAGGCCACATCCCACTGGCCGCCGTTCTGGCGACTGCCCTCATTCCTCCCGCTGCCCCCCAGAAGGGCTCCTCTAAAGCAGAGGTTCCAAGCACAAATAAACTGTGTGATCGATTGGCAAATTGTATTGTGGGGAACGCAACCCCATGCTCGGCCTACTTTATTGGGAGCACCAAACCTTGGCTTTGTGTTGCTGATGGAATTTGACCCTCAGAGAAAAATAACTGGGGACTACTGGTCTAAAGGCTCCTCTAAAGCACATCTCACGCTTGCATACAGAACCGCTCGCCTCCTCCACTGATCCCATAAACCAAAAGCCACACTTGAAAAGACCTCGTCAGTTGAATGTCTTTCCAGAGACCAAAGCCCTGCTGCTTGAAGCCCATGGAGTGAAACAGCCTGAATATTTCCTTACATTATTTTTAATGTCATTTGTATGGGCCTCATGATTCCAGTAAATCAAAGCCCTCTATCGCGTCTGTGTCAGGTACTGCCGGCCTGAATGACCTAGTTTAGCTGCAGCGTTTGGTACCAAAAGGTACTGCCCTTCCCATCAAGAAAGTTTAACCATACTGCCTGGCCATTTCAGACATTTGAGTGTTAGTTACACTTGCAGATCTCCCTCCACTGAAGCCGGGATGGTGGTTGCTCCCCCCACCCCAGAAGATCCACCCGCATTCCCCTCTCCGTGGCCAGCACGTTTCAGACAGACGCGCTTGGTCGGCATGGTTACACAATGGCATAATTTACTTCAGGGCTTCATTTACTCTGATGACAGAAAGCAGGGCGAAGTCGAAATATTATCAGAATACAAAAAGAAAGACTGCAGAGGAGAGGCTATACATAGGAGAATGTGTGTGTGTGGGGGGGTGCTGGATCTCTATCTTCCAGGCCTGCTCTGAAGCCCCCCCCTTCCCTGGAGCTCCACTCCGGCGGTCTAACGGCACAAGTTCTACGGTGCATTATTACACTCAAGTGTGTAATATCTGTAATGGGATAATATCACTTCCTCCCGCCGATGATGCATAACAATAACACGGGAGACCGCTGAGCTGTGGACAGCGGCAGAAACGAAACTCTTTGTCCAGATGGGGCTCCAGCTGCCCGGTGGCCCCAAGCGAAGACCCCCGCAGCAGGAAACAGAAGCTGCAGAGCGGGGGCCTGCGTCTGCGCCGGGAACCCCGTACAGGCCACAGTGCTAACCAAGCCCTTTTTATTAGAAGGATAGAGCTAGATAAAGACTCAATCAGACGGGGCCCTGATGATCTCGAAAAGTGGAGGTAAATAAATAAATGGCAAACAGTCAAGAGAATGATGTGGGGGGGGACACATCCTGCCGGTGTCATGACGACCGAGACGCACCTCACGGCTGCATACATTACCGTGGCAATCAGCGTTAAGCTGCAGTGTAATTTTCTAACTCCCCATTTTCCCCCCCGAACCTCATCACACAGACGACACCCCACGGCTATTTCTGATGAGATCCGCGGTTGTTTATAGACCAAGCACACTCC
>JAABNX020000008.1:16076098-16134458 GCA_015163995.2 Mormyrus lacerda
CCCCCCCCCCCCCCCCCCCCCCCCCCCCCCCCCCCCCCCCCCTTTGGTCTCTCCCACATCCAATTATTTCTAACGCGTGCCTCTTTTTACAACAACAAGAGCAAATTTAATTTTAATGCACTCCAAAAAACGAAAAAGGGCAAAAAAAATACATCTATTCTTAGATGGAGAAAGAAACTAGCGTTGGGTGGTTGGGAATTACGGACACAACCCTAAAAACGCTGCAATGATAAAGCAAGAGGCAGGCCCCCCCGGGTACACCCATGCGTATTTTCTTCACCTCATGTCAGACAACGCTGTCACATGGACACCTGCTTAATTGAAACCGGGGACAACAGTCACACTGCGACATGCATGCTGAGATTAAGGTCATGCACGCGTGCACGCCACTCAGCCAATTGTCCAAATCAAGCAAGCAATTAAAAAACAAAAATAAAAAAAATTGGCAATTCTGTGTGCTGCCAGCCGGAAATAAAATGGACCAAACCCACAATGAGGTCCGAGGCCCAATATTTTTCTAATTGGATGAGTGCTTTGTCTTGCTGTCAGGGCGGCAGGAAAGAAAGAAATAATAAAAAAAAACAACAAAACCCAGCTTGGTTGTTCCCTGAAGGAGAGAGCTGTCCTTTTATTAGCCTGGGCTGAGCCTCGCATGCGCGCTCCGGCTCTAACCTTTCAGCAGGCGTTTGGAACCGCAGCTGGCAAAGCAGGAAAATGCAGGGGAAGACGGACCCTCTACCTAAGGCCTCTGAATTCATCACCCCCACACTTCAGAACAACTCTCGTCCTTTTTCTGTGCGGCCAGACCAGCTTAACAGTGCTACTGGGCCCAGTTCGGCGCTCTGGACCCAGTTCTGCAGAGGCGATTAATAGTTCCTACTGCCTGCTCCTTTCAATCAGACGCCTTATTAACAATCATTGGGCTCTCGCTTTGGCCTATCAGTCACCTGCGGGGGGGTGGTAGTGGGGCGACAGTCGTGCACAGGTAAAAAACATTCCTATTATGGAGACAAAGGTGGGAACACTTCTGCCTGGGCTGGGCTCAATTATTCCCACCAGTATCCAGGGGAGAGTCATCACAGCCACTCATGGGAAGCGGCTGTTCTGTTCCTGACACTTTCTCCTTCTGTGATTGGGCGGCAGGGGGGGTCAGAATGCAACACAACGCCCACATGTGGCCACAGTAAGGTGTTACAGACACCATGTTGCGAAGGCAGGCTGTAGGAGGCGGACACACGCAGACAACACAACTCCGATTGAAAACGACAGGGTCCAAACCAGGAGCACAAAATGGGGCAGAGGCCAGAAAACAGAACCCTCTCAGATCCCATCGTGACATCAGAAAGGAGATGCGATTGTCAGTAGTGAGAGGCTTCGAGAGGCAAAGCGGAAAGCCTTTGGCGGTCAACTGTGTGGAAAATCGAGCACAGACAATGGGGCGCGTCGCCGAGATCAGGGCCAGAGGCGAGGATCAGGGCGGCTCCAAGGGAACACCCCGGGCCAGACTGGAGAGCCGGGAGGAGCTGGAAGGGCAGGAGGAGAGCTGAGGGTGAGCCGGGGGGGAGTTGGGGGCACAACCGGGGCGAGTCATAACCTACCTGCAGGTGGCGGGGGTAATGCCAGCTGGTTAGTGGGGTCACCCTTTTGTGGTCCTGGCTTGCTTGGAAGCAGACATGCCAACACATACAGCAGGGAAAGTGATCAAGGATGGTTGCTGCACATCTGGCAGCTTTAATTGTAATTATAAATTCATGCATATGTTCAAGATAATATTGTTTGAAATGAACAAGAAGGCTCCTGCACACTTTCCATGGCAATGGAAAGAACTGTTGGGACCAGAGGCGGGCAGGGGTTGCCCCAGCCCCAGAAGATGCAGCCCTGGGCACTGTCCCATCTTGCCCTTGCCAGGACGCGTCACTGGCTGTAACTAGTCAGCATATTCCTGTACTATCTTTCCTTTCTCCAAACATATCCAGACACCAATCTCAAATTCTTACTTCTCCGCACTGTGTAGGAACACTGAATTAAGAGTTAACTGCTTCAAAAGAGAACACTTGTTCACAGCAAGCTCTTCCTGGTTCTGCTGGTTCTATTTCTGAGAACAGGGGCTCCACAAAAAAGGACATAAATCAGCTATGGTCCATCTCTTGACGACCAGTGGCTCTTCAATGGGACAAGCCGTTTAAGGGTTACTCAGATGACTGGGTGGTTTGTCTGGATCCCTAAGACAAGCTCTGTTGTATTGGCTGCTGGAATGGTTTGACATTCCAGGCCGAGCAAAAAACAAAACAAACAAAAAAAAAAAAGGCTGTAAAAATTCTGATTGCAATGGTTTAGACCAGTATCTGGTGTCCAGTATCCTGCAGATAGCTAGTGGACCTAAGAGGCCTCATTGCTGCTGTCCTCAAATTGTTCTAGGCTAAAAGAATCACCTCTCTGAATGTTTTTCTTCTCAAACTCTGGAGATAGGTGTGTGTAGGCAAGTTGCCACCCTCACCAACAAGACAGACAAAGTCCTCTGGGCATGCACACACACCTACACACATACGTCTGTATTCATGTCTTTGTGGGGACCGTCCATTCATTTCTATGAGCAAAACCATAATCCCAACAAAGACAACCTTCACCCCTACTCTGGTCTGACTGTAAGCAGAAATAACCAAATAAAATGCAAACCTTTTGACATTTTTAGGTTTTTGATTGCAGTCACAGATTTTTATAAAAACTGAGTTTCCTTTTGTGGGGACAGAGAAAATATGAACCCCACAACGTCAAAATAACAAGTTTTTATCACATCGTGGGGACATTTGGTATATACATAACCCACACACACACACAAAATATGCCAACATCAGAGGACGAAAATGGGCTTCCTATCCATCAAGAGATGATTTCCATTCATTTCCAGCTAAACATAATTTATATGCGAATTAACATCCCCTCCCTTGAAGGACAGGATGTCAGGATAATGTCACAGCGACTAGGTCTGAGAAGCAGACTGCTAGACGTGCTTGGCTTAAGATCTGGAAAGCAGGACGGAAGACAGGATGACAGAAACCACAAAGCCATTGGGCATAGGAATGGTGAATTGTAAACGGGACTGTATACTAAACCTGCTCTATGGTGCTATTGGAAATGGACATTATTTTTCAGAATGGTAGCTTTAGTTCATCTTACTTTTGGAGGGTGAAACTCTAGAGTGTTCTAAGTTGTTGATCCTGGTAGCGCTTCCAGCATCTTCTCCAACAAGTCCAGATGAATAAGCCTCCCCATCTCAGGCTCTCTATGCTGGGAGCACAGAGGAGGGTCGGATGGTGGTAGGTAGACATTCGGACCACCTGCAGGGCAGAGACAGGCTTGGCCTAGTTTACATCCTGCTCATGTCGTTTATCTCCCTCACCTTGAGTCTGCTATTTTGACCCTTGTTTGGCAGACTTTTCACAATTAGGTCAGAATGGCCCATGTTCTTCATGGTGACGGCCCCCTTTACAATGCAGTGAGCGGCCAGGGGCCCAGTAGCCATGGCTGCTGTGTATCCTCAGTATCCCCAATGATTTCTGTGGCTATCGCAGGTTAATGGGGGGGGGGGGGGCTTGGAGCCCCAAGAGACATATAAAGGTGAAGCCACATGATTCATTGGAGGGTCAGTGTCGTTACTAGCCAACCAAAAGGAGCTGTTCTTTTACCCAGCATCTAACTCATGTCCATCAGCATAGGTGTGAAATTCCCACTGTATTTGCCCTATGTGGCGAAAGCTAAAACCCAGGCCACAAACAAAAGCCATCACCAACACCTGCCACTGCCTGTGCTAAGGAAAGTGGAGTCTTGACATTACGTGGTTGCACACGTACGCATACTAGTTGTTCATATACTGCTACGATTAAATGCAGCGCACCATGCAAAAAACAAGTCTGGGAGCCTTTTGTAAGAAGCCGTGCTTTTAATGAACAGTGAACATGTAAATTGCGCGGATGAATTATGAGCCAGCCCATTTGCAAACTTTGCAAGGAACTGACAAACAAAACTGTTAATACTACGCAGACAATTGCTCTGTCCTGCTTTGGACTGGCATTCCCTCCAGGGTGCCCCCTGCCTTCTGCTCTGTGTTTCCTGGGATAGGTTCCTTGTTCACCTGAATCTGGAAAGTGGATATGAATGATGGCCTGTCAAATGACAACCCTACTAAAGGCCTTGACGCCATGTCTACATAAATAAACCTGACATTATACACCGTTGGTGAATGAATTTTCTCTCTAGTACTATAGGATTACTGTGTGCCATCGAGTTACTCCTGGGAACCACACAGATGCTCCAGAAGCTTTCAGTCTTCAGCCTTGAGTCCTCAGGCTTCCCAAAACATGTTCATCGTTGTGTTTGAATCCACCCATCCTCTTGCTGGCTTTCCTCTTCCTCTTTTATCATCTGCTTTTCCAAAGAATTTGGTCTTCCCATAAAATGCCCAAAATAAGATCCAATCTGGTCATCAATTCAATTTGAGAAAAGGTGAAATTTCGCATCTCCACAAAGCATCCCTGGTATTCAAATATATACTTCCCTCCATTTTGGTGTGTGTTTCACATTAGTTGTTACGATGGTGGGTGTCCGTCCAAAGAAACAGGAAGGGCATTCTACACTGTCACTCCACAAGTGGTTTCTGCTGTCTTCCTTCTCGTTGAGCTGAGATCATTTAAGCAGTGTCATCATTTACATCATGTGTATCACATGTTCATTCAAGGAAGCTATTGAGCTTTACGTTTCGGATCACTTATGCATTTATAAAGCCTTGCAGGCTTTACTGCAGAGTCAGACAGCAGAGGGAAGTTTCTGACCTTCTGCTTCCAGTATCAAGGGCAAGACCTCGTCCACCACACTGGACATCAGTGAATATAATCGGCTGTGACATCTCAAACCCCACATTAGCCAGCAGAGCATTCAACCATTTACAGATGTCAGAGACCTCAGCCAAAGGTCGGTGAAGCATGCACTGTGCTCAAATAAGAAGGCATGACACGATAATATAAAATCTATTATTTGTTGGTGACTTAAAATAATTAACAATGAAAAGTACTCTTTCCCACATGCACCCACCCTCCAATCCATCCACCAGTAGATCCTGGAGCTCTTACCAGCATACTCAGGGCCCTGGATGTGATGGCAGTCCATCGCAGGGCGAGCACACAAAAATACACACACACACACACACACACTTACTTCAACCCCCTACCCAGCAATAACCTTAACCATAAGTAATCAAACAAAATATGAGACTATTGGCATTTTTAGTTTTTTGATTGCAATCACAGATCTTTGTGGGACATGAAAAGCAATGTCAAAATGACAGGTCTTTATTACATTGTGGGGGACCGAATGGTAACGTAATATAAACACAATCCACACACACAAACACACACAGGTTTGTAATTATATCTTTGTGGGGACACTCCATTCAATTCTAGGGGCGAAAACACTAATCTTAACGATGATGACCTTAACCCCTACCCAGCCTTAACCTTAACCCTAACCAACCAATCAAAATGCAAGACATGACATTTTTAGTTTTTTGATTGCAATCAGTTGTTATTTATAAAATTGAACTTCCCTTGTGAAGACTGAAAAAATGGTTCCCACAGTGTCAAAATAACAGTTCTTATTGCATTGTGGGGACATTTGGTCCTACGATGTAGTACAGACACTCCTCACTTAACAGTCAACCTGCCGGACTTAGGACCAGCTCTCCGACCAGTCAGTATTGTACACTGCTCGAGAACTTTGGTCGTGAAAACAGCAGTGCGGTGTTTCTGTTCTATTCTATCTTTGAAAGCAATGGCTGTAAGTTTTTTACTTGTTGAATATCTTAGTTAATATGTACAAATGACATTTATTTTCTACATGCTGTTCAGTAATGTGCAAAAGGACACTAACAGTGACTCACTGGATTGCAGTGATGCTAGTTTGCGATACATGCCTATATATGTTAGCGTATCATTTATTTGTAATTCCGTTGATAATTAATGTTAGCGCTTACTGGTGGTACTACAACCTTGCTATGCTCAATAAGAGATCTCCTAAGTTTTTTCTGTGTTTGATTTATTACATTTTCACTTGTCACAAACGGAGAAAACACGTACTGGGAACAGTATACTGCTTATTACAGTGTAACAAACACTACAGTATAAATATTTATAAATATACTAAAAATGTCAAAATGGTGAAAAGGTGACATGAAAACAATATCTAAAGATAGTTGACACAACCCACTACCAGTACAGAATGCCTGAAATATCAGTGAGGGACGGCTCCTCACTTACCAACAATTCGCTTAACAACCGAGTCGGAGGAACGAAACTCGGTCATTAAGTGAGGAATGTCTGTGTATACATAACCCACACACACAGGCACACACAGACACACACACACACAGGCACAAACATGAAACCTGTATATACAAACTCCACATAACCACATCCTCCCCCTACGAAAAACATGCTAAAATATTTTAAAATCTCCATTTAAAATCTATTTTCTCAAAATAGAATGATCGCATCATGCATTCTCCAAAATATCGGTCTCCATTAAAGATCATGGGAACGCCGGAACAGTCCTCTGAGCAGACGCTAATGAACTTAAACAAAGCATCATTTTTTAATAGATATTAACAAAATCAAGAACTTTACATATTCCCCAATGTAAAATGTCAATGCTGTAGACATGTTGCTAGTTAAAAACCGAAGTGTAATAAACACAAAGTGATAAAACAAACACGTATTTATGATAATGAGAGGAGAGGAATGTATTTAGCTTTGGAAAAAGACAGCAGCAAGCAAGGCCGTGGAGGCCTGGGCCTCGCAGTGGGCTGCATGCCCGAGTGGTGAGCTCCTCTACCTGCCAGCCACCCTGCGAGCTCCCCAGCCGTTGTGCATGGCTCCATCTTTGCAGGAGCCCTTGCTACTCACTTCATTACTGACAAACCACACGTTCCTGGAGGTCCAGATATTGAACCACAAAAGAAGCAGGGAGAAAAGCAAAAGAAAATCAATCTGCTTTAAAGATTGGCTTGCTTGTCTGGGGTAGCTGGAGTTCTGTCCTCAGATGGTGTGCCAGTGCCCCCCCCCCCAGATGCTGCCTGAGCCAATGATTCTGCAATATTAAAACACCTTCCATTCACATTTTGATACCAATCTACAACAAATGTTAAATAATAAATCACCTCTCACCATAAGACAAGAGCTGGTATTTTGAATTTGGACCAAATCACCTTAAATCGGGTATGATCTGTATGGCCAGTAAGACAGCAATCCAGAGACAACATGCTTAACATACATCAGTAAAAGCTTCAGAAATGAACACACAGAACAGAGTTCCTTACCTCTCACCTATTTATGTCAATTTTACAATTTTGCCGTATTTCTATCCAAAATGAACGGTGTTTCATTTACACTTGACCTTTGGTCGACAGTGACTCTTTACGCAACACACTCTCAACAAGCCAACAGGCGTTAATAAAAGCCCTGATGGGCAGTAATGTTGTGCTCGTCCTAAGAAAGAGAGGGAGAAGGAAAGGGAGGGAGAATGAGGCAGAAAGATACTCAGAGAAAGTCAGATTGCCAGTCCAGGTCCATACGGACACAGATGTAAACCATACCCTCCCATATGCTGTCATGAGAACAACGCAAAGAGAGAAACTCAGATCCAAGATGGAGGTCACGGAAAACTCGCAAGGCGATCCACTGGGCTATTCAATGCATATGGACAAAAGTCATAAAGACAAAAACGCAAAAAGAAGGTGTCGGCTGGTCGCCTCCTCTCTCTCCCACCGACAGCCACTGCGATCGCCTCCCATCTCAACTCACCCTGTGCTACCATCGCTGAGAACATCCCGGCGCCTTCCTGAATTCAAGCCGGGGCGAGGAAAATGAGGCGTCCTCGGGATCTTGAACGCGGGCGGCTCCTCCGTTAGCTCGGAATCTCCCTTTTCTCTGCGCCATCCACCCCGATAACCCAGCGTGGTCTTTCTTTTCCTTACAATCTCTCTCTCCCCCTACTCTCTCTCTCTCCATTCTCCCCTCCTTAACTGATCAATACTTCATTTAAATCATGACATTAACACACTACAACAGAAAAAAAAAAGATTGGAACATCGAAGCCAATCCTATGCTCGCTAGTGAAAGTGAAAATGTATTTTTCATGTGTTTAGAGGAAAAAAAACAATAAAATGAATATAGAAAACAAAAAGATAAATGAATGTACAGGTGTGGGGGAGTAGGGCAGAATTATTGCTTTGTTTTGAACTTGACAAACTTCAGGCTCAGTCCGGGAGCCGAAATTGATAACTTCTCAATAAAATCCCGAAAACGTGTGTTTGCCTCTCACATCAAACACAGCCAAAGCTTGAGGAAATGTCACACGTACAGGAAGAGGAATTAGATGGACAATCTTGCTTTCATGGAGTCTTTCCACCTACTTCAGCACCACCGAAGTATAAGCAAACTTCTGCATCGTAATCTGTTCAAATACAGAAACATGACACCAGAAATAAGACCCAAAATGTACTCGTGCAGACATCACTGCTCAACTGCAATCATGTATTAATCATACGAGATGCCTGCAAGCACCGAAAAGAGAAACAATAATGGTGTGTGAGGGAGAAAGCAACAAAGCCATGTGACACAACGACACGTCTGTGGCAACCAATGAGCAATTAGACAGGCGAGGCTGACGTTATTGATCTAGACTTTTTTCCTGTGAGCTAACAGCTTTGGCAGATGGGTGACGTTACGGTAGTATTAAGATTAGAAGGTGAATGGTGGTGGTGGTGGGGGGGGGGGGATCTCACCCCCAGGCCCCGCATTTCAAATGGTAACTGGTCCTTACCATTTAGTCCAGTATTGATCTCTTGTTATGTATCACTGGCCTTCAGAGTCACAGAGAAGCAGGAAGGAACGCAGACAGCAGACAGGCTAAGGGAGACACAAAGAGGTACCGGCCTGCTTCCGAGAGACACTGAATTTTTCCTTCAAGTTATTCAGTCCAGCAGTAAGATGTCATCAGCATCCATCAGTACAACAAAGACCAGATGGGATAATATGAAAAAAGGACAAATATGAAAATCAATAACTACCACAAATTGTAATAAAAAAATTCACAGCTCTATTTTCAGATACGTTTTTGTCATGAAGATCGCCGGTGGCGAGTCACCCCCTGCCGCCCCCATGCAGAGAGCGAGCGCATCTTGGCAGCCTGGGGTAACTGCAGCCCCACGTCCACGGCAGGGAGGGACTCACCAAATCAGAGGGGCTCTGTGCTGCCAGCAGGGCAAGGAGGAAGAGAGGGTGTGGGCGCAGGGGAACAGCAAGGGGAAAGTCAGACGCTTGCTTCCAAAAATAAAGCAATTCCCGTGCAATCCCACATCCCGCAGGATGCCGTATGGAAACTACCCTGGGGGACACAGATAACTGGACCAGATGGGGACTGGCAAACTAGTCTGTAACCACCTGACGCACCATAACATACAGCGGCCTGAAGAAACGGCTCGGTGCCTGGAACGTGTCAGTTTAACAACGCGGGAACCTGCTGTTTATTTTCTCCTGTTCATTTCGACTTCTTTAAAATCGGCACGTTCTTAACACAAAGGCCAAAAGAGGCAGAATGACAGAGAGCGTAAAAATAAATTTAACGAATGCTGCACACAAATAACCAACGAACGTGTCCTCTAAGAAGACCGCCGCCCTCCACAGGTCTGAAACATCTCGGCAAACAGCAGCTCCGGAGAGCTGTGAGAGGGCTGTCAGCATCTCAGCCCACATCAGCTCATGTAGAAAACAATCCGGTGGGCTCCATTCGCCTTTTTACCCCACCTACAATGGTCCCGACATCTTAACCACCTCTCTCATATACTCCACTGTCTTCCCATTTACCAACATTACATTTCTGAAAGAGACCATCACAAGATATCGAATTCGCTATTGAACTCCAGCCACACTTAGGTCACCGAGTCAAAAATGCTTCTTGGGATTTGAGAGGTAAAGATCTTACATGGGTTTTTGAAATAGGCCTTAAAATAAAATGACACAATAAAAATATGATGATGCATGATAGTGTGGAACAAAAGTAGAATTCTAGTTCATTGAAAATCCCTTGGAAAATAAATTTTATTGTTTTGGGAATTTTCAACATTTTGTTTCATTTGGGAAAAAAAGGTAATATTTCAAAATAAGTCAAAAAGCAAAATAACGTGGAACAGAGCAGAATGTGATTGCTGATTCCCGGCTGCTTTGAGCAGAAAGACACCTTAATATTTGGATTTTTCACGTCACTCGCTGCTAAAACCCTAGCAACCACCATAGCAACACATCCCAGCGTCAACGTGGTGTGCATGGCAAGTTCTCTCCTGCAACTAGCCATAGAGGGGAGGTGGGAGAGGAAAAGGGTATGCTTCAAAGAACAGAATTAAATAGCCAGCGAGAATTTCAGATGAGCAAATAAACAAAAACAGAAATGACAAGGAGAGACTGAATCAATAATTAGGGAGCACAGTGTGGGTGACAGGTCTGCCTTGTCTGGCCAAAAAGACAGCTCAGATAATGGCTGAGTGGATGAGAAATGTATGTTCTGCGGTAACATCTACACACATGCATAAAATGGCTAACATCCCTATATAAATTGCATAAACAGGGAGGACTCCACACTCCCCAGGTGGAGGCAGCTGAAGAGGTAGAACATGTGGAGTTCTCTACCGGCCAGGGTCACAGCTTCTACAGGTGGAGCTATACGCCCCCCCGCCACCCCCCTAGCAGGGCAACCTCAGAGTGAACCCCGCTTCTGTCAGAAATTTGGGCATCCCAGCATCTGGTTTCCTGGCTCTCCCCAGACACTCTGGGCCCAAGTTCTGATGAGTTCAGTCAAAGCTCATTAGGTTTACGGCCCCCAGCCTTGGGGTCCCCGGAGACGGGGTCCAAAGTATGGGCCCCTCCGTGACAGGAAGCCACGGGGGCTCACGGGCAGACAGACGCTTTACTGCCCTCTAGCTCTGAACCCCGCAGGTAAAGGAAGGACCACTCCCGCCCCCCCATCAGAGCCGAGGGGCCCCACCGAGCACACCTGCATATGGCGTTTGCAGTCTGGAGAATGAAATTAAAACCCATCCATCTACTCCGGACCTGCAGATCCACGCATGACGGAGGAAAGAGGGACTCGAAGGCTCATGTGGAACCAGGAACCATTCCACGCTTGAGTTAACAAAACCATAAAATATATATATATATATACAAATATATTTCAAAAAGAAAGAGCAGACAGGTCGGGTTTCGCCGTGTGCCTTTGTAGTCTCTCCGCTCTATGCAGACGGCTTTACCAGAGTGACAGCCTGCCGGTTGGCTGCATTACTGCTTCCTTTATCGGGAACATTCATACATTCACTCCCAATCAACACCCCTGCCGAACCGTACACATCAATTATATCATCCCCACCACCCACTCAAAAACCAGCCCACTTCTATTACATTGATTGTCACTCACAGCTGCTCCAAGTTACACAGGGTGTCGCAGTCATAACATATGGGTCCGACAGGCCGTAAAGTTCACCGTGAAGGGTTATCTCAAGCTTTTTCCCACAAAAAAAAGAAAAAAAAAAAAAGAAAAAAATACACACACACATTTTCAAAGTAGGACTATGAAAAGAGACAAAATTACGCAGCTATAAACAGACATGCAATGTCTCATAAAATGTCGCCAAATTTAAGTTCCTGTGCATCTGAATGCGGCATGAGTCCAGCCTTTTGGGTCATCATGCCCCTCACCGCCACATCCAGGAGAACCCGCACAAGTGAGGGCCTTTAAATAATAGGTGGACGTGGATGTGTCCAGTAAGAATTTATTGCGAGCTGGGCCAGGAGCACGCTCACAGCAGAACACGGAGACGCTATTAAATAAGTATCTGGCTGACCCATGGTTTTAGGCTGCTGGGTCCCTGACAGGCTGCAATAAATGCGTTTAAATCTTCATTTCAGGGGAATAAAAATGTGGGATCCTATTCAGTAATTCAGGTGGTGCCTCTGAAGGAGGATTCTGCTTTGCAACAGGATGTTACATAGATGTTATGCCTGTGATCAGAAGGTCGCTGGTTCAAATCCCTGGCTTGGTAAAGTGATGTCACCGTTGGGCCCTCAAGCAAGGCCCTTAACCCCCAATTGCTTCGGGGTCTTCTCAATTGTATGTCGATTTGGCTAAAAGCATCTGCTAAATAAATAAAATGTAGTGGTATGTGCACTCAGCCTCACTCTGGGACCAGTGCATTCATTAAAAAAAATATGAAACAGAAGGTGTGAGCAGCAATAGGGAAACATCTCAGAGAATGAGATAAGTCAGATGGTAATGGTGGCTTTGGGTTGAGTTTGAGGACCATGAGTGCTCCCTTCCTGAGCATATGAAATGACACAACCTGTGCCCGACACCTAGCCGCACCCGTCGCCATTTTCTCATGCGTAATTCCGGCGGCTGCCCAAGAAGACTCATTACCGACGGAGTCCGGGACGAACGGCGCCGGGGCTGTGTGTCGCAGAGATAAAAAGCTTAGCAAATGAAAAGAAAATGGGAAAACACGCTCAGCCGATCCCTTCGCCTTTGATGCGGCCGGGAGGGGGGGGTGTCGGACGCACGAGCGGCCCCCGAACTAGCAAGGCCGCAGCGTTAACGGTAATTAGCAAGGCACACAAAGGGGGATTATAACGGGCGGATTAATCCCAGCAACGAGGCAGCAGCCGCTCCCAATTACGCGGAGGCGCGCTCAGAGCGAGCATGTGACACGCACGCGCCGCTGTGTCTGGGCAGAACAAAGAGGGAGCTTGTAGACGTAAACAAAGAATATTCTGGCACGGAAACTCAGATCAATCAAAGTCAGAACAAGGAAATGTAACTTGGTAAGAAAAAGATTATGTATTCGGTCTTTGGGACTAAATGCAATATGTTAAATTATTTTATTTTTCACAGGTACTGGGTGGTGCTGACTGTATGACCTGCCAGAGAGTAGTAGCAGCAAGGTCATTACGAAGCGCTTTTAAAAACTCCCTCACGTTCTGCTCACGGATTAGCCTCACTCTGCGCCCGTAAAATAAATCACGGGAAAAGTAGGTAGCCTCGACGTGCGGGGGACTGTCAAGACTGTGTCGCTCTCACACGGAAAATGCACCTTCGTGCCTTGTCGTCTGGTCATGTGGCCAAGGTCGTCAGACTGTTGCGCAATGAGGTGTTAAGTGGTCAGGTTTCCCTAAAATGGGAAAACTGGAAGCTGCTCCAGAACAAATGCTTCTGCTAAGCGTCTGAAGAAAAAAAAAAAGTGTAATAAAATTTGAATAACGAGTCAGACAGGCAGGCTGTCCTTCTCACAGACAGCCAGAAAGCAGACTGAATGTTTATTTGTGCTGTTTCCCCTCGTTTGGACCCAGCGCCAAACGGGTGGAGGTCTCGCGCTCAAACACAGGCAACACCAGTAGTCTTACCTCCAACAGGCATGTGGATAGATGATGGTTTAAGGTTATTTCTGATAATCTAATCGGCTTCTTCCGGTCACGTCTCGCGATTAAGATGTATGTAGATCTTGCCGCCTGAATGTTCCGGAACCTGAAAGGCGGTGTCGTGCGTGCCGAATCGCGCATGTAGGCCGCCGGAGGCGGTTTACCGCTAGGCATCACAGCAAAGAGCGCCAGAGATTTCAAACAAGGCAGATATTAGATGCGATCACTTTACAGAACTTTTTCTACAATCCTATAAACCCACCGCAGACACACAGAGGTCATTTTTACGCATATATTATTTGTGTTACCGCCCCCAAAAACCTGGTTAAAGTTCACCAGACCCACTTCTGGAGGAGACACCCTTCCCTCCATCTTTGTTTATGGAGGACCAATCGCTCGGGGTAAATCGATGGTGCACTGCCCAGCTCCAATCCACCGTTTCCAAATCCAATTTCTCCAGCGCCATCTCAGCGCTCGTTCACAGGGAGCCGAGCGAGTGATTATCTCCTGCAATTTCCAAAGCCTTCCACCAACACACGCTGTCATGGATCAAATTAAATGGGGGGGGGGGTGTCTGCGAGGCACACTTCTTAGGTCGCCGGTGGTTAGATGGTACCTTACTACCGCCCTTGCCCCTGTAGAACAGGGATCCC
Source organism: Mormyrus lacerda (assembly GCA_015163995.2). NCBI lineage: Eukaryota > Metazoa > Chordata > Actinopteri > Osteoglossiformes > Mormyridae > Mormyrus > Mormyrus lacerda. Next base: position 16,090,260 of record JAABNX020000008.1, read on the forward strand.
CAAAACTACTCCGCAACGCCTGAATCCCACAATGCTAATAAAAACGTGCGTGCTGTTTTTCTGCAACGATAATCAAAACTGCACGGGTACTGAGAACGAGCGAGTGTCACCGGCATTTTCCTACAGCCTTTCCTCCTAAACCAGGTGCTGCGTGTGCACGCTTGCATTCGTGCGCGTACTAAATGTGTCCGTCAGAATAAAATGCTGATGTGAAGCATATCTGTTTTGCCCTCCCTCGCACACGAAACTCTCCCCTCCGTCCGCCCCAGCTTCTCCTCCCTGCGCCAGGCTCCCTGGTGATCACCCCTGATAGCAGAGGCAATTGCGGGGGGGAAATAAAAAAAAATGAGCACGGCATTTCATTTCTGTGCTGCCTAACTTTAATTGCTTAATGCATCCTTTACTGCTGCCCCGTCTCCCTGCCCCCTGCCTCCTCCCCCTCTGCGGCTTCGGTAATTAAAACTCGACTCGCACATAAACCCGGACATGGAATCGCTCTCCATTCAGCGCCTACATAATATGAACACAGTGCTCAAGGCTCCAGAAATAGAAGTTATTATAATATTCAACCAATTAAACCTTTTTTGAGGATTGGGTGTGTGTGTATGTGTGCGTGTGCTTGTGTGCCTTGCCCTCAAAGCTACCAGAAACCCAGCCCTGTAAATCTGGTCCATCCAAAACAGCTGGTTCATGAAAATACCCCTTCTCTATCCATTTCTTAGCCAAAAAAGAAAAAAAACATACAGAATTAAATTGGCAAAAGACCAAGGTATAGTTATAGAGAGATGCACAGAAGATTTAAACAGCTCATGAGTGGCCTACACGACACTTGCAGCAGAAATGGCTGTCATTCCTTCCTGTCACCCCAGGGTTTCTGGAGCCCACATTCTGCAGGTAAAGCCCCACTGGATCTCCGGGCCTTGGGGTGCCCCCACCTGTGAGTGTCCCGTTCCAAACGCGTCACGCTAAATGGCGTGAGGCGGTTTGTCTGCCATGTCCTTCAGGAGGGCCGTAACTTTGGACACTCAACTGCTTGGTTTACTCCACTGCATGTCGCTTCCTCAGAGGAGCTCATTAGGGGACATGTCAAGGTTTTTTGTGTGGCGTGACACTGAGCGTATACGTTTCTGCCAGGTTATTATGTAAAAACTTGCGTAAACTGCTAATTTCCCCTGACACTGTGGCATGGCTCTGTCAGACACCTACAAATGATAATTCTTACAGATAGTCCATCTTAATGGTTGTGGGTTTAATTCCCATTCCAGGCTGTGTGTGTGCAGTTTGCTTGTACTCTGTATGTTGTTTGGGTTTCCGCCCCCAGTCCAAAAATACAGTTAGGCTAACTGGTGCCTGAGTACTGCCCGCAGATTACATTGCCCACAGAGCATGTACGCGCTTGAGTTTGATGACCACGTCTATTGGATTCCTGGCGGAAAACATCTGAGCAAACGAGACATAGCGGATTCATCATTAAATGACGTTTTTATCTCTCGCTGTAACCACAGTGTCCCCGATGAAAACCAGCCTGAGGAGTGGAAGCTGTGAGTGCTAACAGTACTGTAACATGGAAGCTCTCTCATTAGGCTACCATAAGCAGGTGAGATCTTTTTAATAGCTGAACTTATGTCTCAAATGTCGGACCACCCACAGAAGGTCAGCCAGAAAACCCTGCAGCTCGTCATCCTCCCAGATACAATTATCATGCTGTTGTTCCTTGTCAGTTTTATTGTAATTGAACAATACTTGGACCAAACACAATAATTTTCTTCCTACAATTAACTTGATTTCACCATAATTCTCGAATGTTCTACAACCATAAAATGCTCATTGACTTGTGCTGCCAGCACCTTGTAGAGACAGCCAGAGAAGTCAGGCTAGATCATAAATACCCTTGGGGGCCTTATCAATCACAGGGCCACCCACTGCTTCTGTCTGATGTCCCCTCTGCCAGGTGCCTCAACCCAGGCCAGCTCACACTCAGCCCAGCAATGATCAGGATACACACAGGATCAGGACACACACAGGATCAGGATACACATAGGATCAGGATACACATAGGATCAGGATGCACACAGGATCAGGATACACATGTGCATGATCAAACAAATTTACACAATGTTGAAACACACAGGAGCCTGAACACTCACACGTGTACACCAGTCCTTGCAGCCCCTGGTGAAATGTAGACATTCTAAAAGAGAAGTGAGATCGCCCTTTTTGCTGCAGGCGTGTGGCTCCTCCCTAGGAGAGGCTAGCGTGAGAGGGTCCTCCTTTAGTTCATTTCATGTGAAAACAATGCAGTGGCACCGCTCTGGGGAGTCTGCACGTGATCTGTGACTGCTGAGTTACTTCGCTACTTGATCATGAACGATGACAGTCAATTATCAGTCGATCCTCGAGCCGAAATGGAAACTGAAAAACAGACGGAAGTGCAAATGACTGCTGACATCGTCAGATGTGCTAATGAGCAGAAAAGAGGTCATTGTCACCTTTGCTTTTATAATAAGCCTGTCTTCGATGGGGGAGGGGGCACTCGATGTGTTTGAGAGGGGAGAGTAACCCTAAAGATTACACAACCACCTGCCCTACTTCTGCCCTGGGTTAAAAAAAACTGACAGTGTCACATATTAACAGTCACTAATCACCTACCTGCTGGCTTCCAGACAATAATTTGCAGAAAACTGTTAATGGCCCTAAAAACAGCTTTACATGTTGACAGAATTCAGAACGAGGAGGAAACAGAAGAAGCCTGCGTCTCTCCATGTTCTGTAACCAGGTATGGGGGGGGGGGGGTACGGTGCTATCCTGGGGAGCACAAGGCACATACACACATACAGGCAATTTAGTGATTTTAATTCACCTAAACCTGCAAGTATACAGCTGTGTCGAGGAAACCCGAGTAACGTGAGGAAAACTTACACACTTTACAAAGAGCCAGTGACGGGACTGGAACCCACAGCCATGAAGGTGGAGTGTCCATAGGAATTACAGTTTGTAGGTATCTGTCTGTGGCAGGCCTTACAGGGCACCATACAGTGTTAATACTCCAGTTTTTAGATACTTGACATGGGTTTTTACGTAATAAAACTGGCAGAGACATACATTACCAATGACACAGCATGTGAATTTTCCAGATATGTTCAGTTGAAACCATTTGCAGGTGGTAGGTGGGAAGAAAAACAACAAAAAAACTAAAAAGCACCAGCCCTGCTACAGACCGTTTTCCAGTGATTCTGACTATGACCAGGAAGAGCCACGCATCTCCATTGAACCGCACAGCCAAGCTGACTGGAAACGGGTGCTGGTCACCTGAGCTTGTGTGGGGAAGTGTGACGCGCTCAGAGCAGCAACGCAGCTGAAACCTATTGCCGCGCACGGCAGGCGGTGGGCAATAAAAAAAGTCACCTCTGACTGAACCTCGACTCCGACGACATCCGGCCATGTGACCCCAGCTTAGAGGAAGGGCAGCTCCTCTCTAGAATACAAAATAAACCCTATTTCTGCAGGTCGCTCCAACCCTTAAACCAGAGCAGCTGGTGAAAGTATTCGATTTCACCCCTCGAACCCTTGACCCAGCGCCGAATGCTCTGTATGCATCTCTCCCCATCGAGTTTCACTCCCACCTCTGCTGTTCTGTCCCGCAACTGACTTACAAACGAGTGTGGAAAATACGATCAATATATTTATGGCACCTGACGAGAGTAATGAATGATGGAAAAACGCTTAACCATGTCTGATTATTATTAGCCCAGCGAGAGAGCATTAAAAATGTCCTTGTAGCCACGGGTGGTGGGAGTGGCACTGGATCGCTCTGATTGATGGCCTGCGGTGAGTGATAGGAGCAGCAGACCGAGGAGATGCACCCGGCCGTCAGCCTGAGAGCGTCATCAACATCTCGTTTGGGGGGAAGGGGGGACCCACCCAGTCACTGTCAACGACACGGCCATCCTCACCCTCAGACGGCATGGGGGATTCTGGGAAGGAGCTAACCAACCATGATGAGGATATGAATGAGAAGGCAGTTATTCATGGCCAGTTTGAGAACCCCACCCTCACCGAGTGTAATGAAAAAACTGGCATATCTTTAGCAGCAGGAAAGTGGACGGTCCAGCGTCACTGTCTTCATTCTCCATGCTGACCTCTGAGAGCACATCACGCTCAGAATCTGCATGCATGTCGGGCAGAGCCAATCAGGAGCGGTTGCTGGGGAGCCTCAAAATGGCCGACAGGGAGCTCTTCCTTCCAGTCGATTTAATGCATCATTTAAAACACAGAGGAAAAATGACACTGGACCTAGCAGCCTGCTTTCATGTGACCCTTTCCACATGACATCAAGCCCAAGAAGCTGACCCCTCAAACCCCTCATACACATACATCTCAGCTGCCTGTCAGCTTCCACCTTCATTAAACATCCAAACCAGCTGGGATTAGGCATAATACATTGGGGAGGGGGTGACCTTTAAGGGGGGGGGTGTCGAGCCGAGCTAAACACCACCTGGCATTTCACATGGTAGCATACAAACAGTGCTGAGCTCAGTCCATCCATAAAAATACAGAATAATCAGTGATGCCCTCCACATACTCCTTGGTCAAAATATGTGTTAAGCAACTAGAGGGGGGTATCTGTGTTTTTTCGGTGTGGATAGAAGATCTAGGGGGGTAGGGAACGGTGTGAGGACAGGGAGTAGGACCTGCCAGCAAGGACACGGCCAGGAGAGTAATCAGAATTTGGGAATGTCGACAAAGGTGCTTGTTGAGGGGGTGGAGCGGGTTACCAGGGGGTGGAGTGCAGTCCTCCCATGCTGAAGCTGACTCTGCACCCCTCGACAGGACATGACACGCAGGTGACCCTGGAACAAAAATCACCCCCAACAGGAATAAGCTGTGAAAAGGGATGGGGGGGGGGGACTCGTGCAGAAACGGGAGGAGCGGAGAGACCCACAGCTGTCCTGTTTATTGCCAGCGATGGAGATTCACAGGCATTTCCATCAGCTGTCAAGACTGGGGTAGGGGCAGGAAGGCGAGCATAGGAGCCCCTCGAGAAGAGGGAGCGAGATGCTTCATGATTCAAAGAGGATGGCGCCTGTGCACACGCACACAGATGCGAGCGCAAAATGACAGTAATAAATTTTGAGAGCCGGGGAGCCTGCGAGGTCTTACAGGCAGGCCGGCTGCTTTGGAGGCTACGTTGCAGCAGGCCGGTGAGAGAGATGATGAGGGGAGCAGAGGAACAGTGAAGCAGCTCCTCAAGGTCAGGATGAGGCTCCCCACTGTGATCCACATGCATGTCTCCGACGCGCAGATTAAAAATGAAGAGGACGGACCACGGGGAGATAAATCTATTTTATTATGGAGGAACATATTTATCGATCTGGCTGCAGGTTATCCATTTGGGTCTGAAGAGGTACCCCTAAAGTACAGGAGAGTAACCTTCTGGCTCTTAACATGCTCATTTTCCGACCAAAAACGATTTTTATATCTGTAAAGCAAACTGATAGTGTTATATATTGACCTATTTATTACTTTTAAAAGAAAAGAATAATATTTCACTAGGTCAAAATGCACGAAACGGAATCTTCACTGGCTCAGACTACACAATTAGCTATACATTTGACATTTTCATTGTTTTCAGGTACCTGTCGGGCCATTAACAAATTCGCAATTCCGATTATGAAAAGCACAGCCTTCGGAACAAGCTATCTTCTCTTAAAATCTACTGTTGTAATAAGAGCGACAGACATCGAGACTAACGCGATTTCACAGCACCATCTGTGACCTTTATGAGAGGAATTTATATACAAAATGCATACACACACTGAAATCAAGTCGCACCCCCGATGCGAGAGCACAAACTTCGGCTTTCTCCGTCACCACAGCTCCAACAGAACACAATGGAAGTTCCAAGTCACAGATTTTCACAGCAGTGCACATCCAGGCCAATACATAGGGGGGCGCTGTGTTCCCAGCAGGGACACGTGATCAGTTCCCTGACAGTTGACCCCACGTAGCAAAGAGCAGGTTATGCACCATGTAGATGTTAGGGCTCCAGTCTTCTGCAAACCTCACAAAGTCCACTGATTCGCCTTACGTATATGCAATGAAAATAAAGCACAAAAAAACACATTACAACTAAAATAAAAATTCAAACTGAATTGGCACAAAACATCCAGCGTTGCGAGTTCAAGTTGTGTGAAGATCTCATGGTTTCCGCATGACTGCAAACCGCAATCTCAATTCCTGATTTCTGGATGACAAACATTATGCACTGAAAGCACATTATGTAAATAGTTTAAAACAATAATAATTAATACACTAAAAGTAATCACAGTATCCTCAACAAGTTTAACAACTGGAGAGATGTCGGTGTATGTAAGAGGGTCAGTAACGGTCAGCGGGCATTTGAAGGAAGCATACATGCGTTCCATGCAGAAAAGTGCTTTCTCTCCTGCCGCTTTTCCAGAATGCATCTGGAGTCTGCCAGCATTCTCACAGCCTTCAGCCCCGATGGGAGATGCTTCTAAAATTATTCACCACTTTCTACCCAATTGATTTTAATGCTGTGCAGGTTTTAAATACCAAATTTCCACTACTTTGTACTCTTAGAGAGAAATGTCAAATCAGCAAAATAATATAGAACGCAAATTAAATCATTCTTGTCTCCAAAAACAACATTATGTACATAAGAAAAACTTCTACGGAGTCTCCGCATTCCCTTATAAGCCATCAGTGGCACATTATTGCAGTAAATTACACAGCAGAGCTTAATGTACACCATTCCACTGCAGACGCACTCAACACACTGCCAGTGGTTATATAATTTTTTATCCGTATACCACTGAGGCTTTGACTCTTGTCTCAGAACAAACTCAGAGACCCTAAGCAAGGCACATGTCTAAACATTCATCGCAAGGCTACGCTTCACGCATCAGTACAATATGGAGTTAAGAGGCTATTAGCGTGTCCGTGTATTTTTGAAATATATTTCTGCATCGCCATGTGGCATCCATGTCAAAAAGAGTGGCGAGGCCATAGCACCACAAGCAGTGATGAATTCCTCGCACGTTGAACCGAAACGCACACAAATCAGTGTATAACAGACAGACTAGTGGGGACCTTTCATTGCAGGCCGGTGATATAGCACCGTGCTCGCGTCTGACTGTAGGTGGCAAGCTATATAAACTCAGCGACGTGCAGGAGTCAGTGTCGAATACAAAACTAGCTTTAAAGTGCGACGCACTGAACCGCAACGAGAGTCAGCCGGCTACGTCCCTCCGTTCTGCATGGCTGGGGACTTCCCACATGCGCCACGGGTGACATATTATGCGGGTGGCCTCCGCTGCCACAGGGCTAACCTTGGGATCGCGTGCAAACTTGTTAAGGGGGGGTTCTGCAGGGGGAAGGTGACTGATGGCTCCACACCACCTCTCTCTATTAAAGACGCATGCACACAGATGCACAGTACACACACACACACACACACACGCTACACTCTCTCCCTCCAGTGTTTGCAGAGTTAAAGATTGCTTTAATAATTTACACAGTTAATTTCCTGAGCCGATTCCCTCAGCGTGCTGCGGCCCTGTTCAAACACACATGTGTTATTCTAGACTCGTGCCGCAGCGGGGCCTTTTGTTTGGAGAGAGGACCCACCATGACCACACAGAAGGGCGTGCGAGTGATTCTAGACAAACCGTCACACAGACCAGTGGGGGGGTTTGTACGTGGAGGCTGACAGAGCTGTCACACTCACACTCTTAGGCTCATACTCCCTCACGCCGAGTCAGAACTTGAAGGGGGGAGGGGAAGCAGCCCATCCGCAATCACAAGCGATCACCGTTACATGGCAACCATCGCCACAGGCCCCAGCAGCCCGTGTCTGGAGCAGAGGAATTGGTGGGGGAAAGAAAACAGCATAGAGACTCGGCGAGGAATTCTGCCTCAGACACGGATGTCTGGGGTTGGGGTGAATCGGGGTTAGCTCAGAGAGCTGTCCAGGGTGTCCTGTCGAACCCGGGGCTGAGGGGTGTGCGGAACTAGAAAGAATGATGGAGGGTTGTGTCTGCAGGTGAACAGAGGTGTGCTGAGTGAGGCTCGCTGTCTCCGGGCAACACATCTGATGTGGTAAATGAGGGATGACTGCAAATGTTACAGTATTCATAGTGATAATGATAATTGCAGTCCCAATCAGGCACAAAGGCTGTTGTGAACTAGGAAGCATTGGAGCTGGTGGGGGTGCGTAAGATTTTCTCAGTGGCGGCAAACCAGATTTGGCTGTGACACGTCGGAGGGGCTGCAAATCAAAAGCAGCTCTTTTGAAGAATATAAAGCGGAGGACCCCAGCAGCCGTCGCTCTCCCTCTCTGCTTTCCTGCCATCAGCCGCCGTGGCAACAGCAGCAGCCACCCCCCCACCTCACCTCCCCCCACCGGCACCGACGCTGCCTCATGCCAAATGAGAGTGGAAATTGCAGAGAAAGGAGAGGGAGAGCGCAGACAATCACAACAAGGACCGGGTTTGAATAGTAATAAACCCACGTTCTCGAGAGGCACCATGGGATCGGCGGGAGGTGGGGGGGACAATACGCACACGCCTGTGCTACCAAAAACGAACTGCGGGTTTTATTCAGCTTCCCACAAAAATCAACCGAATAGATGATGCGGGGTTTGAGGAATAAAAAATCCCACATGATGTGAAGCAGAGGAATGAATACTCTGACTTTGCACAAATTTGTATGATGAACTTAGGGAGATGCGACAGCCTTAGTGCTCCATTTCATGCTGTATGCCCCTAGCCGCCGGTGTGAGGTTGGTGCATGACCCACCGTGCAGCTGCAGGAGAAGCAGCCTCTGGTGGGTTTGGTCTCTCCGCCCACTCTTGTCTCCCGCTTCACCACAGCTCTGCACGGAAAGCCCGTTTGGACACCGAAAGGCCACACAACTCATCCAGTGAGGACAGTTTCCCTGGACAGCAGAACATGGTGAATGGAGCTGTCCGGGTAGCTGCCCCCCCCCCCCACACCCCCAGCCCAGCTCTGCTTCTGAGCTCCACTGGTGCTCCACTTTCTGTCCCAGAATGCCACCCTTCTCCACAGCAGCAGGCTCCCAGCCCAGACGTGGGTCTGAAAAGTGACACATGAGAAAGGGGCCATGGGCGTGTCAACCTCCTGCCCGCTGAAGTATGAGGCAATTTCCTCTGAGCGTCCGCATAGTGGGGGGGGGGGGGCGCTCAATGCAGTGTTCTTGTTGATACTGTCACAGAAGAGTAATGGCTGCCTGTGTCCACCACTGCAGGCCAGCTAATACCGTGTGACTTTGGCTCTCCTTCTCAATGCGTTTCTGATGCAGCTGGTCGGAGGGGGGGCCTCGGCAGGAGAGGGGACACTGGCAGGAGTCATTACACCTCTTTGGAGTCTGCATACAGCCTCCCCATTGAGGTCACACAGCTTAAGCCAGCAGACCCCCCCCCCACCCATTCCAGACGCCTCTGAACGTACATTGGAGCATAGATTCCTGCAACCGCATGGATGAAGGGGGATCCAACTGGAACTGAAAAACAGGCCTTGTGACAAGATCGCTCCAGATCGCAGGCTGAGGTCGTCTGTATAAAGGTCCACGAGCCGATAGCTTCAAATTCCAGTTTAATTCAGATCATTCTGTGTCACAATCCAGTGTTCGAGTGCAGGAGGCAAAGGACCTGAAAAACTACAACAGCTTTCCCCTTAAACTCTAACCTCGTAGCCCCCGCAAACAATTACAATCCAAACCTCTTCTGGAATTATAATGGAATTACCCCTGATTGAAACTGTGCAATTCATTACAGTAAATTGACTCCCACTGTCCCTGGACAGCCTGCCAGACACTGTCTATGTTAAGGGACAGGCAGCTCATCGTTTGGGGGGGGGTATAGAATCTGCCCATTGACTGCTCCCTCTCACTTCATTCTCCAGCTTCCCCACATTCACTGTGACTTCTTACCCTTCCTTAAATCCCAGGTCTTGGATTTTAACACCTCAGTCCTGCCCATCATAAGCCTGCTGTGGCACCCAACACAACAACAGCTGTCAACACTAACAAATATTTCGATCAAAATTCAACTTTTACCATGAGTCTGTGAATATAATATTTTACAACATAACCTGCAGTTTTTATTACTCGAACAAAACATTTAGAAAGACAAAGGGGAGTCTTGCAATTGTTTGTCTGCCTATAGGCAGGTTGACAGTCTCAACAACATGTGCTTGTGTTATCAGTAAGAAAGGAAACTCACGGACCCATAAGGCAATTTGAGGAGCCCAGAAAATGGTGGTTTTTTTTTGGACCTCCAGTAGTGATTCCAGCAGGTGTTACAAGCTCGGCTGGAAATACGCACGCCCACACCACCTCTGCTAAATGTCTCACACCTACAACCTGCCCTGGGTCGCCTGTGTCAAAGGCCATGACATTCAGTACCGATTTACTCAGGGCGTGCGAGTTCAGAGGTATAAATGCAGTCCAGCCCCATGCTGGCAAGGCCAAAAGCCTTCTGAATGGAGCACAACACGGCACAAAATCCACAGCCCCTGTCGCCTGCATTCCCACATTCATTTTTCCAAAACAGAGGTCTTCCTTCCAACCTTTGCACGGTTCCTCTGAAACTATAAAGAGTGAGCGGCCAGAGAAAACAAGAACATGTATAATATTCGTTTTGACATTCATTACCCTGATATTACCCTGACACTCACACCCAAAACATTTAATTTGGTTATTGTGGAATGATGCTGTACAATAAAATGTAAAACAGCACTGGACTGTAAGATCCAGAGGGATAAAACATGGCACAGATGTCCAGCTCATTGATTCTCAGCTGCAGATGAGACACCATTGACTATGGCATGTTCCCGGACTGCCCCCACCTGATTGCAAGCAGATTATTACTGCCCGGTGGGTGTCGGGTGTCATTAAGCATGGCACACACGGATGAGTCTCCATTTCAGCAAGGCAACACACTGAGAGGCTTCACCTTAATGTGCAAAATAATACATAAAGCAAATGAGACTATTCATACAAAAACACCGATTTTAGTCTATTGAAACTTTCTCAGAATCACGTGACTGTGTATTCATGCATATATTTATATGTTTCTTAAATGGACTCGGAAACATTAATAATTACGTTTCAAATAAATATTGGAGAATAAGCAGCCACAAACTTGAATCACACGTACCTGTGTTACAAGCTGGAGATATCATGGATTAGACGATCAGAGTATGGGGTTCTGCAAATCGGCTGCTGCTTGTTTCAGGTCCCTTCTGAATAACAATATAAATCTTGCTCATCGATTTGAATGCAGTTCAATCTACTGATTCATTTCTACGACACAGGGACAGCTTGTAGTAATCTCATCTATTTCCATATCGTACTTTCCCCTATTTGTGCTCCTTTGTATGTTTGCGGGTTGAAAATCTATTTTATGTTCGATTCAGTTGGACGCCTGCAAAAGTAGAATATGCGATGCAGCTGTGTAACTGCGAATATATAACATTATTATAAAATCTAGTATTATTTGATTCAGTTAAAACAATATTATCCTGCATTCCTTCCCTTCCAGCAGTTGTACAATATCAAGAGCAAGATGTGTGGCTGAGGACCCATTTTTCTCAGAAACAGTCTGTATATTTGTATCGTCCACAGTGGTGTATGCTATGCTCAGCGCGGGCTCGTCGGGAAAGCACCGGGATCGTTTTAATCAGATGTGTATTGCTAAATTGGCTATCGAAATCGCAGGTGGCCATTTAAAAGAGAGAGAGGGGTCAAGCATGCCGGAGAGCCAGTGTCAGGAAACGATGGGCTCTGCCGACAGATCTGCGCGAAATACATTAGCGGCTGGAAAGCACAATACCCACAGAACTCCGTGTGCGCGAAAAGGCTTTATTTAAAATGAAATATAATAAAAGCCGCCATAAATAAAAAAGTACCATTTTTTAAAAATCCCGTGTCTCATTGCTAAATGAAGTAAAAAGTATTTTACGAAATAGCATAAAAACCTAATAAAATATTTAAAAATCTTACAATATCCTATAGTACAACAACTGAACTGTTAAATTAGACGTTTTATAAAGTAAAGTATTTCACCCGGACACGGCTAGAGGGAAGCGTCATCAAGTACAATTAATGTTTCAGTGTGTTTGTTTGTTTGTTGTACCATTATTATTTGGTTATGTACACTCTTTGCAATTTCATCGAAATAAATCTATGCAACACGCCAGCCTTCGAATCGGTGATGGTTTCTGGGGTTTTTATGACATTTCTGTCGTACTAAATAACACGTCGTGGCTTCATAAATAAAATGAAGAGAGTCTAAAACGTGTAGAGCCAGGTTATTACTACCTTTAAAATGCTACGTAAAGCATAATGGACAATAAGCTGATCACGCACATGACCCGCATGTGAAGCACCGATCCCCTTTCGCTGAGCTCCCGCGGGCCGTCACTGCGGGACTCCCGCAGCTAGGGTGAGGGCGCTCGCGCACCGCCGCGCGCTCCTGTCCCGTTCCTTTCCGCCAGCGCCTTTAAATGGCAGTCACGTAAGGCCCACGTCTTCTCTATATAAACCTTGCAGTTTTTCAAGAAAATACACAGCGTGTGACACGTCGTTGTGGCCGCTATTCTCATGGCGAAAACGTGACTGCCATTTTTTTTCCAATCAGATACAGAACGAGAATAATGTAAATATAAAATAAGTCAGCTCTGCTCGTATTATAAATATATGCCCGGTCTCTGGTGGTGGTGTAATTTGTCCCTGGTCTTAAATCAGCTCGGACTATGTCTAATTTAAAAATTGAATAGTTCAATAGTTAATAAATCATATGGGTCACGAGGGTTACTGGGCCTATACGTCCGCAATGGGAGTATTGCATGTGTCGTTAGCATTCCAGTATCCAGAATAACGTGGCGTGAAAATAGGAGGTATCTTGTTATACTAAATACTTTAAGCAAACGAAACAAGGGGTAGAACCGCCTTCCAACTCATCGGGGTGGGCGTAAAAACAAAATAAGACCTTCAAAAGGATATGTCATCATTGTATTTGTTCTGTGGTGGTAAACTGCTTGATTTATAACACTATAAAAGAAGTGAAATGAAAATAATTACGTTTCTGCTTCACAGTGCCGTATACTGTATGTATTATACCAAACTAACAAAGGTCTCACCTATCCGCATGGCTCCGAAAGAAATCATGCGACGTCAACTTACTTTCCGGCAAATACTGTTAAACTAGAACAGCGTTGTTTTTCGAACGTTGCTATCATACATGTTGTTTTTTCATATTTAGCTGTTTTAATAAACTGGTTAACTAGTTTAAAATATATACAAGAATGACAAAATTTGTATTATCCGTAATGCTACCACAACATTGACACTAATAGTATTTTCAAGATCTAAACACAGCAAATTGGCTGAAACAAGTCAGTTATCTAACAGGATTCTTTAACGATAGCCCAATACTCCTTTTTAACCCACCAGTTAATGTTCATTAACCTGCGAAGAATCAATGTTCATGATTTTATGAATTTACAAGATTTTATTGGAAGCTGCTGTAAATGGTCATATTTGCAATGCAAACTACTTTACACATGCAATTTGACTCGACGTCAAAAGCAGACATGTTACTTAACACTGGAAATATATTTGCATTAATAATTGTGTCAGACGAATTACTGGACAGGGTCACGGCATTCAGAAACCCGGGAAGAATCTGAATATAAATCAATATATTGAAATCCGGTACGAAAATACACTTAGAAGTGCTTTGTTTAACGGAATTAACAGCATTTTAATGTCTGCAAGTCGATTCGATGCAACCCCATAAACATCTACACTGGGGGGCATCCCAGATTCGGGACGGCAACAGAACCAGGTGACTCGGTCACTTGCAGCAGGTAATTTTATAATGTTCAATAAATAATATAAGGAACACAAACAGAGGAAAGTACAACGTGGAAAGAGATACGATTACTACAAACTGTCCCTGTATCGTAAAAATGAATCAGCAGAAGCGAACTAGAATATGCGGCACTTTGGGGATCTTTACAGTACAACACACGGTTACCTGCACCCTTACTCTTCCAAGGCGCGGATTCCCAGAGCAGGCTAATCTGAATATGGACACATCTCGGTGATAAATACAACACCGTACGCTAAGGGAATGAAACACAAGATTTGTGTTTACAAAACGTATTGATATTTTAACAGAGTGTGTTACTGGTATCCTTAATATAAATTTAATTTTTGATGAATTTTTGATTTTACCATCTAAATATAAATGAGAATTTATACTGTAACAATCACCAACGATAGAAAGTAAATTAATTTCAAAAGAACACTCAAGATAGGAAAGAATTGTGCCTACCCTTTTCATAATCATTACTAATAAAATAAATTGGGCTTTACCGATTGTGAAAAGGCTATTCTCAGGTCTATAAAAGATTGCAGTCCTTTTTGTGTCTTTTCAATAATATCGTCTATGCCTTCAATAAAAAAGCAAGATTTGGAAATGCTTTATGAAGCGCTGAATTACGGTAATTTAAATATGGTTCTCCGGCGACGAGGTCTAAAACAGGGCCGTAGGAAGATGGATGCATGGATAAATTCCGTTCTTACAGCTGCATATAAGTAGATACTCAGTTTTATTTAGGCTTATCAACGTTGCATTAACCATTTTCAAAGGCTAGCGTTAAGAATTTAGAACCTTTAACCAAATGAACAGTCTTTATCTTGGGTGTAAGTAAGGTACATAACCGCTAACATTTCCAGATACTAGTTGAAAGCTTTAGTATTGTAGATGGGCATTTTCTGCATAAAAACAGCTCTATGTCTGAGACAACTTATATCCAAGAAGCTTCCTGTCTTGGAAAAAAAAAATACTTGGATGTTGGGAAGAGCTGGATCATCCGGGACCGCGCGAAGCCCGAGGCCCTTCACGGCCCAGCGACACCTCGCTCACTGCCACGGCGGGGCCCAACCCCGCTTTGAGCTCGTCTGCCTCATGGGTTTCTGCGGGGGGCTCTCCTTAACCCTGCCAGCATCGCAGAGCGAGCAGACATGTTTAAGTGAAGAGGGCCTCCCGGCATCTTCTGCACCCGCGCTTTGAACACAAACAGAAGCATCCCCCCCCCCCAGACAGTCCTCTCCTTGCCCCTTGCCAGTGGTTACTGTAGCTTTAAACCTATTTGTTTGTTCGCGTTAGACCACGAGATCCATGTACACTTGTTACTTTCATAGCTCTCCTTTTTGTCCAAAGCACAGGCATCTCTGTGGACACCTACACAGCTATTTTTTTATTTGTACTTTTTAATGGTGTGACTCTTATTTGGTGTTTTGACCTTTTCTTCACAGAAAAGCTAAAGAAACAAGATGCAACATGTCAAAAATGTGTAGGAATGCATACGTGTGGGAATGTTATGAGTTTGCATCAAAATTAAAGCAGCATTAGAAAGTGCTTCAGCAAGGCTTTCGGCTCAGCATTCCATCTATACATATTAATAATGTCTTTTTTTTTTTAAAATGGCAATTGCTAATGATTTTCGGTTTTATTTGTATATTCAGAACTAGTTTGTTTTCTTAAAATCATGCTAAATCGTTACTAACATTTCAGCTCAATGATGATTATAAAAACAAACACAGGGATCCTCCAGAGCTGATGAATTTCTCCATCTAAGGGGGCAAAATAGGCTGTTTGTGAGGGACGATACGTCTCCCCAGTGACCATACCTCCGTGGAGGTGGAGCCAGCAGGAGGCCAGGTCCAAGCTCAGAGTTTCAAGCTGCTGAGCAGCCAAGGAAACTTGAGGGCACCCAGTGGGATGGCGAGGTCTGTCCCTTTTCTCCTTCTTCTTCCACCATATTCACCATCAGCGTTAAGGAAGTCGTGGACTGTAACTGCGGCCTTTTTTGAGGGATTTATAAAATGTCAAGCAAGCGCCCTGACCTGACTGGCAAACTTTAAAAATGCACGTCGGTCTAATCAAGAAGATGGCGACTGAAACGGAGGGGGGTGGGTAACCGGGTTTGAAGGCTCTGCATTGGCTATGCGCTCTATTGAGAGAAGGATGGTAAATAAAACAGGCTCACACTAAAGTGGGATGGGAGTGATTTTCATCAGCAAGGACCTTTTCTCATGATACATTTTTCACTTGGCTACACCCCCCCCCCCAGCTCAGCCTTGGTTATAGCAGTGGGTTTAATGTCAATAAGCCATATCTGCCTGCACACCCCCAGCTTCAAATAAATGCCAGAGGTCACTCTTTTCATTCAGCAGGAAATCAAAATGATAATGACTCCTTATTAAAAATTCTATTTGGGAGTGCACATACGCTACATCAAAAGGTGCTGATGCCGAGGGAGGGGGGGATGGGGGGGTGACGGGTCTTACCGATAACCCACATCAAAGCTGACTGTGTGTGTGCGAGTGGCCAGACGTGTGTGTGGATGCGAGGGGGAGCTGTTTGTTGGGTCAGCGTAGGATTGGGAATAGAAATGAATCCGGTGCAATTTGGATAATGCGTCGTGGTTTAAACACAGGCTATTTGCGACAGAAATGCAGACCCTGCTTTTATGAGGCTCGCCTAAATTTAGCCGACAAGGTAGCATGGGGTTTTGCAAATGGCAGCAGTGGGTGAAAAACAGAGGAAAGAATTAAATAAAGAAGTGCAGCCTCTAGTGGACCATTAATGAATGTGCGGCACACATGTGCCCTTGAGGAAACAATCATCTGGGGGATTACCCGAAAATTGTGAGGGCTGCTCGGCAGACGCCATCCCACAGCGCTATCTAATGCGCGTCCCGCAACCGGCCAGCCAACTCCCCCGTTTAAAAAAGCCATTCACACCCAACTCTCAAGCGCGGATCCATTACGGCCATTTTCGGTCCGCCGTTCATCCGGCGAGGATTATTCATGGAGAATTGTGTTGTGTGCCCTGCAATGGAGCCGTTATGGTAGGACTGGGGCTTTGGCATGCAGCCACCAGCATGTAGCAGCTACTTGTGTAAAGCCAATGCACTGCCGTATAAACCAAAAACAGTAGCACAGCAAGGGTGTGAAGCTTTGGATATGAACTGTAATACACCTGTAGGCTTTGCCAGCTGCTAGGGGGGACAAATCTACTGCAGAGTCAGCCTTATGGTTGGCAAGTCATGAAATTCCCTCCCCAACTCTCACATTTGCAATTCACTGAATGACCCCCCCCTCGTCATGTCATGAGAGAAAAAGGTTTGTGTCAACTACTCCTGTGTCAATACACCTGAATATCGCTGAAAGCCAAAACATCTCTCACTTCTCTTGCCGAAGACCCCAACGTGGGACATTTTTCCAATGACGTGTGATCGTCTCGGGTTCCTGGGGAAGATGAACTTCACACGACAGGAAAGTGCCTGAAGAAAAGCTGATACTTCACTTGGTTCTTCTCATCTGTTGGCTATTCTATGAATTTCCTATTAGGGTGATGGTGGGGGGGGGGGGGGGGGGCGCCCGCCCCCTGCACAGAGACAAAGCAATAAGCGTCTCATTAAATTCTATAAGGCCAGATCCTGTTTAAGCATTCCTCACACCCACACTCCACTGTTCCTGAGACCGAGACAATCAAATTTCTCTGGAAGAAGTAGGGCACCGTCAGGAAAGATCTGAAGTTTAATCACTGCCCTATGAGTCATTTCATCAAAAATGTAACTGTGATTAAGGCAGTGTTCTGGCTCCAGTCCAGGCCATCGGGACGCAGGGTGGCCGAGTAGAGCATCGCCTCATATCCTCCTCCCATGCACATCTTGTTCACCTCCCCCCCNNNCACTTTCCTGCCCTGTTGATGAGTCTGGTAGTTTAATGTTATTCCACATCCTGGGACAAACCCCTCCACTCTGGATTATTAATGCATTTCAGAGCAGACATCATTATTTTTGGAGACGATTTAATATATATTTTTTTCCCCAGAAAGCCTTTTTTGTGAGTCCTGCAGGACCGCCTTACCCCCCAGCCCCCAGCCCCCACCGACCCCCATGATCTTATTAGCATCGTCCCCAGCAGCTGAGCGAGCAGAATGCATTGCTCTGCACTTTCCGACCCCTCTATGGATTAAATTAATTTGGTCATTCTTTCTTTCCTTTCCTTCTTTTTTGCATTCTTTTCACCGACTCATTTTAAAAAGCAAGAGGAAGTGCTGTGAGGCACATTTATTAAACATAAACAAAATGAAATAAAATGTTCAGAGAAAAAGTAGCATAAATATTCATACTCACGCATAAAGAGAACAGGAGTGGGAGCGATAGGCACAGAATATTTGCATGTGAACTGTGTAGCAAATAAACTTTCTGCCACAGATTAATCATATTCATTTGTAAGTGTGCCGATTGAGCCTCAGATCATTCATTAGTGGTGCAAATGGCCAAACGGCCATTATGTAATGGGACCAGATAACTACTGCAGATTCTCCGAGACTCACTTATGCTGGAGTTGCCGACACATTTAGGATTATTATGTTGTTGAAAGTTGCCCTTACTCATGTACTGCCCCCCCCCCCCGTTAATGTTCTATTAACAAATTTCACTCCAGTTGGGCCCCCATCTTCGCAGTTGCTGATTTATTTGTGTGTGTTCTATACTCATGCTGACACATGGGCCAGAATGCCCGCATTGTTAGCCACACATTACACTGCGAGGGATGATGCCATCATGGACGGCTGCGGTTGGCATGGCGATCCACGGGCACACCAAATGAACGGTCTGCCGTTGCCGTGGGCAACCCCGCTTCCGCTTTCAAGAGAAAAAGCACTCGTGCACTTTGGCCATGGATAGTGGCTTAGATGCAGACGGCCTACATTTCACAGGCAAAAACAAAAGACACTAACAGCACATGATCCTGCATCCATGGTATTTCTGTTCCACCCTACAGTTTTTGGGGCTCGATCTGCATGGGGCGTCTGGTTTTGGGGAAGCGGCTGTAGCACAGCTCCTGAGTCCCAGGGCAGAGCAGGAGCCCTTGATGAGGTAGGTATGACTGAATGATATACAGTGGCAGCCAAAGGCAAGGGCTGCCCATTAGTTACGGAGTCCCTGTAATGTTCTACTCCACTACATTATTTTCAAATGCATCAGTCAGCTTCATACAGCACAGATAAATTCTAATGCCTAAGATCTGTAATGCACACTCTCTCCACTGCAATATTACGCGCTGGGTTAGGAGGGCAGCGAAAGGTGGAGGGGGGACCGTAATTTATTTTTCATTGCGGCCAGTATTCTTCCCATTAGCTTCAAACATGAGATAAGTTATTGCTTTTAACGAGCAGTGCTAGCTGCGGAAGGGCGCTACACGGCACACAGAGCATGGCGGGGGCAGCCTGACAGGTGGGCGGACCGCAGCAGCACACGAGCCCTGAGGAGAGGCGTGTCCAGGGCCCATGGCGTATTTACGCCAAGCCAGAGGCTGGCAGGGGGTGCCATACTGCGGCGGTGCAATGCATCTCACGCAATCGCATGCCTTGCCGAGGCACTTTCCCATGCAAAGTGCCACAGGGGAACAACACGCATATATGTGTGTTAAAGAGGTTTCAGGGAGACTGAATAAATAGCCAGCTGGATGCCGGCATTCAGGCTCACATCAAACCACATCAAACCACAGGCTCGATTCCAGAGGAATGAACCATATATCTCCAGTTCATAGCCTTGAAGTGGCGTGAGACAAATTGCCCGGCGCTATCTGCAGAGAGCTTCTGACGGCAGCCAATCAAAGGCCAAGGCCGGCAGAACCTTAGGAACGGTGGGCAGGCTCACGCTTAATGCGTCACGTGGCTGCCTGTGCAAAAGGGTAAAATGCGCTGCGGCATTTCAATCCTGGGCTAGTAGGTGACTATCAGAGCACTGTCAATTAAATCACTGAGGCCACCTCTGCTGTCTTAGACACTTACGGTGGAAGCTGGATATTGAACCAGACCACAAGGTCAATCAAAATGCAGATACTGTGGCAGTGGTCTGCAGCATGGATGCAAAGCGGAAAGGAAACCTCATGGTTATCTCTGCCTCTACATCAGACATATATCTTCATGCTTGACTATAAGAAAAATAAAGAAATGAGATCACAAAAGTAATAAATATAAGTCAGAAGTGAATCCCTATCTTGTAAAATAACAGGCAAACAATTACCACAAGTGCTTCTGCCTATATAACAGATATATGCTGTTTCTACAGAAGATGGAGAAGCCACATGACCTGCTCCATCACTTTTATAGAGCAGGGTTATTCAAATCACGGTCCTCGTGGTCCGAGCACTGCTGGTTTTCCAGCCGTCCTTTACCTGTTAGCCAGGTATGAAGCCTCTGACCAATCAGAATCAGTAATTATTAAACTAACTACCTGGGAGAACTGAAAACAAGGCCTGGATTTGGAATCGAGGTCCAGATTTGAAGAACCCTGCTATAGAGGATGGAGAAATCACATGACCTTCCCACAGTCCGTTACTGGCTATAGAGCAGAAAGGGCTGTTGTTTATGCTGATTTTCACTGTACCTCCTTAATTAGATTACAAATTACAAGACTGATTGGCTTAAGAGTCCACAAACTTGGGTTGGAACAGTTGACCTAAAGGTTATTAAAAAAATCTGAATACACACTGGCCCTTTGCTGATAAGATTGGCCACCCTTGCTATAGAAGGTGAAGAAGTCACATGACTTGCAGGCTATAGAGGATGGAGAAATCACATGAGCTATTTTCCTGCATGGGTCTTCCTCCCACCATTTCAGTCGCCTTCAGGCAAAAACACAAAATGTCACTTTGCTTTATGGGCCATCTCATCACGTGACACTCTCATTTACTGCTTCGAGAGAGCCTCTGCAGAACCACGGTAACCCTGAGAGAGCTCTATGCGATTCTGTGAATTATCGAATTTAATCTGAATTAAAGATTTAATCCTGTAAATGCTGCCGCAATATGAGTAGTATAGCTTCTCTGTTTAAATATCCTGCTGCATAGACATGCAGAGTCTATCTCCCCTACCAAGCGATGCACTTCAGATAAAATTGGAGGAAAGCAGAGGCACTTCTGGAAGCATGCGGGACAATGATTCACCTTAAGAGGCCTAAATTGTAGGATGCTGCCTGGACAGAAGTGGTTCACGGGTTTAGTGCTCAGCAGAGACCTGGAGAATGACCCAACATGTACGATGTGAGGAAATATCACAACACCCTAGGCTGGGATACCCTTGGACTTGCACCTCTGCCAACTGTGGGTAGAACTGTTGTGGTGTGTAATTAGGTTATTCCATCAATAATGTATCAGTAAGCATTTTGAAGGTCCTTTCTGTGGCTTGAACCAGGAGCATAAAAACAAGAATGTGTTTGTATCCTGCATCCAAAGTCTAGTATGAATAGAAACCTAGCAGTCTGTGTTTTTAACCCGAGTAAGCAATCGTTAGCTATTTCTGGGTCAATGTTTAAGGGCCGTTACAGAATATCAGGGACGGGATGGTAGTTCGTCATATATCTACATGATTTTGGAAGTTGGAAGGAAACCAGAGAATCAACTAATGCCAACTAATGCTAACTATGACAACTTTAACTCCTACCCAGGGAACTGTTCCCCATAAGGTTAAAAAAAGGGTATTCAACAGATTCATATTCAAGATTTTTTATAAAACTGAGCTTCCCCTTATGGGGACTGAAATACTAGTCCCCACAACATCAAAATAATTGTTTTTTATCATATTATGGGGACATTTTGATTCCCACAAAGTAATACATACATAACCCACACATTGAGCAGAGCCCAAAGGTTTGAGTATTTGGTAAGAGGGCTAACCACTGTGCCACTGTACCTCCCAGGAAATTTTCAGTGGGGAAAAAAATGTAGAATTGTGTACAGTACGTGACATTTATAAAGGCTACGGTTGGCAACATGCAGTAATGTGCAATTAGTTGTCAAGGTATTGTTGTCTTTGTGCACAGTGGTGTTCCCTGGGGTTTTAGTAGAATCAGCAACATATTTTATGCATGTGACTGCTTGAGTCTCTGTAATTTTGTGTGCAGTTCCCTAGCGACATAAAACCTTCACCGGCTCTGAGATGACTGGCAGCTTTAAACTTCAGCATCCTGCCACACACAGACAGGAGTCGAGGCGAATGATTAAAACCAAGGCTGACCTTCGAGAGGGACTTTCCCCACCTGTCGAGATACAAGGAAGTCTGGCTGAGAGAAGGAACACCCCGCATATGAACACATGGTCATGTTCAAAACCTTATAGAGGTATGTGGTAGAGAAGTGGCGTGATGGTACATTAGCTCTGTAACATGGCTGCCCCAGCAAAAACAGGGATGTGAGGGCAGAATGTGACCCTGAGACACAGCTACAGTGCTCTCCATTACTTACAAATGTGATTTTAATTTTACAGAGGCTGCCATCTTGATCTGGATGCTTTGTGGTTTATTATTATTTTTTGGCAGGAAAAAGAAAAAACATGGTTGCATCTATCATTTTGCATTTGTAAAGAAGTTGATTTGCTTACTATTTAAATATCTAATATCCGCAAATGGTTTATATATTAGCTTTACCCACAAGGATGGAAAGAAAGTGAACAGCAGCAGATGTTTAGATGTTTATCATTACATGAAGCAGACATGGCAACAAAAATGGATCCTTATTTAATGAGGAGCAGTAGCCCCAAGCCTGTGATTGGTTGGTGCCCCGGCCTGGGTTGTTCCCTGCCTTGCGCTTGTAGCCTCTGGCATACACTCCTGAGCCCCCACGAGCCTGGATAGCACAAGTGGTTTCAGAAAATCGATGGATGGATGGACAGAACTCCGGAGCGTATAGTGCCAACAGTAAATAAAAGCACATGTCCATCCATAACTGAGCAAGATGGAAATGTCATCCAAGGGCATACATTTGGGTATGGATGGTAGGGACATGTCCCTACCAATATTGTGGGAGTATCATGTGTGTCTAGGGGCGTGGGGGTTCAGGGCTGATTTGCTCTTTATCGATGTTGAAACCAAATCTAAGTACTTGTATCATACCTTCTGCCACAGGTTCTCCTGTTCAAGTGCACTGATTACTGCATCTTGGGCATCAATCAGAACTAAGTTCTATTTATTACTCGTCACAGAGTGCTTTGTAATGTGTTTTGTGGAGAATACAAAAGAAAGAAGTATGTGGTCCTACAGTTTTGGATCCTGTGCTCATGATCAGATGGTTGTTAGTTTAAAGCCCATGACTAGCTGAGTGATTTCACTGTAACCCTAGTTGCTCCAGAGATAGGCTGATCCTACTTTCTCAACTGTATGACTCTCTGGATAAGAGTGTAATAAGTAAATAAATCTAAATGCCAATGCTAGTAGAGAAATGTTTCAATAATCCCTTGAAAGAGAGATGGAAAAGCAACCCTGGAAAACGGTGAAAAAAATACAATTTTAAACAAATGGAGATAAGCAAGGGGGGCCACCTGATCGTGCTGATGGGGGGGGGCTCCCGGCACGCCCGTGCCTTCCCTGCACTGTTACAGACCGGATGTCTGGGTCCGGCTGATGATCTGTTAGCTGAAGGCCAGATGAAATTAGCGCCCTAATTCGAGCGCGATAAGTGGCTAATGAGCACTAACTGAACAGATAATCATATCACACCTTTGCTTTGTTGGTGTGCTGGTATAGCCAACCCTGCTGAAGCATCTGTGCGGACCTTTGGTACTTTGGTGCTCAATGGCAGGATCCAACATCAGGGGGGTGGGAGGTGTGCTGATGCACAGGGTTCAAGGAAGTGATGCCAGTCCACCGCAGACACAAAGGACCGGCTACCTTGCATTCACATGTACTGTAGTGCATCAGACCATCATTTATTTACAGGAAATTGCAAGCCTTACCTAGATTATGTAAAATAGGAAATCAGCATTATTAAAATCAGCATTATTAAGGTACCTGGTATTCAAGGTTTTTAAATGTCTATGTATGCAGTAAGGGGCTCACACTGGGCGTCATGGTGATAGCGCTAAAACACTCCTCCCATTTACCTACCCTAACGGCGATGGAAGCCAGCTCAAAGCTCGCTGTTTCTCTTTTTAAATAACTCACTCTTGCTGAGATCAGAAAATACATGCAGTAGTTCTGTTTCATGAATCATAATTAGGTGTTTTTTTTCCCTTCTAAGTAAGCAGTCTGTGAAAGAAATCATGTTAAAACACTAAATTATAAGGCGGCACTAAACTGTAAAAATCAGCATATGAGAACTAGAAGTGACTTTCAAAAAAAGAACATATTTGTTGTTAAAAGCAGGCTGTACATATACAAGCCATAATAAGACAATTGTATTTTTCAATTACAGAATTTTTTTAAATGATTATCTATTGAAAATCGAGCAAGTAGCGAAGTATAATTACTGGAGTTATGTGAACATTCATTGCTTTTCTGAGAAACCACAGTAAAGTCGGCAGTTTCTAAACACCCACAGACAAAAAAAAAAAAAAAAAAAAACTATTCCTTTTTGTAGGTACAACCAAAAAATCGGAGAATCCGGGACTTACTGTGATGATGAAGTGTTACTGTTCTTACAACAGGCGAGATTGTTGCCCATGCAGAAGAAATCTGCAGAACTCATGATGATTATAGGCTGAACAAATTATTATATAATAATAATAATAATAATAATAATAGCACCTTACTCTGACCAGGATAAATGGTTAAAAGATGGATGGATGGATGGAATAATAAAGGCCTCTGATCTGCATGTGCGCCTCTCTGGCCTCTGCTCAGAGATGCTCCTGCTGTGACGTCATGCAGTCAAGGTGGCTCTGCCCCTTAAGACACACATCCAGCAAAGGGGAGCATCCTGGGCCAGCAATTACAACCCAGGTTCTTATTAATTCATCCCCAGTAAGCGTGCAGAAAAAATACCAGGTCAATTTTACTTTTAAAAACCATTTTCAAAACACCATCTAACCCCTTCAAAACAAATCTTACTTGTTTTACATTTGAAATGTTATGCCACGATATACTAAACATGTAAAGATTTGATTTGTTTTTTGAGTTAATTTAAAATGAACTTTAAGGAATTAAAAAAAGGAATCCCAATAACAGAATGCTATAAACAGCTACTTCACTCACGTAAATATTCCACAAACAGTAAAATGAACATTTTGTGTTTTATCTATTTAAAATTGTTTTTCAATTTAAAAAGTAATTGTGAACTTTTTAGCAGACATTTTTATCTTGACTTACAAACATTTCTAGTTATTTACATTAAATATCTTTGCCGATCAAACTCAGGGCCGTAACGGTCTCAAAAATGGAATTTAAGGTGCTGAACAAACGGCCTACCTGCTTTCGGCACTCGGTTATAGCAGAGAGCTTACAGATAATGAAACAGCCCTTTACGTTCAGCAGAGGTGACCTGAGAGACCCATTTACGTCCAGTGCTCAGGTGTACAGTACTCAGCATCCTCTGTACTGTTAAAAATCTCTGACTCAATCCCCCTGCTGCCAATCCGGCCATCAGCAGTTGATTCTGTGCCCCTCCGTGTGTGAGAGGTGTGTGGATGCACAGAGAGACAGCTGTTCTAGAAGCTCTTCAAATCTGTATAAATGGAGGAGGACAGGTTATGAGAAAAACAAACCCTAATCCACAGACAGACACGCAGCAAAGTGTGAATGAATGTCCATCTTCTACCCATAATAAAGCTTTTTTCTACTTAAGAAATCATCTTTATGTTTCATAATTCCTGAAATCACTTCAGAAAAATCTGTAATTTAAACATATCCTTGATAAGACAAAACGAGTTTGCCAGTGAATACAATTGCAGGACTGGCCCTTTCTGATATTACATTAAAATTTAAATAGCTTTTCTTATCTTTTTCATAAAGTATGATGCAATTTTGAATGAACCTTTTTTAAGGAAAATACTATTTTGTTCAAATAAATGACTATGGTATTAATCTACAAATTCAAAATAGCAAATCTTTTGGAAACAGAAAACAAGATAAACTTTTGAAAACAATGATAACCATGCAAACAACATTTTCAATGAAAAATTAATATTTTTGTTAAATATTTTAATAAAAATACCAGCATATAAATAAATACATTCAGGTGTAGCTTGACCTTGGAGGCAAGCTAAAAATTTTCAGTTTTATTAAAAACATATATATATAAGAACATATATAAAATAATATAAAATATTAAAAAAAACAAACACCTAAATTCGACAAGTAACGTGTGTGTTTGTGCTTTTCAGTAATAATTTTTTGTTAAAAAAACAGCTAATCTTTAACATATGTACATATATATATATATATATACATAAGGAACATAAAAGAAGCCACTGCACAATTATGAATGATTATTCTGACTGAATTAAAAGTGGCATCTACAGAAAATGCAAAGAGTCCAGTAAAACCTGAGAAACAGAGAATCAGTTAAAAAAACACGGGCACCGACATAAACGCAAACGAACCGGAGATAACGGGACGAGAAATCACTGGAGCAGTTTGGCAAAGCGATGCGAGCATGCTAATTAACGGGAGCTCCGGCGGGGTCCCTGCGAGGCACACGGTGGCAGGAGGGCTGGAAGCTGGCGGAGCAGGGCCCGGGAATGGGGATCACTGCCTCCAGCCTGGAGCACCGAGCACGGCGCTGGGTGCCGGGAGCATGGAGCCGAGCCGTCGCGCTTAAAATCCCGACAAATCGGCACACGTGCCCCCGGGTGATGCCCTCCAGGCGTGTGCCGGCGCCCAGGCAGAGAACAAGAGGTGCTCAGGAATGGCGATTCTGCCCTGTCGACCTGGTGCCAGGCAAGCTGGCGGACAGCGGGAGCACCGGCGGGTCAGGTTGGAGGGCGATGGCCACGCCAGCTCACTGCTGGCAGAGGGACGCCCCAAGCACGGACCCTACAGCGCCATGGTCCCAAAAAAATGAGGAAGAGAAAAAACAGACCAAATATACACCCAGAAAGCAGAACAAACATCCTTCATTTCCTTCGTGGAGAGGCCTTAAGTGACAATCCGGATAGACAGTAGGAGAAAGCCCAGTCTGCAGCTGTGTTGCCGGGGCGGGATGCGGCTGCGGCGCAGAGACGGGCTGCCTTCCCACTTACATTCTCCCTCTTTGTCTCTGGCGCATCTTGTCACGGAAGACATTAACATAACATCCAGTATGCAAACAAGGCCGGCTCTCACAATAAAGCCAGAATCAAGGAGGAACCTCATGATAGGGGGCCACACCAAAAAAGCAGGCTTCGATGACACGGTACCCTTCATGCTCGCCCCCGCCACAAACCATGATGCCAATGTCGCTCCACGTTATCCGAAAGTCGGAAGGCGAGGGCTGCGGACGTGCCGAAAGAAGGTGCCCCGGAGATCTTTGTGGGAAAAATCCCAAAGATACATGGTCCGTTAATTTTTTTTGTCCTCATTTCACTCAATTAAAAAAAAAAACAATTAGCCTTGGCTGGTGCAGATCTTGCTGTGCGTGGCGGGTGATGGGCCCCCCCACTGCACTTTCACCCACCATTCGTCCACAAGACGCTGTTTCCCCCACAAAGAGACACATACATGATGCCCTATAGTGAGAATACAGTCGCCTGCTTGCTTTGCATGTGTGCAAATGTATGTGCGTGTGTGTATGCGTGTGTGTATGCGTGTGTGCGCGTGCGTGCGTGTGTGTGTGACATCGGTGCCAGCTTGGTGAAAGAGAGAGAGGGGTGGAAAAAAGCCCCCTTCTTTGTAAGTTATGGGAACACTCGGAGACAGATGCAGGCACTCATAAATTATACGCTTCATTTGCATATCCCTGGCATAAGACATTATGCAAATAGCGGCCGATCTGCATAATGGATTCCTCTTGTTGCCTCTGTTGCTTCCTGCTCCTTTTTATTTAATAATGGAATAAAAAAAAACAAAAAAGGGAGGAAGGGAGGAGGAGGGAAACAGAGCCCACAAAGGCGTGTGCCAGTGCCCGGCCGCGCCACCGCCCCCGCCAACCAGTGCAGAGACAATGGGATCGCATAGGGGGTGGGGGGGGGAGGGGGGCAATCAGCCCAGGAGGGGAAAAATATCTAAACCAATTACCAAGTTACAGTCAAAAAAGCGCTGATGTCAGTCTGAGGAGGAGCGACAGATTTTACAGAGAGTGACGGCAAAGTTTTGCCGAACGGCAGGAGAGACTGGGTGAGGAGTCAGCGCGGCACCCCAGTCGCCGTAAACACAAATGACCACAAGCCTCGTGTCTCTCAGTGCCTTCTGTGTTCCCCCTTAATTAACAGCAGAGGAAAACCCCGGCTGGTGATTGGGGGGAGCAATTATTAAATAATTAAAACCAGCTCTGCCCCCCGATTTCAATCTCATCAGCTGATGCGTAGGGAAAAAAAAAAATGAAAACAGGGAGGCTCTGTGGCAGCAGTAATTACCTCATCAAATATGCTCCGAAGAGGCCCGGGCGACTTTACAGCGACATGGTCCAACTCGGGGAATCGGCGAAAGGAATCTGTTAAATCAGCGTACAGATCGCGACAAGGATAATTAAAAACGACAGTAACAAAAACACAAACGCTTCAGCTACAACCTGAATTCTCCCAACTTCAAAATGGCGACGTCTACTGAACTTAGCTGGGAGAGTTGGGGGGGGGGGGGTGGCGGGTGGACAGATGGGCAGGCTGGGAATGCAGGGTGTGTGTGAGGATCATCAGAAGAGAGAGATGGATGCAAGAAAGGGGGCGGGAGAAAGAAATATAGAAAAAGGAGGTGGGGTGGTACAGACGAGTATGTGGGGGGGCGAGGAGGACAAAATGCCACAGCAACATACTGCAGGTAGGATCCGCTGGCACAAATGCCCAGCGAGCAGCCAGGGATCCCTCATGGCATACGGTGCGACCGGGACACGCTGCCGGCGGGACTGCCATGCACTCCACAGGGCGAGGGTGGTGCCAGGACGGGCAGCACGAGCGGGCAGGTGGCAGGCGAACCACCCTATGGGGAACGTTAGGGGCGATTCATCAGCATTTAAAATCAATTAACCCGCATGTTAATTAATGTCAAGCCTATAAAACAAAAAAGGGGGGGGGAGTGGGTTGGCAGGAGGAAGGAGAGGGTGTTGGCGGAGGGAGGGTATGAGGGAGAGAGAGAATGAGGGAGAGAGCGAGAGAGAGGGAGGGCGGGTGAGTGAGAGAGACAAACTGCGAATGCAGATGATGGCAGTGAGAAGCTGGCACAGTGCCATCCATTCAGGGGCAGCGCCAAGACGGGCGAGCATTTGTTCTCTCCTACGAGGAAGTGGGTAGATGTAGCATGATCGCGTGGGGGAGAAAGAAAGAGAGAGAGAGAGACCCCCGGCCACCGCCCGTCGGTTAAAATTCTCAAACGAGCGATGGGGTCCGTCGGAACTGTGGTGACACTCAACCAACAACCTGCAAGGATGAGGTGGTCGGCCAAGTGAGCGAGGCTCAGGAACCTAACCCAAACCAGAGCTCACCGAAGAGCGGAGGACAGAGAGCCCGCCGTCCAAGTCCACACAGGAAGTGCTGGTGGTGGAATTATGGGGCGAGAGCAAGGCAGCACCGGCGCAACATCGGAGCAGGATGCGGGACGGGGTGCAAGCCGCTGGGGGTTGGTAATGACCACTTGGAGTGTTTTTTCATGTCTCCCAGAAGACCTGAGGCAGTCATGGAGAACGGATGCCAAGGGGAAGTCATGGAGATGGGCACTGCTGGGGAGTCAAGCAGGGGCAGGGGGGTAAATATTAACACAAAAAAACAGACAGAAAACTTGACTGGTGCTCAGTCCTGGGGAGGTTGGTTGCATGGTGGCGAGTAACACGTTGGGAGGGGGGCTGGGGGGCGGTGGCTAAGAACAAGCGCCTCCCCCTTTGCTTCCTCTCTCTCTCGAGCATGATCGCCTCTGCCAGGCAGCCAGCCAGCCGGCGATCGCCTCTGCCATGCCAATGCGGCTCGCTGGCAGACGTGGCGCGAGCCCCGAAGATGGGGGCAGGGGATGCTCAACGCAGCCGCCGATCTCCTTGCGATGATCCGCGTTTATGGAGAGGAGTGCCGGCTGCGGCACGGGGGGCTGCCTGGCGACACCCAGACGTGCCAACGTCTCCCAAGGTGGCATCTGTTGGGGTGGAAGACGGAAGGGGGCTGAACATGGCGGGTGCGGACCACAATGCCAATCGCAGGGCGACGGGCGAAGACGCAGGGCGAGAACAAAGGCGAGACGAGGATGGTGACGATTAATTAAAACAACAAAAGTTTGTTTGGTTAATTAGCACGACGGGCTCTCTGAATGGGAACGGGACAGATTTTCAATGAAATGAAGCCTCCCCCTTAAAAAAAATTAGACAAAACAAAGCAGAAGGCGAGTGGTTCCTCTGGGAAAGGAGGGGTACAGGGCTGGTGCTACCCGTGCCAACGCCCCCCACCCTCTCTGCTTGCCAACTGGGCTGCCCAGATCGCCAGTCTCCACTGCCTCCACCACCGTCTGCTGTCAAGCCGGCCACTGGATCCGACGCGGAGGACCTGCTCGCCACGGGCACCGGTGCCGCAGATGCTGCCAGGCTGCCAATCGGCCGGCCCAGACGGGAGTGGAGGCGGGCAGAAAGGACCGGGGGGACTGTGCCAACGAGTCAGCTGCAGCTGTTTACAAAAGACACACAAAAGAGAAAAAAAAAACGCAATCATGAGGATGCATACTAATGATCCTTGGAAAGAAATAAATTAATCAGCGACTCGAGCGGGATTTAAGGTTTTTTTTCCATCTTTTTTTTTTTTTTTTTTTTTTTTTTTTTTTTTTTTTTTTTTTTTTTTTTTAATTATCACAACATGCACATAAAACCAATTAAAGCCCATTTTTGGATGTATGAAATTTAGTTTTGGGTGGCACGATATCAACTTCTTAAAAAGAAGAAAAAAAAAAAAGAAAAACGTCAAACCGAAAGCAAGTCGGGTGACGAGCAGGAAGGTGTGTGTGTGTGTGTGTGTGTGCAATTTATCTACAGCAATCACCGAGGAGATGAATGACTGAGACTCTGGACTCCTCCAGAAAGACCGGTGAGGGAGATGGCATGCACACGCACATCTAAACACATGCATGCATGAGTCCTGCAGGAACTTCATGGAGGGGCACGAGAGACAGAAGCATCTAAGAGGAGGAAGAGAAGGAGGATGTGGTACCCATGGGGGCAAGCCCACCTGCATCTCATCCCGCAGGGGTGGGGGCTGGAGGGAGGTGGGAAAGCTTTGCCACCCCCTCCCCTCTTTCTTATTTTTTTTGCCACTGCTTGCCAACCAACCAAGAAACTACCCAACCCCACCCCCAGCCATGTCCTTTCTCCCACAGTCTGTCTTTTCGAGGGGGCAAGGCAGTAGTCACAGGGACAACACAGCGAGCCACCAAAACAGGCGCTCTGCGGGCACCAATTGGGCGGTGCCGGCGCGGGTTGCCGTGGATCCCGCGGGGTCCGTTGGCATCGGGCACAGAGCCAAGGATGGATGCCGCTACCACCGTCACCGCAAAGAGGAGTACACAGGGAGTGTGATTTATTCGCCTTAATTTCTTGAAAAGCGCTGACGAAAAAAAAAATTACCGCGTAATTAACGAGAAAAATTACTAATCAGGCTTCGGCAATTACAGATGCAGCCTGAAAACTTTTCTCGCCATTCGTCTTCCCCCATTTTCCCCCGTTTTTCTTGGACAAGGGAGCATGGTTGTGGATTATAAATAATTGAAGAAGTCATCCAAAGAGAAGGATTATAAGATGTGCCTCCATACTCCTCCACCAGCAGTACCATGATAACATAACAGAGCCAAGGCTGGCACCAGGACGGATGGATTATTTCAAAAAAGCTGGCATCTTTCTGGGCATCTTGCACCATTAAATCGCAAAGGGTGATCGCAACAACAGAAAATTAACGTTTTAATTAGATTTCTGTTTTTATCTCCCTTAAAAAAAAAAAAAAAAAACTTGTCACCGCGGAACGTGAGTGGAAATTATAATCTTTTCGGGGCTAATGAGCTTTGGAGCGACGGCCTTTTATTTTGATTCCACTGGGGATGTTAATTGCACCACATCTTCATTATACAAAATGGATTACAAAAAAAATGAGCGTTTGCAACACAGGAGTACAGTGGAGAGAGAGAGAGCGAGGGAGAGAGAGAGGGAGATGAGGGAGAGGAGGTAAAGAAAGGGGAGAATGTATTTCTCCTTCTCTATCAACCTTGCATGTAAGACCACACGGCCAGCAAGTGAGCAGGGAGCCGCTTCTGCACCGCCTGGCAAGGCTGGTGTCCCCAAAAGTCATTCTCCATCAAACCCCGGCCTTTCTCTCGCTTGGCAGGGACCAGCTGCACCGGCTCCGGGGGACCCACGCATCGCAGCTCGGATCTTACAAAAATCAAGGGGCGGGGTGGACCCCCATTCGGAATGTTTCCTCGTCGATTTGGATATCGGTGCCGTAGCAAAAACAAATCCACCGTGGCTCTTAAACGATCGCTCTTAAGTTGGGTTCGGTGTCTGGAAAAGGAAAAGGGAACGGCCGAGACAAAACGACAGAGACTGGCAAGGTGCCGGGCTAATGTCCCCGGCGCTTAATCACCGTACAGCAGAATGGTTTTATGCATATTTCATTTGCATATCATTAAATCGCTAAGGCAGGCTGGCGACTGACAGAGGAGAGCATGGGGGCGAGCGTGGAGCAGCACAAAGTGTAAAAAAAAAAAAGAATGAACGATTCATTATTCTGTAGAAATTGTTCAAAGCTGGGCGCCTGTTTTCCGGCAACCTGCCAGATCATTTAAATCCAACGTTAATTAAAAAACGTGCCACTGTTCGACCTTCTCTACCCGGATTAATTAGGCGACTCGCAATTTGAGCGAGATAACCGCGCATGCACAAGCAGTAGGCAGCGTGCGCGTGAAATATGTATCTACATGTATTTAGCGTACTTAACATAGCAGTGTCCCTTCTTAAATCCTGGAATCTGTCACTAGAGATGGGTTTTGGTCTGAAGCCTTGCTTCTGTGGTGTT
The DNA here is from genome assembly GCA_015163995.2 of Mormyrus lacerda. Classification (NCBI taxonomy): domain Eukaryota; kingdom Metazoa; phylum Chordata; class Actinopteri; order Osteoglossiformes; family Mormyridae; genus Mormyrus; species Mormyrus lacerda. Next base: position 16,123,267 of record JAABNX020000008.1, read on the forward strand.
TCACATGCTTCCATTGTAGGATTACGGTTGTGGATGGCACTTGTAATGTTGGATTATGCTTTTAAACTTAAAAAAGCAACTGTGTGAAAGAAGTATTTTGTTTCCTTTATTGGGGGGTGGGGGCAAAATAGCATCTTGTTCTGTAGGAGCCCAAGAAAAGGGAACACAAAATGTGGGGATAGCGGGCAGGACGGCGAGTCCAGGGCAAGTGAGACTGGCGTGGGAATCGCCGCGGGCACGCTGCCGCGGCCACTTGCCATTTTAAGCCCGCAAACACAAAAACAAAACCAACCCTATGCCCCCCCAACAACCTAGAGCAGACCAAGCATAATTTATGCGCAAATTAGTATGCTTGCCTGGATGGCGATCACCCGTGCCAAGTCATTAAGGGCGATTAATCCATTGTTTCTAGGCGCAGAGAAGCCTGTCTGGCTGCCGGCCCCTTTGGGGGGTGCCGTTGCCCCTGCAGATGTACGCACCCGCCTGATATTAATTGACGGGCAGAGACTGCACGATGTTCACAGTTTTTTCGTCTCCTTGTGGTGATCCTCCCCCCCCCCCGCACCCCATGTCCAGCTCTTTGTACAGGAGAACAAAAGTGGTGCTAACAAATTATTTTCCTATTCTCAAAATCTTTGAATATATACATTGAAATTTTTAGAATTACAATATGCCACAAACAAAACCCCCAAAAAAATCGAACACCGAATCTTGAAATTCTCAAGTGGGAGCTGAAGGCCTTGGCAATTACCTCTCAGGAATTACCAAACTTTAGCTCGTCTTTGAAGTCTTAATTCTTTTCAAAACAAAAATTCAAGGTAAAAATTTCCGGTAAAAAAAGGCAGACATATGCCAACGCAATGCCCGAAATTTGACTGTCCCGTGCTCTGACCCCATCCGCCCTGCCGCTCCCCTCCTGTCACGTCCCAGCCCTACAGGGAGTGTGTTTACGCTAAACAGGCTTAATGCACCACACAATTACCCATGTTTATTAATTCTGGTAATAAATGCTACGGGCTGCAGGTTGGCGCAGAGAGCGCAGCAGCACAGCATAGCACAGCGGCTCTGGGCACCAGGCTGGCGCTTTGGAGCCAGGAATCATGCAGATGTCGCTGTAGTTCTTCCAAAAGCGCCGATGAGATGCAAACGGGGGCGGGGGTGGGGAGAGAGTAACGAGGATATCGTTTAAGATCGCACACCTCGCGTCCCGTGGCGTGTGTGGTCGAGGGGAGGGAAGGAGGGGCAGACCGCATACAAGGAGTGGCGCCGAGCTTTGATTGGAGGCCCCTGTTTGAAGGCACGTCAATGTAAATGATGTTATGCAAACGAGGAGTGGCGAAGGAGCTCCCGGATCAGCGTGATGCAAAATCCACGTATCAACACGCGGCAAGAGACCCTGGCTGCTGCAAGGTCCAGGTCATGTGGTGACTGACCCAGTGAGCTGAGTTGGCGCACCGTCCCAGCATGACAACAGGGAGGCACCGCAAGGTATCAGTGCAAACTCGTCTCAAATTGTTGGTCAATCTTCAATTTTCTTGATGCTACTTTTGAATAAAAATCACAATGAACTCAGGGCTTCAAGTTCGTTTGGCTCCCACACTCAACACGGGTAGGCACGAGGTAAGATCTACATTTCAAAATGATGATTTCAGCTCCAACCAGAACTAGTAAAATAAAAAACAGATGAAACCCAAACAAATTAAACTGCACTAAGCTAGCAGAGGTATGTGGGATATGAGGAGGATTTTCCCCCAAAGGTGCTTATGGCTGGTCTCATAAAACACGCTGAGATGTCTGTTCTACAGGCCAGTGTGGGCTCTACCAGCTCACCTGCCTGAGGACAGAATCTCATTGGTTGGCTAGCTGGCGTTCGAAAAAGTCACCCCCCCCAGCAATAATGGCGTGTGAGGGGAGCTGGGGGCTGCCGGTCTTTTCTCACATCTCACAGCTCGCCAGTTCTGTATGCCATACGTCAGACACGTGCAGATGCAGAACAAGGATGACAGCTGGGTCAGCACCGTATGTTAGATGTGGCTGGACAGATTTTTCAGGGTGGGTGTGAAAACGTCTTAAAAAGGTATAAAGATCTCGACAGACAGGTAGAGTGTCAGTGCACAAAATCGAGAGGTTTAGGAAACCTGAGCAGGACTAGACAACAGCCCAGAAGTTTCCCCCTGTCCTGGAGTATCTCAGTAAGAACCTTCACACACACCACCACAGCCTCCAGTTTAGGAGTGTCCTTGTGCGGTGGAGCGTGTCTCCGGGTCAACGCAGAGTGCCTGAGAAACTGCCAGGCCCACAGTGCGTCAACTGGAATATGACAAAACACATCAGGATAAACAATGTCCTAGCAACGCTGAGGCCTTGTGCCGAAGAAAATAAAGCGGACCCTGAACCCAGAGCTCACAATTACCGTTATCCGCTGTTCCAATTAAGGGCAAAGGCAGCAGCCTTCAGTTTCAAAGGGGATCTGAGTGGACTGATGTTTATTTACGCTATGTCGTGTCTTTATATCCATTGTGTAGCTGAGCGCTCAACAAGTTCGCCCACCTCTCCCGGTGCGTGTTAAGGCAGCATTTGTTTAGCACTCAAAATTAATTCTCCCCAGGGTCCTCACCAGCATCTCAATGCTTCTTTCCATAAAACACCACCAGATACACTCCACACAGAGCACGCTCACAAAGAACAGGGACAAAATGTATTTGTCTAACAAGTACATCTCAAAAACTAGCAACATAGGTTTAGACAAGGGCACAAATCCACAACTATATATATATATATCTATAATGAAACAACCCATATGAATACATCCAATAAATATAGTCAATAAGAATTACTTGGTAGAGCCAGTAAACTGATGGTAATGCAGGGTCTATGGACAGTGCTAACTGTCCCTGAACAATTTGCGAGGTAAGGGAGGAAGGGAGCTATGATGGTCCTTGGATGTGTAGACCAGGCCTTTCCAATCTCAGGTCATGGAGAGGTGGAGGTGCTAAATGGGACCAAAGACACGCACAGCCATTGCATCACTGTCAAGATAAAGACTGTCATGTTTCCATTATCAGGTTTTTATAAAAACTCTTTCAGTATTTCAATATGTAGTAGATGCTAACTCGACTGACAAACCAGAGGAACACCATACCATTTTCCAGGATGCTCTCTAGCCTTGTGCCCTGTGCCGTTTCCAATTAGTGGTTGGACGATAGGTTGGATAGATGAATGGAAGAATAATTTATACAGTCACCAGTACAAGGCCAGTTCTGTAAAAGGACAATTCAGCAAAAATGTTGCAATTCCATGCGTTTCCTTGAATTTGTCGTAGTAGATCATTCTTTTCTTAGTCCAACAAGGCAGCAGAATGAGCAATTTCATGTTTTATTTGCTGTTGTTTGGGGTTATAAGCATATGGTAGCACTTCCAAACAATATTTATAGAAAGGCCTTTTGATATAAATATCAAAATCTAGGAATGCTGAAGACATCAATTAAGAAAAGAAAATATTAAATCTGATGAGGATGCTAACATCATAAAGGTCACGAAACACAGGCTACTGACAATCCACAGGGTGCATAAATTTCACTTCGATTATAATTTGGAACATAAATGTCACCCGTGGCATGGGGGGACATTTTTTTTCTAAACAAAAGGCCAGTTCTCTCCAAGGTGCATTAATAAGACCAATTTCTTTGAATATGTAGCACGTTACCTGCTGACGAATAATATTACTTCCAGTATAACAAGGACATTGGGCTAAGAACTGAAGGTCTGCAAAGTGAAGCACCACACTGATTCTTCAGAGTAACACCTGCTTTGCTGTACGAGCTCCATTGCTGATTCAGTGTCTGTTGGTAATCCCTCACTGGATTTTAGCGAAGCTATTCCATGTCCTGCTAGCCACAGTCCATGGTAAATATAATGGATTAACGATTTCCATGCAGAAGTCTCATACTCAACCTGTTACCAAATTCAGTCATTATAGGCAGATTTTATCCAAAGTACATTTTCCAACCTACTGACTGAGAACTGGATCTCTTTTAGCATTAGCATCTCGGTGTTAGCATTTGCTACATTAGCATTGTAGGGTTAGCATTCATGACGTTACCACCTGCGACATTATTATTGCAGTATTATCATTCGTATTGTTCGCATTTGTGATGTTAGCTTCCATAGTGTTAGCATTTGTTGCTTTAGCCTGGCAGTTCTGACTCCTGCTTCAGCTAACTAGCTAAAGCTCCTGCCGATGTTCCAACTCCCCTCAGACACAAGCAAGCATACAGTCAACGTGTTGGCATCCATAGCTCAAGAACACTACTCTCATCCACTCAATTATTACCTTTTATAGCATTTAGATGGTCCCTGGAGCTATTACAAAACATGACCTGAAATCTATTAACACAGGATACTGAGCAGATTTATTGGCAGAACCTCTGTCGTGACTCCTACGGAGTTACTCATGTAACCTCTATATTCTGTGGGGAAAAGTGTGGGACAGCAAGTGGCTCAGTGACTAAAGGCTGCAGGCTCCTCCTTCCAAGTATAACTCTACCCAAGCAGCCATTTGGCATCCAAGTCAAAGGGCAACCAAATCATTTGCTTTTACCAAAAGTAAAAATAAACAACACTCAAAATTAGTCACTAGCTCTCATTAGCTCTGAAGACTTTATGTGATATAAACACTACAGAACAGGAAGAGTAACTGCATCCCTAAACACAGCTGAAGTACCTGTACCTGGGTACAAATACAGAGAAGGCAACACACGCTGCGATGTCTTCTAATAAAACGGGATGGTTGAAATGGCCTCAATGAGCCCTCCCCCAGCAGGGAAGCACTAATGGGGAAGCTGAAGACGTCAGGCTCTCAAAGCCAGCCTGGAGCTTGCCATCCATTAGCATGTGTCCTTGTCCCCTGTTATGTGGGTGGCGGTTCAGAGAGAAGCAGGTCCACACTTCAAACAGCATTTGTCCCAAGAAAGCCACTGAGACTATATACACACATGCGCGCATGTGCACACACACAAACAGGTTTGCAATTATATCTTTGTTGGGACTCTCCATTTATTTATATGGGGAAAACTCTAATCCCAACATGACAACCTTAACCCCTACCCAGCCCTAACCTTAACCATAAGTAACCAAACAAAATACAAGACTTTTGGCATTTTTACTATTTTGATTGCAGTCACAGATCTTTATCGGGACCTGAAAAATGCTCCAAACAACATCAAAAAATAACAGGTTTTTATTACATTGTGGGGATCGTTTGGTCCTTACAATGGAATATAAACATAACACACACATACACGTATGTTTGTATTTATATCTTTGTGGCGACTCTCCATTCATTTCTATGGGAAATCTCTAATCCCAACATGATGACCTTAACCCCTAACCCCTATCCTAACTTCAACCAAAAATAACCAAACAAAATACAAGAGTTGTGGCATTTTTAGTTTTTTATTGCAGTCACTTGTTTGCAGTCAGAAACTGAGTTTCCCTTTGTGGCTATCCAAAAGGTGGTCCCCACAACATCAAAACAATGGGGTTTTATCACATTGTGGCGCAATTCCGTATCCATCAACTTATGTTCTATCGAGTGACTATCGAATAACTATGATACTGACATCACAACTGTTATGGGGCTAGTCAGTTAAGGCAAGTCAATCTGGATGTATCTCAATAGTTATAGGAGAGAGGCAAGACATTAAGTTCCATACTGTAACATACACACAGTACTCTATAGCAAATAAAGATGCTCCTCTACTTAGGAACTTTCAGACATACGAACGAAGAGGACTATAAGTCCAAATTGCATTTGTTGAGCTCCCGTTTCCTATACGCAACATAATTTTTTTTTTCTGTGTGCCAATTCCGCCTAATATGACTTCTAGTCGCTATTCCCGCCGCACAGCAGTGTAGCGTATATACTCCCGGCATCCTAGTTCTTTGTACTTGCGTATACCCTTATGTTGAATAACGACTTATGAACATTTCAAGTTACGAACGGCCGTTCAGAACGTATCTCATTCGTAAGTAGAGGAACGTCTATACTGTAAATATAAAATCACAACATTCATCCATCCATCCATTTTCTGTAATTCTATTGGTATCTCTAATGTATCCTATTTAGTGTCACAGGAAAAACATTATATAATAAAATGAGATTTCACTTAAGTTTCACAAGATAAGGCACAAATTTCACTATGAAAACAAAGGATGAAGAGCTGAGAAAGATGACGGTGCCGAAAGCTGCAGCAAAATATTTCATTGTACATTACAGTAAGTTTCTTTTCATGTAACAAAATACCTGCTTACTGTAGCTGTCCATCACATGTATATTACGGTATGCATAGAGTATTACAAGTCAGATATGGACAGTGGGTTATTATACGGCTGGCAGCGCTGCCCATACTCCTGGTCCTGTTACACCCGGGGTGGGCAACCTTATCCGCAAAGGGCCGGTGTGTATGCAGGTTTTTGGGATAACCTGTAGGTCAGCTGTTCAAATCCAGGTGTGAGGACTCTTCAGCCAATCAGTCCACTAATTAGGGAGTCGCAGCGAAAACCTGCATACACACCGGCCCTTTGCGGATAAGATTGCCCACCCCTGTGTTCCACTAATAAGCGATACACTCACTGACATCCGACTATGTCCGCTTTCAGGGGACTCTCAATGAGTATACTGTGTATATTTACAGTGGACCTCAAACAGAATCGAAATCAGACGTTACTCAATAGAACATAAGTTAACAGATACCTGTATATCCTTTATTTGCATTAGTAGTACATTTAAAAAGTGGAGGAAATAAACCAAAGCTAATCTTATTTTACACAGAACTTATGTCATGCAAAAAAATGTCTTAACAAAATTATTCGCACCCAAGACTTAATATTTAGTAGCACATCTTTCGGAAAGAATAAGTGCAAGCAAGCACTTTCTGTAGCCAAGAAAGTGCTTCTTTTATCTCTCTATTGGAATTTTGGACCACTCTTCTTTTGCAAACTGCCCAAGGTGTCCTAGATTTGATGGATGCCTTCTCTTAACTGCTCTATTTATCTACTGGTATTAGATCAAGACTCATTGCTGGCCACTTCAAAACATGTTTGAACTCATTTCAATATCTTTGCCCACAAATGTATATATACTATATATACATATATTCAATGAGCCAATTTTAGGACTTGATCCACCAGCATCAGATTAACAATTTTGGTCCCAGTTTTCCCAAATCCTCAAAAAAGTGCAGTTTCTAAGAATCTACACATTTGATAGTTTGCACCTACAGAAACCCCCAAATTGTGTGATGCGCCTGGCAGTGTGCAATCAGCTTATTACACTGGAATTGAAAGACAGCAAATGGTGTGTGAGTGTGCCCTGTGATGGGTTGTGGCACTATCCTGGGTTGCTCCTTGCATTGTGCCCATAGCCTCCAGGATAGGTTCCGGACCCCTTGCGACCTTGAATAGGACAAGCGGTTTCAGAAAATGGATGGATGGATGGATGAACAATCATTTCTCCACACAGTAAAGTAATGAGCTCTTAAACACGGTACAGCTTATTGTACTTAGCAGCTATTAAGGTCAGAAGAACAGGAGCAAAGGCATATAAACCACTTGAAGTGAAGGTAAGGGTTCACTTTGACTTGAAAGAAAACACTTTATAGAGATGTGTGCTACAGATTCAATAGAAAACAGCAGAAATGTCCTGTTCACTGAAAAAACAAACAGTTTTCAGTATTGATCCATCTATGTTCCAACTGCTTATGATGGACATGGTCATAGGAACTCCACACACACAGAAGAGAGGCATGAATTGAATACACAACCCTGCAGGTATGACACTAAAGTATTACCCACTGACCTGCCTATTGGGTGCTTCATTTGGGGCTGCATCAATGTAACCTTGGTTTGTATATGAATATATGAATGATCTACATAGTCACAAAACCCAACAAGAGAGTCATTGCTAAAGTTCATGCCTCTCATTTGTTGCTATGCATTGTGTGGAGTAAGACATGCTTGCAGTAAGTTTTTATTTACACCTCTGTCAGCCCTGAGTATTTATAGTTTTTTTAGTATTGACACTGTGAAAATGTCTTGATGTGCTGGAGTGAGGCAGCCTTGCAGACACTTTACAAAGGAAAGCTCAAGAACCACATGCTAAGGTGCCAGCAGGACAATGGGAGATCCTGTCACCCGCTGACACGGTTCAGTAAAGATCTCAGTAGTAGGCTGATACACAGAAGAGACAGGGTACCATTGTACCGCCGAACCCCCCCACTGTCACCCCCTGCAGTAGCACAGAGTTTCCCGCTGTGTGGACTCTGTAGAGACCAAAAGGCGTGTGTCTGATCATGGCTGTTCAGAGCACTGTGCTCCGTAGGGTCTGATCCAGGCTGCCGCTCTTCACAGCCGACACACGAGCCGGACCCCCGTCTTCAAAACGGTGGCGTTTGTTCATTTTCCCACATCCGCCTTTCCCTCTGCAGTACGCATACCTCAACAGGCCTCAAAGACGCCCACCAGAGACCAGAAGGGACGCGTTGTCAGACTTCATCAACATTTTAGTTAATAACGTCGCACTCAAACCGACCAGCCAGGGATGATGGTAGAGTCCTTGAAAGCTACAATTCCTTGACATTTATGAACCCATTAAAATATCCCGTCCAAAACCAACACCTAAAGAGTCTCATGCAGACAGGCTTGTCATGAAAAAGGTTCTGATGCTATGAATTACAAAAAAAAAATAAAATAAAAAATGTGACCCACCTTCTGCGGCTCTCTGTAAAAAGGCAGCGACGGACTGACGTTTTTTAAAGTTTCCGGCGTGTTCTTTGGCTCTGTTCAGACACAGGCCCATGCCTGCCGGAGAATTGTACGGCTGATGAGCCGTCAAGCTGCAAATAGCAGGCCTCCATGCGAGCAGAGCTAAGGAACATCACCTTTAAACCTTCTGTGGCAAAATGACAGCTTTGCAGATTAAGGCCAAACATTAAAGGGAGAGAAAAAAAATTAAAATTGGAAAATGCAACCCCAGCAAGAGAGTTCCTTGGAAACTGCTTTAAATTAAGCAAACTGACACTGATTCAGCATTAAGGGCTTGTTTTGAAGCTGCTTGACAGAAAGACTCCTTTTAAAAGGGCAGCATTCCTTTATACCCATCATCTAGCACAGGCTCAGCTGAAAGGAAGGACCCGTTAATGTGAATAAGGGCCTGCACGCAGGGTACCTGTGCCAGATGCATAGGCAACACTTACAGCTCTTATTAGTAATAATTCTGCCAGGAAGGGGTTTAGCTTTTTGATTTGTCATAAGAAAAATAAAATAACAGTACAATCCATCCATGCATATATCATTCATAAACACTTATCCATTATTGATTTGTGGTAAGCCTGGACCCCACTCCAAAAAAGCACAGTGCAGGGGACACCCTAGACTGATTTTATGTTTTTATTTATTTATAAAACTGTTTAATCCAAAGGGACATTTTTGAGAGAAAGAAGGGTCAATCAATCACTAGAACAACTGAAGAATTAAGGGTCTTACTTAGAAACCCAACAGTGAAATTATTCCAACAACCCTAGTATTTGAACTGTTGAGAGGGATGGTACCATAATCCATCAATCCACACACTACCCCCAAAGAGTGCAATACAAAACAATAAAAATAAAATAAGTTGAAAGTACAGCAGGGTAGAGGATTAGTTCAAGATGCAGTAACATGCGGGCATGTAACTTCACAATCTACTTCATGTCTACTGAAATGGCGAACAGCATCAAAGAATGAAGGGAACCCTTTGGTAAAACTCCTAGACCCTATAGTGATTTTTATGGGCCCCACCCTTACTTGCCATAGCACACTTAGTAAAAGTCATTTGGATTTGGATTTCGTCTATCTGGCACAGGTTCTCTGCACCGATCAAGGGTGAATCTGTGCGAAGACAACCCAGTGAAGGCTGTGCACATGGTGTGCCGGTATATCAGAGTGAGGCATGCCCTCCGCTACCCGTTGAGGCCTTCAACAGGCAAAGGAACGAGTTGTGGCGATGCAATTTCAGAGAATGACCCTCCTTCAGCTTCAGTGATTTCAGGGGGTTCTGGGCTCGCGGGAAGGCAAGGAACGCGAATTAAAAAAACTAAGTCAATGTTAAAAATGGGATTACCAACATCAGAGATGTCGCCCCTCACAATGGCGGTCGGGTAAGATTTTCCCCCGTTTGTTTCCAGAAGAATTAATTATTCCAATGCGACTGACGGGTGGAGGTGCAATTACAGCAAGAACAAAGACAGGAAATGTCTATTTTACAGCTAATGCCATTCCGTTTTCCAGTTATTTCTTGTCGTTTTATGGATTTACTTTCTTGCGGCCCGGCTCGGAGGAAATGGTTCATTAAAAAGGACCGTCTGTATTCTTTTTGTGTTTAATGCGGCATGCGGGGACATTTGGGGCCAAGCGTCTGGCATGGTCCGGGAGCTGAGTGAAAGTGAAACTTGAAAGAGAAAAGACGTGGACCCAGGCTCATTGTGCGGGGGCCGGGCCGAGCCGGGCCAGACCAGGGAGAGCTTGTGGGCTGGATTCCGGCACTGCCCGCGCCTGAGACCTTGGTGGAGCTGTGGGGTCAGGAAATGCATGTTTGGGAAAGGGGATTTGGGTGGCGCAAAAAATATGGAGGGAGATGCGTCCGCCTCATTTAATGCCCATAAATAGGAGAGGAAGGCCTTTAACTCACCTTCCGTAGATGGGGGAGAACTCAGAGACAAATGGGGTAGGAAATGGGGGGAGTTTAATGAGGTCACTCCCCCTACCTTTCAACACATCATCTGAATCCTATCTTCTAAGCATTTTACCCCCATGTGACTGATCAGGTGAAGCTCTGAACCAATCACGGGGCAGAAAATGCTACCCGCAGCCCCCCAGCCAGTCGACGAGTCGCTTTTGGTGAAAACACGGTTGATCTGGTAATAGTACGAAGTAGCGGCCATTTCATAGCACACGTTAAATCGCATGGCCACCGCAGTGAGCAGGCACAGAGGCTTCGGTGTGCAATTCATTTTTTTTTTTAAAATTCTTCCACTACAGCTTAGGACAAAATTGGATTTTCGCTGCTCCGTTTTATAATTCGAAACATCCATCATTTATTATTAAAGAACAGAGAGAAGGGGGTGGGCTGCCCGGGGAAGCTTCGGGGGGGTGGG
>JAABNX020000008.1:16134558-16158418 GCA_015163995.2 Mormyrus lacerda
GGGGGGGGGGGGTGCAGCCCCGAGTGTCACACAAAGAGTTCGGCACAAGGTGGCTGGGTCGTGAATTCTTCTGGCTCACGCGAGGTGGGTGGGTGGGTGGGGGGGTGACAGGGGGGCACGACAAGGGGAAAAAAAAACAACACAAAACAGCCATCAGTCTGGGCTTGGAAAGCCTTGGTGCTAATAAAGCGCGGCTGTGCTGTGTGCTAATCCTGCGCAGCCTGCTATCAGGGCGCGGCAGCTAAATGCCGCAATTAGTCAGTCTTTTTCATGCAAATCGGCCCGACGGGCAACAACAATCACTCAACCGCCCCAATGTCCCCCCCTTGGCTCCCAAACCCCCCCCAGCACTGACGTTCAATCATCACAAAACCTGCATTATTTATCATATCTGCTTAAAATATTTGTGGCGCCTTGCTGTGCGCTTGGCGAGCGGCATGCTAATATGTATGTTTGGCACAAAGGGGCTCGTGTAGGCCAACCTCGCTCTGGGCCTTGCTCGGACAGCTGCTTATTAAACAGACCCAACGCCGAAAAGGGGTGGGGGTTGGAGAGGGCTGCTTGCTGGGAAGGAGGCAGGAGGAATCTCAGTCCGCGGACAAAGCAAATTGCACTAATTTGTAATTCTCGCCGGGCGGCATTGTCCTTCTTTTGTGTCAGGTGACTTTGTGTGGCACCCACACTGGCCTTGGGCGGCACAATGGGCAGCTTCCCCCCTCTCATGTCGCTTTTTTATTTAGAAGCATGGCAGGCGCAGTTCTGCCATCAGCGGCAGGGGGCACCGTTGTGTTTAATCCTCACTGGTATAACTATACTGGCACGTCCACGTGCCAGTGGGATTTGGTCACACCCGCCATGAAACGAGTGCAAGCATGTCAGCTTCGCACAAGGGGTTCCCGAAACACCGAGTGCCGCATCGAGCGGCGACCTCTCGGCGCTCCAGAATATAAATAGACACCATTTGGTCATAGGAGGAGCTCTGTCGAATAATTAGGTGGACTCGTGCCTGTGTGATGGATGGCGCTGGCTTGATTATCATTAAAAAGTCATTTACAAGACAAATAGGACCAGCTTTTTCGGATTTTCCCTGCCTTATTGCTGATTTGGGTTTGCGGATAGCCCGCCACGAACGCCCACACCGCCACGTCATCTACCAAATGCTCCACATCATGCCTGAGGCCCAGGTCCTGCTATAATTAGCCAGCAATGGATACGGGTTGGCAAAGGTATGGTGTGACAGGAGAATATTCGGAGGAGTGCTTACATCAGTGGTAGCGATATTTCCCATATCCCTCCCCCTCCGGTTGCCCCCGCCCCCTCCACCATGAGATGTGATGCAGAGCCCACTGTGTGAGCACTGAGAGGGTAACAGTTATATGTCACAGTTGAGGCGCAAAGGTCCGTTTGCCATGTACTGTTGCTGAGAGTGCAGTGAAAAGTAAAACAGGAACACATCCAAAGCAGTCGTCAAGGTAATACCCCGACACCCTACACCGTTCGGCCTCTAAGGGGCGCAAGTCCGCCTGGGAATGTATACAAGGCGACCTCCCACTCCAGCCAGAATCGTGTCAGTATCAAAGTCGCGTTAAACAGCGATGAAAGGCCCGTTTAGTTAATCGCCAGCATTTAACGTGTCAGGAACTGCCATTAGGTTGCTTCCTTTACGGCTTAGATGTATCTAATGAGGAATAAATACTGGGAAAATACTGAAAGAAGCCGTAGACTGCAAATGGCATTGACTGTTTCTATTGCTTAAAAGGTTAGTTCTGTTCTACCTCATGTTATTTTATCAGTTGCGAGTATTTCCATGTCGTAAAGCCTTTTCACCTGCAGCCGTCTCCTCTCGGCTCTTCATAGAGGCCGACCACTTTAATTAAGCTTCGTCGCTGCCACGTGGCCAGTCAAAATAAAAAGCAGGAATCAGAGATCTGCAGGGTAAAAAAAGGGGGCTAGAACAAATTCATTTCACAGACACTCCGGAGAAAATCCAACAATGGGAGAGAGGAATGGGGAAATAAGAAAGGCGAAGCGTTTGATGTTTGGAGGTCAGAGGCAATAGAGCTGTCGGGAGCAATACTAGAAGATAAACGTACATGGAAAGAAAGATAAAAACAGGCAGGTGAAGTGAGAGAGAAGCCGCTATTGTGTGTGGGGGGGTACCTGTACCTTTAATTCAAGCTGGATCTCACGTAGTTTTGTTCCTTAAAAGGAAATCAGAGGGTCTGACTGAAAGACCGCTTTGAACGTCATGAATAAACATCAGATAGACTGACTGCGTATGCATCATACATCACAAGGAGATCAAATCTAAAGGAGGCAGGATACACGTGAAATGGCACAGAAATTATCTGGCGAGTCAGAAAGCAAAGAGAGAAGATTGCTTTTATTTAAAAAATGCATCGGCCAGACGATCGCTGTCCTGTCCGAGCCTGACGCGACCCACCCCCCACTTGTTTGTGAATGTTATTTACGCCCCGTTCTGCGGTATTGAGCAGTGATGAGTGCTACACACAGCCTCATCTGTGCAGAAGTATGCGGTTTTGTAGCCTTCAGGAAATTAGGAAATTAAACAGAATTTATTACGTACTATTTACAACTCGCTGGCTTATTCGTGACATCGGGCTGCTCTGGTTATGTTTACAGGATAGTAAAATAAGGTGAGAGGACTCGGAGTGGGGGGAGGTGATATCTTTAGGGAAGGGTGGTCCAGAACGTACGACCACATTGCCTGCAAAGGGGACCAAAATCATCGACACACCCTGCCCCAGCTTGTCTGTTGTCTGCCAATGTCACCCAAGCACCTGCCTGTGTGTCTGTACCTCATTGCCTGCCCCATAGGTGGCGCTAAGTGACGGCAACTGCCGTGAGGGCTTAGGGACACGTGGCCAGCGTCTTTGCAGCAGGGGTGTGTCGGTTGCCATCACCCGTTTTTACGCGCACTCCCGCCCCCGCCCTGCAGGTGTCGCCCCTCCCCCCCATTTGGAAATTAGTATGCTCCATGAGGTACGACACTGGGCTGTTGCGGCGAACACGCATGCAATCTCGCCTCTGCAGCTCCATTACCGCTTCAAAGCAGGCGGCAGCAGCGGCAGGACTCTTTTCAGGAGATGGGTTGCTGAGCGAGGAAACAGTGAGGGGGGGGGCATGGGGGGGTTTGATTGGCCCGCTGTGCGACTTCAGAACATGTAATTGTTCGCTGTGATCCTGGCTCTGTGTTCAGAAAGGGGGGAGGGAGGCTCGTAATGCGCACACAGACACTGCGGCAGGGAGAACAGAGGGGAGTGTAAGATGCAGACGTGACAGTGGCGGCTGGGCTATGGGACTTGAAACATGCAACGACGTGTTCAGACTGCTACAGAAAGCTGCCTCTGTTGGACTATGGTCTATTTATTCACAGAATTCTGCCCCCCCCCCCCCAACACCTCTGCAGATTAATGCCTGGTCTGTATTAATCCTGTCAGCCCATTCTGCCCAATCTCAACATACTGAAAACAGTGTACCGGGGGGGTTGTGGTGATGATGGGAAAAGTTGTCGAACAGGGGGGTAGAGTGGGGCATTGGATGGCTAGGGCTTTGCCAAGTCGGCACCCCCTCAGAAGGTACCATGTTGCCCTTGCCAGAATCCACTCCTGTTCACATCAGACAGAATTACGCAAAAGTGAGTCATCTTCTGGATCTGATGGCCCTGTGCTTGGTTTACAGATGGGCTGTCTGCTCCTGCTAAATCTCCGCACATAAGTCATAAGGACCCTATTGCTGAGTCCTCAATAAAACGACAGGCCTGGTAAAAGCTTGGCGGTTGGGTACCTAAGTCTATGGCAAATCAAAATCCCTTTTTAACAACTGGTAAGCAGATCGGCTCTCTGTCATTAACAGGGCGTGGGAGATCTACTGCCTTCACTGCTCCTTCCCAGCCGCCCCTGCACCATGTCATCCACGGCTCAACCTAACACGCAGCCTATTTTTAAATGTACTTTATGTCACTTATTCCCATTTAATCACAGCCTGTGTCCAGGCGACGCAGGTAATGTGGTGCAGCATGTTTCACACCAGTGACGGGGAGCTGGCTGATTTGCGTTCACCGGGAATTCTATAAAAGATAGTACCCACTACTTATCTTCTTGCTCTTTCCAGAATGAATAGGAAAAAAAAAATAATGCAAGGAAAGGGACAATGTATGAATGTGAAGTCTATGAAATATAAAGGGGGGTCTGAGCTAGCACTACCGATTGGTAAGATCCAGCTGTACACAACGGTGGTAATGATGATGAAATGCTGCATCTGATGACAAATGTCCAGTTAAACTGAAGAGTACTTACTTCCTATTTATATATTTGAAGTGATTGCACATATCTATTTCTGGCCTGAGGGAGGTGGAGCTATGTGATGTCACTGTTGTGGATGTGGCCAACAAAGGAAGGGAGCACTTGTATTTCAATGCCATGTTCTAGGTGCAGTCAAACAGGGGACACGTATGCATTGAAGGACCCCTTACCCGTTGGCATCTAGAGGTGGGGTAGGCAGGCTTTATGCTAGTTGCTGGAAAAAAGACACGTCAGCCAATCACTAATGTTCACAGATTTCTGTCCCAAGGCAGAATCACTACCCAGTTTGACCAGGTTATGAACCAGAAACTCCCTAGTCTCTCAGTAAGGAAACAAAGCCTTTGTAAAACACATCAATAAGGATTTATGTTAAACATAATGACATTTGAAAGCTTCCCTAACACAGGCCTGCTACGACAGGTGTTCCAGTCAGATTAGGTCGTAATAATGTTTCCTTTCAACTGTTAAAATCCCTTTAAGCCATATTTCTCTCCCCCAAGAAAACAAACTGCGCCCTCGCAACGCCAAACTGGCCGTGTGGCCTGAAAGAACCTCAAGCGGAACTGCAGGAGCAGATAGGCAGGCACCCAGAACGGCCAGCTGCCGGCCATTTGAGGCCTCCCGTGTGCGTCTGGCGGTCCCAGCGCTCACTGCCTGTGTTTTTTCAGCGTTGGAAATCATTACGGTAATTATGTGCTAAAACATCTGTGCATTCTAACCAAAGTACGAAGGAAAACAGAACGGGCCGACCGACTGATTAATGATAACACACATTTATTTGAACGGAGCAAATACCCCTCAGATGGAGCGCGTTTGGAACTGGCTCAAATGTATTAATTAAAGCAATTACAGCCCAGAACCACCAACCCCCACCCCAACCACCATTAACATTTCTTCACTGCAATGTGCCCATCTCGGTACACAGTTGTTGTGCAGCTGTGGACAGCTGTTTCTAAATCAGATGATGCATGCTGTTCATTAAAATAAAGCTCTTAGGAACAACTTAACGAGGTGTGTTCCAAAATTATGTTCCCCAACCCAACTACAGCAGCACTGAACCTCTGCACTGTATCTGTAAAGTGAATTATTTAGGGAGTAAGTCTCATCTTTAGCTTCTTCAGACCGCAGATCACGACCGGCGGATGTTTTGTGCTGCTCGTTTGCATGATCTGGTCCTTGCAAGTGATGTGAACGAGGCTCAGTGTAAGGGGCCTACATTCCAAGATCAGTGCCTCTTAACAACACATGCATAGCGATAAAGTGCTATTTATAGAACGACAAAGCAGACACAAGCTGTATAGAATTAAAGCTGTCGAAGCTATTCAAGATGAACATTGCTATTTAACTGCACCGTTACAGAACTTGACTACACATTTCATTACAAAAGCATCCTCGGTCATCCTTTGGCCTGTCATCCATGCTGAACAACCCTGGCAGGTCAATGAGAAAGCCCCCATTTTGACCACAAGGCCACACACTCTACAAATCACTAACTATGTTTCTCTTTAATTGATGTTTTCTGTGGCCGCTGGGCCCTAATCGCCTCATTCCTGGGATTAAAGGCGTGGGAACGTCCGATGAAGTCAGGGTCCTCGCCTTGACTGGGCGTCTGCGGCACTTGCTGTACGATCGGCCCGACTCCATGTCTTCCCTACCAAAACAAAACCTGAAAGCCGGCTTTGCTTCTCAAACAAAAACCTCTCTTTTAAGGTTGCAGTCATTTTTTTTCCATCTGTAAAGGTCAGAAAAAATAGATATGTATCAAACTTGAATAATTTTGAAGGTTTTTCTTCACAGCTATTTTTTTCCTATCTCAACCACTTCTATCTGCGTAATATCGGCTGCAATCTCCTCCTTTCAGAACAAGTAGAAAAAGAGGAACAAAGGGGAAACAGATTAACTCAGCGAAAATATACTGCACGTTGATGCATCAAGAAGTGCCAACGCCAACAAAGAGGGAACCAGCAATTCATATCGGGCCTAAACTGTTTGTCTGATGAATGACCATCTACTCTTTAAGGAAGGTCAGCTGTCTAAATGTCACACGTTTAATTAACATGCTTCTTTGGTTCACAGTCTGGGTCAGTGCTCAATTCAATTAATACAATTCGCCGAGATAACAGAGCATTTTAAAATTTCGCAACTAAAAGCCACTTTAAGCTCAATTTACACATCAATCTCCCTTTGGGGGAAAAAAACTGTATTTTCGCAAAGCTGGTAAAATTCATGATATCAGCAATCACATTGAGCAAAAGGACAGGAGGGTATGTGAACGTTGTTTGTGAACAAGACATCAAACTTTTATTATCCAATTTAGCTCATAAAAACCAGATGGTGGTCTGGGTAGTTAGTGACACTAGCCATGGTACACCTAGAAGGGGATGGCCATCCATCAGAGGGAGCGCACATGCCCTAACACATACCTAAAGGCAATGCAGAGTCTCCATTTTACCCACAAAGTATTTCACTGTACCATGAGCAAATATGAGTGGTGCAAAGTCCATGCATACTAGCCACTCCGGACAGGTAGGGTATGAGTCAAGGAGAGGAGTTAACTAACAGCAGGTCCAAAAGATGTGCAGAAATCAAGTCAACACATCAACCTTCAAAGATAAATGCAAAAGACTAGCCTATCTCTCTCCCACAGCTACAGGTCAGTGCAGAGAATATGCTCAATATTCATGCATCATTGCCCTCTGCAAACTCCTCCATCTTATTGTCAGAGGAGTGAGACACAAATATGAAGCATTTGATGGCTCAGTTAGCCGGAATAACCGGGTCATGCTAGGGGAGAGCATCGCGGTATAGGCCTTTGAGAAACACGTCCTTGAGGAGACGCAGTGTTATTCACGGGCAACAATCCACGTCGACTTTAGGATAGTCTAGGTATTCCGGTCACGACAAACAAGAAAAGCAAACGCAAGGACTGAAAACAAGGACGGCTTCCAGAAGCTTTCAGTTGGCTGAGATACTCATGTTGCTGTACAGCTGGCTGGCTTGTGTCTTCATGTACGTGCCCATCTGTGAAGATGGCCATTCTTCAGGAACGCCCGCTACTGCTGGTCCAAGCCAGACAACTGGCCAGATGCAAGCAGTGAACTAATCGATGTGACGCCCAATCAGAGCTTAACTCTAATACGGCAGACAGGTTCACATCATTATCAAATCAGGCCCGGCACATCTCGACATGGAAAAGGCGAAGGATTGTGGTTCTGTAAAGAACCACAAATTCTACTACAGTTCTAGGAGTAAGCTGACCTTTTATTGCGCATCAAACCTGCGGAAAGGAAGGAAAAGAATGCAAAAAATGAATTCCTAGCTTTCGCTGCCAAGTTTTTTAGCTGGGAAAATGAAGCAGATGCTTCAGGCATTATCAACGGTTCTGTTGCGATCCATGTTTTGCAAACCGTAAGACCTGCTCCCATCTACCACAATTCCTAAACCCCGTGCCAAGTGCCGGCCCTGATAAGCGACGTGCCACCAAACCCTGCGTTTGTTTAGCTACACTTAACGGAGTTCGGGAAAAACTTGTAGAAATAATCTATAAACCACTTTAAACAGGCTGTTTACGGGCCGTAAATGGTGCATTAAAGAGGAAACAGGTTTCCAATTTGGTTTGGGGTTCCGCTGGTGATTACGCCGCATGGGAAGCCTGTCTGAGAGTCACCCGGAGCTGTCGGCTGTGTGCGGGACCTCACCCCCAACTGCATTTTAAAAACACTCCCACTGACACTGAGGGATCTTGCGGTGTGAAAGCGCATGCCTGGGTGCCAAGGAAAAACCTGGCACCAATTAAACATCGGTATTAAAAACACTGTAATTTTAAACCCATTGGCAAAAAGAATGTGTTCTACATTAGCAAATTATTGCATAATGGAACTGGTTTTCCACTATGTTCAAGGGCCAAGTATGTAAAACTGTCTGTGTTTCTAAAGAGCACTACTGCATTAAGAGTGGAACGATTTGGTTTTGTAATTAGGGCTGTCTGTATAAGGTCAATCTTATTGATTCATGTGAAGATTTAATCACACCAAGGTCCAGAAAGCTAGACAGGACTGAGGCCCAGAAAAAGCAGGGGCGTACCATTCATGTTCTCAAACGGAGACTTTCTAATGAGACAACAGTAAAACAATACACTGATATCTCGACACAGTCCTTGCCTTTATTTTGCAAACATCTGTTTGAAATAATGCTACTAAATCAAATGTTTACAAGGACGGTGAAACAATTTGTACTCAAGAGGAGCACAGTGTTACCAAAAAATGTTAAAATTTTACAATGATATTCTCAATGTAATTTACAAAAAAAGCAAAACTACTCCCAGTATTGTTGTCAGCATTTGTAAAATGTATTTTAAAAACCTTAAAAACCCATTTTGTCGGCTCAGAAACAGGAAACGATGGATGTATATTAAAATGAAGGCACACGACACACTCCGTTCATACTGAGCTGTGCCTGTCTCTATTCTGTATGTATTAGGAGTAGACATTGATATAGCGCCATACGGTCATGGCAGGCACAGCGCAAAGGACCAGGCCTGCCTCCCTTGCCTCTGTGTTCTGTGTCTACTCCCGTCTCTACAAGCAGTGGGCGCCAAAATTCCCCACCATCATTATCGCCTGAGACGAGTAACATCCGCACCGTCGACACTTTACAGCCTAATCGGCACGTCGATAGTGGGACATCGCTGGGCCACTTTCAGCCTGTCTCGGGAGTGCACACTCAGAGCACGCTCGATTTAACACGGGGGCAGCGCACTGAGTGTAAAGCACAGGGGATATAGACCCAGGCATCGACCGGCTGATCAATGCATTGATCAGGGACCTGCCGTTTCCTCAGTGCACTGCTCCACCACATCTGTGGCTGGTCAAAGCAGGCCCTGACTCTGCCTGTGGTTCTCTTGGGTTACGCTAGGGGGTGCCACCAACAATATACTCACGGCTAACTTTGAAATTACACTCAAAACTGACAGCAGGGAGAATCAACGGCTGGGAGGAAGGAGCTATGCTCAAAGCGAGATAGCCAAACCTTACGCATCATTTCATTCCAACCGAAAGGATAAAGGAAAAAAAAATGTCTGGATGAAGGATTTTGATGGACCGCTCTTTGCTCCTTCATTTATTGCTCTTCTTTGATGGCTGATCTGAGCACTCAGTCCCCTCATTTCCCCCATTGTCTCTCACCCCACTGCTCCTGAAAGCCATGCTGGGAGCATCCCAGGCTCCAGCTGTCAAACCATGTCCTGGCACCAGTACGGCAAATCACTGCCCCCTAATCACCATCACAGAAAGCATGGCTCCATTTGTCTCCGGCAGTGGTTACGGCCAGTACCTGACCATTAATTTGGCAACGCTGTGCCCTGTTACCGCAAAGGAAGTGTGGGCACCTTAGGCACAGATCAGCACGCACACAAGGGTACCGACACTCAGCACTGCAATGTAAGCAGAAATGAAAATGCTCAATCTATATAATAATAATGTAAATACATGATTTGAAAAGGAGGGGCCGTGCATGACACACCTTCACACCCATCCTCCGACAGATGACTCTGTATTGGGAGCCTTGATGAGAAGTAAAGCTACACACCCCTATCCAGACACCCCTTACACCAACCAGGAAGTGGCGAGGATAATTCACAGCTAAACACCAAGCACCATGTGGTCTGAGATGGAGAGGGACACTGATAGCAACAGAACCCCCCCAAACACACACCGCCCGCGGCCTATGAAAAGAAATGGCAGCGGTGGGGGTGAGGGGCGTGCTAAAGGTATATGACTTTAAGAAGCACAACCCCACTTTGCAGCTGTGAGTAATTTAACAAAACAAAATTCCAAGCCAGAGAAAGAGCACGAAAGACTGAATGAAGTAAATAAAATGCTCCTGTACCCCCAATAACCCTGCACAGACATTCTCTCTGTCTCTCTCTCTCTGTGGATTCATGTCGGATGTTCAACTTAAACCACTCCCATTTTACACTGTATGAAAAAGTAATATCCCCCCCAATAAAGTTTGATTTACACCTCCCTCACACCCCCCACACTCCTGTTTTTTATTTCATCATTTAACAGGGATCGTATAGCTGTATGTCACTGGAAAATTAAATCAGGTCCCGCGCACATTAAGGCCGATTCTTTCTGCCTCGAATTCACCCCCCCCTTCCGCCGCCCAGCGTCCCGCGCCGGACGAGGGCACCGTCCCATTCATTTTCAGGCCCATTTCCTCCAGTGATTAGGTGATCAATCAATCCCAGCCTTCAATCCCGTCAGGCGGACAGGATTATCTGCCCATCTCCATCCCTCCCTCACTCGCCCACCGCCGCCACATTAGCATCAGATCAAGTGTCACAGTTTGCACACACGGCGCCAAAAGTGTGCAGCTTCTCGCCCCATGTCCCCTCACCACCCCAGCTGAACCTCAAACCCCCCCACGGATCACCAGCGGTACCATAAGTCAGCCTTGATGCTAGCTGAGATGAGGCCCGGTACTTTAATCGCCAGTAATGCACCATTTCCAGAACTCTCATTTTAATTATGCTCTTTATTACCGCTGTCCTTCCAGAAGACCAAATTAACGGATGAATGATGTCATTCACCTACACATACACACACACATACTCATACTGTTTCTCCTTGTGGTTTCTGGTCTTCTCACAGGAGCCCAGAGTGTATACTGTAAAGTGAACTCAGCAGACTAAAGAGACTTCCACCAATGAACCGGCAGCGTTCGAGGCACTCGGCGAGGTGGAACACAGGGCAACCGTTTTATAGTTCTGGACCCGAACGGTCCTTGTATACACATCCTAATTGGCAAGTAAACTACTACTTATAAACACTAGAATGCCATTAAACCGGGCCTGATCGCGTCCATCCCTTGGCGTTTACAGCGTGGGGGCGAAACAGCCCCGATGAGGAGGAGGACAGCCCCCCACGCTCCCACGGACAGCCCCATCCTGTACCTCTGTTCAAGCACAGGATTTGGGAGGACAAAAAGACCTCATTGAATCCACAGAAAAACCCACAGCTGGAAAATATTTTATAGTATTTTATAATTATCAAGTTTTTTATGTGAAGCATTTTTAAAGCAACTCTAATATTTCAGGCAAAATTAATGACTCACTTTTAATATGAAAAACACTCAAAGAAAGTCATACTGCAGGACACTGGCTTATAATACTGAGTTTCCTCACCTTGCTTTAACATGTTTATTTGGTTTATTTGGATGACAGCATTGTCGCAGAAAAGATAGCTGACAGTCTCTCTGAGGTCCACCATCACGGTTCAGGGAAATGCCAATATAACAAGCAAGCTTAGCTCTACATCACAGGCCACAGTACTCACTTGCTGCCTCAGCAGGGCCAAGCTGAAGCTGTGCTTTACCTGACAGATACTGCCAAGCTTTAAAGACCCTGGCGTGAATATTCTTTTTATTAAGCAGTGACTGAAATAGCTCAACCTTAATTGTAAAGAGGAAACACAAGTAAATTAATAATAGATGTACATGCTCTGAGCACGTACTTATAAAAGAAATCCCCTTTATGTCATAACAGATATCTTATTTTACTTTTATAGATGAATATGGGCCAACACAAAGCTTTTTGAGGTATGTATAGATATCCACTGAAGGACTCTTAATGAGACAGGTGAAAAGAAAATAAAGCAAAAAGCTTTTTGATGTAAAGCCACTAATTCTTTTAACAACATTGATCAAACTGTCATGCTTTCATTATGGTACAATAGCTTTTAGAAGCCATTCTCTGGGTTAATAGCATTGAAACTGTCCCCAGTACAGCTTACGGGCCGGAAGCGGGGTGGAGGAGTGAAAAGGCCCCTCTTGTTCCTGTGGCAAGAGCACTCAGCTACCTTTGAACAAAAATTACATTTCCATTCTGCATATTTTTTCCCCATCTGGCCATTTCCTATTTTGAGAAACTTTGCCAGGTGGCGTGTTACCTGGTAACCTGCAGTAACCCACAGTAACCCAGTGACTCCCACTAAGGACTCCACACCAGTGAGGAGCTTTTTACAGAAAGCCAAAAGGAGTCACCACAGCTGAAGAACTAAGCTGATGAAGATGTTCTTCTATGCAGAGGTGCCGTAAAGGCAGGAAAATTAGGATGATTACATGACCCCTGAGAGACAGGGGTCTAAAAAATTTGGAACATAATTGGATGGGTTTGGATTGGGGGCCCAATATGATATACTGTCGTGGGACCCAAAATCTCCAGCAGTACCTTTGCTTCAATGTACTAGCCAATGAAAAGGATTATTTTTGCCTCAATTTGCGTAGGTCTGGCCTTCTTTATGAGTCTGAGCAATGGATTTACTTGTTTTTGAGGTACCCCACACCACATCCATGGCTGACATTTTGACTCTCTCTTTTGATTGAGCAATGCTACATGCAATCTCCCAGCTAGTTTAACACAATCTTCAGAAATCATTCTCACTGGCCTGCCAAGTAAGTCTCTTCTTCTCGCTCATCTGATAGATCAGTATATCCAGAATACGACAGTGCAAAATCTCTGAGGCTGAGATTATTGCTTTTTCCAAGGTCCCAGATCTGCACCCAAAAAACATGAATGCAGAATAATTTAAAGCAAGCTCACAATTCCTGGTGTCACCATATGTAGTTCCTAACTGCGTTGTGCATTTTAATTGTTTTTCTAAATCTCTGAATCAACTAATGCCAGCAATACACTATAAGGCTTTTAATAGATTCCAAGAAGACTTTTTAAAGACTAAGTCTGACACTCTCTCACATCTAAAGACATTGTGTTATTAGTCACAGACTTTTGTCACAGACTAAGATTTTACAAAGCATGGGGATCATGCAGTGTCACTATTTGGTGCTGGAGAGAGCTCACCTATTGGTTGTTGACAATGTGAAAGTCGCTATTTGCATGAGTTCAGACTAAAGCCTTATGATAACATTAAACACAGTTAATTTTATTGGAACATCAAAGATGAGAAAAAGACTGACTTAAGACAGCTATCTTGACCACCTTACATCAAATGATTAAGATGACAGGAGCTTGCCACAACTCAAACTCTCATGATTTTATTCTGACATTGGAAATTTGTCTGCGACAGTGAAATCACTTGTAAAGTTGTTTGGTGTAAGGCCAGCATTACTGAACCTTGCTCCAACTACACTGTTAAATACGAAACAATTTCCCCTGGGATCAATAAAGTATATCTTATCTTATTATCTTGCAAACAGAATGACTCCATAAAATGAAATAAACTCGAATTTCTCTGTAAGAACAAAGAAGTAAAGGAATACAAGACAGATAGAGAAAGCTCCTGATGCTTAAATGAATGGTTCAGCTATTCATTTAAAGAGATAATAAAACAGTGAAAAGGTTGCAGCTTTTTTGTTTAGGGGCAGAAGTGACAGTAACAGTAAAGAAGACCTGGATAAATAAATTAGGTAAAAGCAAATATCACCATTCAGAGCAACCTTTACTTACCAAATTATCTTTGCAGGTAAGCAGCTCTGTATTTCATTTGTGTAGAGGTTTTTTTTCCTTCTCTCTTACATTAATTATCCAGATAACATACAGGACTTGACTCTTTTCTATAGAAAAGGTTGATTTCACCACTGCAAGTCCTGCCTGAAAACATTTTGAGGTAAGAATTAAAGGAAGATAAAATCACGCCATAATTATAGCATTTTACGCTATTGACAGGCCCAGGTACTGTTTTAAAAACATATTACATAAATTTAGCGTTTAATATATATATATTAAAAAAAAAAACGCAAAACACTCACTGGCAGGAAGAGATAAAAAGGTCAATAATCAATCAGTTTTGATGCCTTAGTGTCAAATAACCAAAACAGTGTAGATTTCAGAGCCTCATTTGACCCGTAATTAGTGTCAACCACTCACAAGGTAATTTAGTACTTAGTGATAGATTATTGCGAACTAGTCACAAGTATAATTTTATTCTTATGAACGTGAACTATTTACAGCGACGGGATGTCTAATGTGACTATGCTGCCAGTTGCAATTAAGTATTACAAATAACACTTTTTTTATGTCTACGTCAAAATATATTATTAAATGCATTCTCCCATACATCTCCCCAACAGAAGTGCAGTTTGGTGAAATTGTTTGATTAAACTTGCACGCTTATATGTGACATTAATTCAACAGGTACAGTGAACAAAAAAAACACTACTCTGGACTTATGCAGTTGATTCTTTTCAAACATGTGTCGGCCAGTAAATAGATCATCCCAGCCCTGATCGCTCGTTTTTATAAATGCTTTTATGTCTTTCTGATACACACTGAAAAGAGGCATGCCAGTGACTTCTAATTGCTAGTATAACTAGTGTCTCTGTCTCCTTTTGAAGCATAACTTTGCATCCGATGGATATAAATAATGACCAGCAATACATATCTCAAACGCAGTGGGGTCTTCATGTGTGGGTCCACCACATCGCTATTAGATTACGGTAATATGTGGGGAGCCGTACTGAAAGGATAATGGCCATATTCCTATCAACCGGAAAAACAACAAGAAAAACTAGAAAAAGGTAATGTGTTGGATTCTCTACATTGCCATTTCGTAGCAATTTCCCAATATAACCTCATCTGAAAGCACGAAAGGGCACTAATCATGTCTTTATGAGACCCCCTCCCATATTCATTAAGCTATAAAAATAAAAGTTAGAAATGCCCAACCGAGCCGTAACTTTGCTTGAGTGTGACCACACACTAAGTAACAGGCCAAGAGGTGCGTTGCGTGTCTGCTTTATTAGAAACACATGCCATCCTTTACAAGAAAGATCTCCTCCTTCCACCAACGAGTCTTTCCATTATTAGCGATTTTATGGATCTCAAACCGACTCTAATCCAGAGCAAATAATAACACTATTCCTGTACTAGTCTGATAGCCATCTCACTAACCCTAGGCCGACTCTGCCCCACAAATCAAGGCTCCGATCCTATAAAAACACAGGGCTACCTATATTTTTCAAATTATGTTTGAAGCTGAAATTGCTGCCGTCCACCCCGGTTCCGCTGAGACTTGCAGTAGCAGGGCCGCTTACGGCCGTGAATTTAAGAGATTAAACCTGGATTCCTCAGCACACTGGAGACTGCTCTATAGCCATGCATAGGCCAACAAGGTAGAAAACCCACAGTGATGCTGTTCATGTGCGTACATTTATGAAATAATTTAGATAAAACTCAATTTGATAATATCACATAAATCAGCCCATTTGTACTGCCTAAAATAAAACTTTCTGTTTTTTTACAATTGTATTCTGAGCGTGTAGTTTTAAATATGATTTTGTAAATAAAGAAATCAATATTTAGGTTTTTGCTAAAAAATAGCCACAAAAACAAAGTGTAGTTCATTCTTATAGATATTTTATTTCTTTTCTACTCTTGGGATGATTGATGTTTTAAGATGTATGGATTATGGAGTCAATCCCAACTCGGGCCATAAGCTTACTTGTAAAAACTGCATTTGTGTTAAAGCAAGAGACCTTTAACACAATTAGCTATCTGCTAAAAATTACCCTGGCATGGGCTACATATATTCCAAATGATAAATTAATACACTAATATATATCTTGGGGGTCTGTGCTTCAAAGTTATGTTTGTGTAGTTTCATACCTTTAATTTTTTGTTTCATCAACTAGATTTATGGTGGTCATTGCCCAACAAATGACTACTATAAAATGTGGAAAAGTTGAAATTTTATCACTTAGCATGCCAGAGTCATGTTTTGCCCATTAAACAGGAACACAAGAATGTACTTTGGCCGCTTCTCAGTTCTGACTGAGACGGGGGATGTCATCACACTCACTAATGCAGTATGGAAAAATTACCCCTTTGTTAAGCCCCATAAGCTAATTTTTTCTGTTGTTATTATGCAGGATGTGACTGCAAAGTGCGCATTCTCACCTTTCATAAGCTGTTAAGCTGCTAGTGCTGCGGGTGTAAAAACGAAAGCGGCGACAGAGAGACAGAAGGAAAAAGTTTTGTTCTGAAAATATTCAATATATTAAAACCTGCAAGATGTTTCAGAGATTTCTGTGCGCATGAGTGTGATCATTTTGAAAAAGGGCTTGCTAATATATATTTGTCTTTTTGGCCGTAATGTAATGGTGGTCTGCGGTACTGGGAGAGATTAGTTGAAAGTTTTTCATTCCAACCATCCATCCATCCATGCATCCATCTTCTAACCACTTATCCTGGTCAGGGCTATGGGGGGTTAAGAGAAGTGCAGAACAAAAATCTGTTTTTTTTTTTACTTTAGCTTTTTAAATCTGTGGTTTTGAAGCAAGATTTCACATGCATACATACATATACACACACACTCACACACAGATTAGGTATCTATATCTTTATGGGGACTCACCATTCCTTTCTATGGGCCTAACCTTAATCCTAATTTTGCATTCCATTTCAGCTCATAAACCAAAAATTCCGAGTTGCTAGTCTGAAATTTCAGAATTTTATTAGAATTCAAGATGGGTGTGCCCTTTATCAACAGTAGTGAAAGCTGTACTTATATATAGTTTATTAGCACTTATGTTTTAATTATACTTTATTAATTAGTTGTACACAAAATACTGTCCACCTGCTATTTGCGGACAAGTTGCTAAGGTGTTTGTATGCACAAAATACCACATAATGCATTGTTATCCCCTGATATTGCTAACAATGGCTAATGATGAACCTGGCTTGAACTGGGCCCTGTTTCAGAAAGCAGGAGTTCTTTCTTTGCCAGATAACTTGTCGTATTTAAGGTAGTGTGGGCTAAGTGTAAGTGTAAGTAAATGAAAATAAAGGCCATTTAAACTGAGATACCTTTAATCCAACAAATTGTGCAGCTAATCGAGAAATCCTGCTTTTTGAAGCAGGTCTCTGGTATTGCTAAATGCTTTCTAACCTGTACTGCAATGTGGTTAACAAGAGTTTGATGTCATTCCCAGCCACGACTTTTGAGGTAAATGGAATGCAGCATTCCTATAAAACTCTAACTCTTACCCAGTCCTAGCCTTAACCATACGTAACTAAACAAAATACAAGACTTTTGCCTATTTTAGATTTTTTAATGCATTCACAGCTTTTTATAAAATTGAGTTTCCATTGTGGAGAAAAAAAATGTCCCCACAAGGCACAACATGTAAGGCTTTCACTACATTGTGGGGACATTTGGGAGTGTATACAAACAGAGTAAAATGCACCTGCAGTCCCATAAGAATGTACACCAGACTATGCCAGAAATATTTACTGGAGGAAGATAACTATGTATCACCAGAGAGCGTGGCGTGTCACCATAGGTCAGAGCAGATGAAAAACACACCTGTCCATTTATCCTGCCAGAGTCACCAAGGGAGCCCAAAGCCTATCCCAGGCAGCACAGGGTGGAGGGCAGGGGTACGCCCTGGACTGGATGCCAGTCCATCACAGGGCACGCACACAAGTGGGAAATTTAAAAGTGCCAATTAACCTAATCGGATGAGACACATGGAGAACATGCATCTTTCACTCACAGAGGTGAGATTTAAACCACAAGCCCTGGAGGTTTGAGTTATCAGTGCTATTTTCTACGCCACCCATGAAAGATGCAAAATGTTTACATTTTTAATAACATCTCTAGATTAGAACTAATGCATTTGTATATAAAACAAAATGTATATAAAGAATCTTTTAAAATGTTTGTTGCTGAATGGTATGACATTAAATGCATTTTTTTCCTCTTTGGTTATAATACTCATGATTGTTCAATTAATTTTTAGAAAAAGCTTGGTAATGTTTAATGTAATGGTACGTCTGGTTGGTAATTTAAGGCACCTTATCTAGGATGATTTACTCCCTCCTGAGAATTTACAACCTTCTCAGGAGATGTTAAGTCCCAGCAGTTATACTGTAGGATGAATCCTGTGAAAGCTTTAAGGTGTAATTTTTCCTACATTACTTTCATTATTTGCTGGGCTGATACGCCAATCATTACCGCGTCTTTACATTTCGCCACGGAATTTGAAACATCAGTCTTTCGGTTACCAGGCAGCTTCCTAAACAACTAGACCATTTGTGCATTTAAAAACAGAAGAAAACTTAAGTTAAGGGTCTCTTACATCCCTCCCATTCCGAGAAGAAAAAAATGCAGAAACCACATCATATTCACGTAAACATAAAGCTTTGGATGCACAGTCTATGATGTATCTTACTTCTTTGCGGCATGGACTGCGTCTGATGGAGCTGTGCTCAAATAGGGGAAAACGACATTTTATCACACTAGATTGAAAATGTACACCGGCTTCGCTGTTCGCATTAAGATATTTTGCATGCATGCACAGTGGTTGCGTCTGCGGAGGCTTTTCCCCCCCGCAAATATCGTTCTGCCCCGAAATGGAATATGTAATGGTCCTTTGTTTTATGAGATATAGAAAATAATGGGTGGCATGAATACGTTGATGGTGTTTTATGCCGGTTCTCTCTGCTCAGTTGGCTTGGAATGAGCTCATGTTGAGAATCATAAGGCACGGCGAGTAGAACGCTGCATGATTGCTATATTACTAGATTATTGACTTGAAAATTGCCTCCCCTTCATTCCTGTTTATTATGAATGTGTTTGTTTCCTCCTTTAAACTCCCCAGTCTAAAATGGCAATTAAGGTATATGATGAATAAGATAGTGAAACTGATTGCTAACAGTATTATTTCTTATAATATGTGTGAACCGTAGAGCCTGGCAGCCTCATAAACATTTATAAGATCCAGCACCTCAACGGGGACTCGACAAATTATTAAAATCTGCTTGCCCAAGGAAAACATTCTTTTTTTTCTCCAGAACGTAATAATTGCATGGCTGCAGGATCTTGCTGTAGCCGAGCGCCGGGCTGCACGAGCTCACGTCGCGATCCTCTGAAATGAATATTGCTAAACGCCGCCCTTCCCTAATCTTCCAGAAGCATCTTTAGGAAAGCCCACCTCTCAC
The DNA here is from genome assembly GCA_015163995.2 of Mormyrus lacerda. Classification (NCBI taxonomy): domain Eukaryota; kingdom Metazoa; phylum Chordata; class Actinopteri; order Osteoglossiformes; family Mormyridae; genus Mormyrus; species Mormyrus lacerda. The sequence goes on from JAABNX020000008.1 coordinate 16,153,843, forward strand.
CTTGCCTGCTAAGCCATTCGCATCAGTCGTTTTCCGTATCGCACACCCATCTGATACCTTTTTTCCACTCAATATCGGCACCTTTCGCAGCGACACTATGTGCGCGTGCCGTTTTTTTTTTTTTTTTTTTTTTTAAAGCGTAAACATATAATTTCATGAGGGGCTGACTTGGTTTTCGGGTTATATATTCATGTTTCATTTCATGCTCACGGACTAGAATGTGCGATTCCGTAATTGCCTGCAGAAGATTAAGCTCGGAAGCTTCCTTATCTGACCACATCGGTCAATTCATTTGCAAGATTTTTCCGAGTAGGAAAACTGTGGGCTTCACGGACGTAAAGTCAGTGTAAGCAGTCCATGAACGGTTTAAGCCTGCAGTAGCTCGCTTGCTGTAATTCTGTTTGCAGATAGGTGAATTGGTTATTCTGTGTGGGCGTGTACCCGGTGATGGACTGCCTCCGTGCTTCCTGGGGACAGGTTCCAGACTCGGTGTGACCCTGTCCTGGGTTAAACAGTTCTTGGAGATGGATGGATGGATGGATGTTACCCTTGGGGGTAATCAGCAATTTCTCATTCTTAACGCACAATCACAACATCTTAATAAAAATATCTTATTTTAGCCAGCACATTTGAAAGGCTCATGCATTGCTTAAGAAGTTTCTTAGGACTACAGCACTGATGTTCGTTCCAATCCATGTATGTTTTCACGGACATCTGTTAGTTAGCCAGCTCACAAAGCAGTGCCCGATTTAAATAAGGATACACTGGAAAAGACTAGGTTTGCGCTAATGGGAAATCAGTAAACAGAGCTATGATATTTTATACTCCGTTTTTCGATTAAGGGTGAAGGCTTGAGTGAAGCGTTCAGTTTAATCACCAGATTATGCGAAAACTAATGGGTCCCGGGGCGTTACGCGGGGTTTATCTGGGTGACGCCCCCGCGCAGACCCGGCTACTCACTCGGCAACTTCCTGGTTACAAACTACAATTATTAAAATAGATTTCCCATGGCAACTCATTATACCGTCAGCTCGAGCCATTATTCCCAACAGCTTTTAATTCTATTCATGTTGTTTTAAAAATAAGGAGAAATGAACGCGTCTGCGAATTCCACCGGTCTATAACTACACTGGCAGCGAATGGCTTTACCTCTCACTGACCCTCCCCCCATGTCCCGTCCTCCCGCTGCTGCTCCAGTTGTCTTTGTCTGTTCTCCGTTTCTCCTTGCTTTCTAATCCGTCATTTTCTAATCCTTCAGCGTGTTTGGGTCAGGACCACACTGGTGACTAAAAGACGCGTTTCGCATGGTCGGCCACTACAATGTCAACGTCTGCTTTTTTGGTAAGGAATCCTTTCCCGCCATTCCTCATGCAATAAAAATGGCGGCAACGTATTTTTTTATGTGAGCGGTGCGTCGCAACTGTCATCCGAGACATCTAAAATACTTAGTGCTGTGCGGCGGGAATAACGAGTAATAATAATAATAATAAACTTAACTCATGTAAAAGATGTAAAATCAGACGTAGAAATGAATGCAAGAAAGAAAAAAAGCTGACAATAAAATTGCGGAAAAGCGTTGGTTTTGTTGTGAACGTTATTTAACGCGGCTGCAGTGAAAGGCAGTCTTCGGCCCGGACGTGACAAGCCGCATTGTGCGGAGGAAGGACGCCCTAAGCAGCCACATGTCTTCTGTCTCTCTGACGACAGACGACGGTGTGAAAACAGTTCGTCAGTCTTTGTTCCCGGGAGAAACCTTTACCAACCGCTCTTTAACTAATTAAAAGATGACAACTGCTGCATTTAAAAGAGTAAAGAAACAAACTACCTGTCAAGGTTGCGCTGGGACGCTGTCAGATTAATTTCCCTCTTTGTGTGTCTATAAAACTTGAAACTGCGTAGTAAGGTGGGGAAGGCGGGAACGGAGGCGCTGATAAATTAACTTTGGCGGGAGTTCGCTACCTTCGCGGTGCAATGGCGGCATAATGGTACCGAGACGAAACCATACACGCGATGACGGCGGTGGGGAAAAGTCCCCCCGCTGAAATACTGTAACACCACGCTCTGCCATCGCAATTATAAGAGGTCAGGGTCACTGCAGATGAATATGTATGAACAGAGACAGGCGTAAAATGTAAAAATTGTACAACGCTGTTCCTGTCACAATGGGAACTCCGATATGGTACTGAGGCTTCTCAGAGTCTCTCTCCCAGGCAGGAGCTCAAAACTGAATGCTAAAAGAAGTAAATATCTAATTGGAGTAAGTAACTTGACCAATACTGAGCTTGAGTACCAAGTAAAGAATAATATAATGTAATTATAAAATACTTTGAAAAGTAGGAGTATATTCATCAATCTGGAACAATCACTGATGAAAAAACAAACCATTGAAAAAGCCTTTTTCACAGATTAAGTAACAAAGCACTGAACAGATACAAACTGGCTGATGGTGAAGATCACTTAAAGGATTGTGTTGTAGTCTTGGCATCTTGTCAACTTCCCTTCCGTCTATGCATGGTTGTCACACATATACCATGAGTGACATTGCACTGTCCTTCCCAAAGATTACTGGTTATTTTAATTTTCTGGCCAACTACTACAAAAAGGGATGTGGTTATTTAAACAAAATCAAAAACGTCATCCTTACCAACAGCATAATGTGCCCACAGACTTGAAAGCCTCACTGTCATCATAAAGCATCTGACTTATTCTTTTCATATCGATTGCTTACTAAGACTACATTGGCATCAGTCATTTATGTTCTCTCAAATTTGTTGGTAAATAACCATTATAATCATAAACTCAAACTCAGAAAATCTCCAGTCAGTTCTTAGGTTCTGTTATAACCCCACTAAGGCTGGTAAACAACATGCTGTAATTATTAGAGAATATTTTCTTGCCAGATGCATGTCATCTGTATCCTCTGACTTCAGGTTAAGGACCAGTTATTGTTGCAGTAGATCGCAATATGGGTACTCTGGGTCAATGTTTCCGCGTGATTTCACGCTTAAGAACCTACCTTTTTTGCAGTTGTGGCGGCAGATTGTAGGATAAACTGAGACACAATTCTGCCACCACACACATTTTTTTAAAACAGATTGCTATTCTTGATATGCGATCTTATGCCCTATGTCCCGCAAAGCTCAGTCCTCCGGTTGTCTGGCATCCCCTTTATACAAAATCACACCAGGGTGCTTTTCGATCTCCAGTACCAATGACACACAACTCCATGTCTCAAAGAAACAGGGTCATCTTTCAAAGATGCTAGTACTGGCCTTAAACACTGTCTAATACAAACAAATAACATTTTTTTTTTTGGAAAGAAAAACACATCATGTTTGTAAAGACCAATATGGCAAATGTGTGCAACTGTCCTTTTAGCAGGCAAGGTTTTTAGTTACAGGGTTGACAGACTAGCTGCATGTAATTCTGCTGGACAGGTGACTGTCTATGAAAATTTTTCTGCCAGACCTCACCTGTTTCCATATTTCATTCTTCCAGAATGCTGGGCTCAAGTGTTACCCATAACACATGTGTCAAACATACTAACTCAGCTCATTAGGCTTCTGAATGCTAGCTTTAAACTTCAGGTACATATTTGGATTACAGTTACAGTTCTGCTATAGGCATTTGTTTATCTAAGATTTTATCCAAGATATTAATAGGACCAGTTTCAACGCAAGACCTAGATGAGGATATATTATTATTAAAGTCATTGATGTCTGGATGGTCCGAAAGGCTCAGTAGCAACTAGAAAATGTGCGTATCTTGTAGGGGGGCCCTATAAAATAACGACACCCATGTCCCAGATGACCTTTTACGATTGACATTGGCAGAACCATGCAGACTGGGTGCTGTGACATACATTCTTCAAGCACCATCCAAACACAGCTGTCCAGTCTTTGTCATGAACCTTCACACATGCATACTGACGCATTCTCCACATGCAGTAACAGATAGCAGCGACACAGCTGGGAGCGAGGGAGCAGCAAATGGTCACCGTCTCCATGGGAAGGGGGTGTAGAGGAGAGCCTGTGTAACTGGCTGTGGACCCATGACATAGACTTATAATGGGCAATAATTGGCAGATTGTGGTGGATCAATGAACTGGGCAAAAAATCATTATTTATTTGCATTTATACCCAAAGCTGCTTATAGTTTAACACTCATTTACGCGGCTGAATAATGTTCCAGAGCCTGTCAGCAGTGTGTCTAGCTCCTTAACAACTTTGCCCCCTACTGTCTCAACGTGTATGCTGCCTTGTCCTCCATGACATCCCCCCACCTTTAATTACGTTCCAAGTCGCTGGTGATGGTGGAGGACGGGAAGCGACAGCCACTCTAATATCCGGGGGAGTCCGGCGGGAAGAATACGCACCATTTTAGCGAAAAGAGAGACAGAGACAACAACAAAGAAAAATAATAAACACACAGAAACACAAGAGAATGCACAAGAGTAAGTTATCCACTGACAGCGTGTTAAAAGTGTGCGAGATCCGCGGAAGAGGAAAATGCGTCGTCTAAGCACTTACCGAAAAGTCATCTTTCTGCGTTTCAAATTAGCAGCTCAAAACAGCTT
>JAABNX020000008.1:16174575-16188471 GCA_015163995.2 Mormyrus lacerda
ATATTTGGGGGAGAGAAGAACAGGCTCCAGCTACAGCTACTAGAGTCCAGCTTTTTCAGATCTCTCTCCATTTCTGCGCTGGGCCCAGAGTCCACACCCCCATGATGGAGTTGCCTTCCACCTAGCAGTGAGCTTGACATAAGGGCAGCCGTAACCTGCTCAAGGCTTCCCCGATGTACCCAACACCATATAGATAGCCTTCCCGTTTGGCAGAAAGTCCAAATTCCTTTTATTTTCTTATAAACAAAAAAGATGTCTTTTTTTAATATATATCTGTATATACGTTTATTTTCACAGTGGGCAGAAAGATGACCTCTACTGCAATACCTTGTTTTTCTTCCATTGTAAAGATGTCCGTCAGACTCAAGTATGTCAATAAGCGCTGATGCTTCCCCCATTTCCGATGCCTTTTTGTAGCTGTGTCACAATTAGATGCGAAAGGAAACGGCTTTAGACTTCTGTTTTGCTAACAACTGCATAAGCTTTTGGCCACATTCATACACTTAATTAGAACAGAAAATACTCAGTGCTTTGTAGATACCATCTTCCACAGTATGACAACCTACTGTATGCCTTTAATATCTCAACAAACACTATCCTGCCATTTTTTTAAATCCAGCTCTGCAGTTCAGTACTTCTGGTGCTTGAAATAGTATGAAATAAAATAATAATAAAATAACAAAAAAAGAGAAAACAAATGCTGGCTCTTAAACACACACACACGCGCACACACACACACATACACACACACACACACACACGCTGACCAAGTATAATCTGAAAATCTTGAACTGGCTATTCTTCTGAAGAGCCCAAACAAAATACATTTTAAAAATATGAATTAGAACAGTGTTGAAAAAACAAATACAGGAACAGTATTACATCATAAAGTGGCCAGGTCATAACATAAAGATTAAAAAAGAAAAATAGAAGCTAGTGTTAAATGTTAATTTATATGGGAAAGTAATATACAGAAACTGAAATAACATACAAAGCTATATGAAAATAATGTCTATGACATTATCTGGAAACCAAAATAAAGCCATAGCATTCAGAGTAAACTGTACAGCATCAGAATTAATAAAAAAATAACCGTATCAACAATATTGTAAAGAAACTGATTTGAGTGGAAATCTCTACAGATCAGACCAGTGTGATATCCATGGTTGCAGGAAGTAACACCGAATTGCATCGCTCAGCTTGACGTAACACTTTTAAACACACCTTCCGACAGGCTGCAACATTTTACCTTAGCAAAAAGCTATACATGGGGTGGTCAAAAAAGCAGGTCTCTGCGAAGTAAACACAGCTTCGTTTCAGTGTTAAAGATTTGTTTTCATTTCTATTTTTGTTTAGTGGTGTGGGGGGGGCGTTATAAACGATGAGAGTATTGTAACTGTAAACGGGAGGAGCAAGCAACCTCTTTGGATACAAAGGCATAGGAAATAGGTCTATTTATTCTTAAAGAAGGAAATCTTCCAATTTCCTCTATTTTCTGACGTCAGGAATGATGTCATTCCTGGACGATAGCATGTGCGGGCGCGTGTTTCCCCTGCGATACGCGGGGACGCGGATCACGCCCATTCGCCTCTTCGCGTGACGGAGACTGCAGCTCCAGATCCAACTGCCCTATAGCCTCCTGCTGCTTTCTCAGCGTGGCGGAAACAAAGTTGAGGTGACACCGAACAACTCATGAAAACAGACAAAGTCAGAACAAAATGGGTGTTACAAACACGTTTTGGTGACCACTATTACGATTTCAAGTGAGTAACGACCTTTCCCGTCCGGGTGGGGGGGGGGAACGCCCCCTCCCCCCCAAACCAGAACTATCATGAAGGAAGTCCAAGAGTCCATTTTTGTTTTGCAACCCACAATTTCAAACTGAGACAACAGCTTACAGTCAACATGAAGAAAACAGAATAAAAATGTAATTAAAATCAATAAAATAATCAGTCCTTGCTCTGAAAAGGGGGAAAATAACTTTCAATGTGGTATTTGGAATGCACTGTTCTGTACAAATAATATAGATCATTGGCTTTTGACATTGGTCTGTTCAAAACAAAATTAAAAAATAAGTCAGCCAAACTGTCCTTTGGAACATATATTCACAGTCTTCAAAGTTCCGTTTTTGCACAAAGAAAAAAAATAGCAGAGGCAGGAAAAAATGGTTTATTGTTTCTGTTAAAGCTTAGCCAAAAAGCAAAATGAGCATGCATCTAGGTATTTTTTTCAAAAACTACATTAGCAGCAAAACTTATGTCCTCAAAAGACCAGACCTTATACATTTCCTTAAAAAAATTGACTTTTGCGTGTGACAGAAAAGTTAAACAAAGAGCTTTTTTAACCTCTATCTTACAAACTACAACGGCTCCGTCATGGCGCTACTCCACAATGGAAGGACGCACGTCCTTTTTGGTTTTTGGTATTCTTGTTATTTTACATATAAAGTCACCTGTCTGCTTGTAAGGAAGCAAAAACGGCAACTTTGATGTGTACTCCTTTATTTTAAAACTGTTTTCTTATCCTTAAAAACAGCAACAAATTCTCAAGTATAAAGAAGCCTCTTTTCTCGTCTTTATGCACCAATGGTGAGTGTTTCGTCTTTGGATTTTCTTTTTCGTTTTAAAGCGTGAGAATTATTATTATTATTCTTTTTTCATTTTCATTTACGACGAAAAAAGAAAGGAAAAAAAAAACAAAATAAATAAGAAAAGAGACTGCAGCCACACTACATGTAAAACAAAGTGTCCGCTTTGTAGTAGTGAAGGAGCAATAACTTTCTCCATATCTACAAATGCATTGAGGGGGATTTGTTAAGGACGGAAGCGTGGAACACAAAGGGGCAGAGAGAGAGGAACCAGACCGTCTTAAGTGCACAAAGGTAACACAAATGTGATTACATATTTCTTCAATGTTTCAAAAAAACATTTTTTTTTTCCATTTGTCACTTTCGTGTCAACCAAAAATGAAAGAAAAGAAAAAACAACAAGAAATAAATAAGGGGGAAAGAAACATTGGAAATAAACCTGCCAGCGGCAGACGGGAAAACACAAGTCAAGAAGCTGAGGAAAGGACAGAAAATATATATAGATGAGTTGCTGCTCCTTAATCTAATCTATCGGAATGACCAAGACAACACCGAATGAAGCGTCTTTAAGCTGGACCATACAAAAGCTAAATGTACACAAAGATTATCGTTTTTAAATCTACTGTTTAAATTCATTTCCAATGCAACAATCTACTTAACACCAAAATTTTTCATATCTATCATAAATACAGAAAGTTTTTTTTCTTTTTAAAAAAATCCCCCCCCTCCCCAGCGAGTTTGCAATGCTCTCCGTGACTGGGCATAGTCGAGAGTATTCATTACCCCCTTTAAAAGGACTTTAAATTTTTTTAAATCAGCAGATCAACTACCCTTTTTGAATCCCCAGAAAGCTATGCCTTAATATTATCTTCTCTCTTTTTAATACTTTCTGCCTGTTAAATCAACAGTGAAAAAAAACCATTTTTTCTTCTTCTAGAAATGAACAAAGTATAAAACAAATTTCTGTAACAGAAAAGGGGTTGTGACCTGTTGACCTGAGAATAAAATAGACATTACATTATTTTCATTATTTTAGCAAGCCATTGGTATTCGAACGCTTAGATAGCAAGAAAAACTGTAAATGTAAGACTATTCTCCCATACAGTACATACTGGCTTTTTGTTTATGTGCTATTAAGTAAGGACAATTCATACAAATAAGTTTGCATTTTTCAACAATGACCGGGGGGAGCATCAGAACAACATTTGAGGCAGTCCATTGCTGTAAAGCATCCAAAACTTAGCTGCAGAGAATGATGTCACACTATATATACTGGAGCTGAAATAAACTAAAACCAGCATGTTGATATGGGAAAACAATCAACTAACATTTAATTTTTGGTTACAAGCTTTGGAATTGCAGTTAGTCTTTACACATCTTTTTTTCTGAAATTGGTTTGTATATCTTTAAACATTTTTTAACATCGCTTCTTTTTTTTGTCTTTTGTGGTTTTTTTAAATATTGTCCGTCGTCGAAAGCTCTTTTACAATCGGATGGAGTCCACTCCTACGCTAGTGAGATTAGTACTACAACTACTACTGTCTTTGTGACAACTGGGCTGCTGTGACTCTTCAGCCGGGAGGCCCAGTCTGTCCGCGGACTTCTGACTATTGTCAGAGTCAGACTCGTCGGTAAAGACGTCTGTTGGTATCGAGGTCTGAACCCCTGAGGTGCTCAATGAACTTGAGGTAACCGTTGAAGGTGAGGACACTGGAGCAAAAGACGTGGTGGCTATAGTGGAAGTGGCATTGGGCTTCCCAGCTAAAGCTCTGGAGAAAGGGACCTGGGGCCAGGATTTGCCAGCGGCTGTGGTACGCGGAGAGGCGGCAGTGAAAGAGGAAGAGGAGGAGCACGAGGATGAAGAGACGGAGGAGGACGGTGTGGCAGCTGATGATGTTGGCGGGGGCGGGGGGCTGCTGTTGGGATGAGTGGCAGACTGCGAGGTAGATGCGGTGTCAGGATCGGGGAAGCAGGCTGAAGAGTGAGGTAATAGATTAATAGCGTGCTCTTTGGCATTTCGGGCTGATCGCTTGATTGTTCTGTGTTTGTGCAAGGCCGAATCTAGGTGTTGACTGAGCGCTCGGTCCCCATCCAGCGTGGTGTCACAAGCCAGACAGTCGTAGAGGCTGCCCTCCCCTGCATTCCCACTGCTGGGGACCCGAAGCAACATCTCTTGCAGGTTCGCCACAGACTGACCAAAAAAGCAGATGGATTTCAAGTGGCTGATGGCTGCCTCTTCCTTGCTAAAGACTGCTTGACACTTGCGGCATGCCAGCGAGTACTGCACCTTAGGGATGATGTACTGGTCAATGGGGGGGTCTGCACTTTTGCTATCCATCTCGTGCTGCTCGGAGGAGGGGTTTCTATGGGATGAAGAAGAGGAGGAGGATGATGATGATGAGGCCTCACAGGAAGGAGCGCCTTTCTGTTCTTCAGATTTTGTTGAATCTTTGGCAGAGTCTTTGCGATCTGGGGTTCCAAAGGGCTGGGTTTGAGCTGGGGTTTGGCTTGCTTTGGGTTGCTGGAGCTGCTGCTGCTTCTGCTGCTGCTGCTGAAACTGCCGCTGCTGCTGATGGAGTGCCTCCTGGAGGCTCTGCTGATATTGCTGGTAGTGCTGGAGCAGGGATCCTGGGGACAGCCCCATTAGAGCTTGGGACAAAGCCGGGTTGTACGGCAACAGGCTCTCCATGCCATACATGGGCTGCAAGTAGCCACCCTGGAGAGCCCCGGGTATCTGCGGGGCATAGTAGGGTGAGAAACCAGGCATGAAATAGGGAAGGAACTGACTGGTTAGCAGAGCTGTGGGGTCTGAAGCCAGGGCAGCCTGCAAGGCCTGAAGCTGTGCTGGATCCACAACATACTCCATGCCAGGCGTTGGCATGGAGGTGGCAGGAACAGAAGGATCAGGCTTGTCCTTTTTAGCACTGGCAGCAGATGTGGAGGGTGCCGGTGTACTCCCTGTCAGCGAGGAATTGGAAGGCTTCTCCAACTTCTCCTTAGGCTTCTCCTTCTCTCTGGACCTCTCAGCCTCACGTTCTTTGGGGAGTTCGGGCCGGGAGCTGGGCTGCGTGGTTATGGCGGTAGAGGTGGATATGGGGGTTGGCGTGGAATGGGAAGTGGATGTACTGGCCTGGGTGGGGCTGGGCGAAGCCAGGGAGGAAGGGGCCTTGTTGGATAATCCAGAAGTGGGGAGACTTGGTGAGGGAGCACTGGCACCAGGCATGTTCAGGAGGTTCGTAGGTTTTGGAGGCGTTAAAGCTAGAAGACAGAGAAAACAACAATAACGTGTTAAACAATCACTATAAAATCAGTAAACCTTCAAGTAAATGACAGAGCACTGGACTAAAATTCCAGTTCTGAAAAGCTACTGTCTATGAGGTTTTCTATCCTACCAGGAACAGGTGTGGCTCTTCAGGAGTGAGGTGGAATAAAAAACCTACTGGATAGTAGTTTGATATCCAGTTGTTGATATCAAAGTTGTCCCACATGAAATGTCACAGTATGTTTGTGAGTGCCCAGGGCTATGATATGGTTGATGTATGACTGTCAATCCAAGGGAATTACTCTAAATCCATTAACAGGAAAAAAAGATTTCAGCTTTTAGATTTATAAAAACTGCAAATTTCAAGCTATATAATAGTGCATTTGTGAGACAAACTTGAAATGCAGATTGCATGCATACAGACACAAATCTTCACCATTTTACTGCAACTGTACCAGTTAAGAAAGCACTTCCATCATTAATGAGGACCAAACAATAACTAAACAGTCGTCAAGGTCATAATTCAGAGCTATTCTACCTGTATTTGAGGCAGCAAAGCTTGGTAGGGAGGGACTCCCAACACCTGGCAGGAGAACAGGGGGGATTGCTTGCAGAGTGGGGTAGGCTGAAGAAAGGTTCAGAGCCTGCAGGGCAGGGCCGTCAAACAATCCCTGCTGCTGCATGGCTTGCTGCTGTGCCATTCCCAGAACCTCATTGGCTTTCTTGATACGGTCCATTTCCTGCTGGGCCATCAGCTGACGGACAGTGGCGGGGTCAAAGTACTCCTTCTCCTTGTCTAGTTGGCTCCCAATAGTGTCCTTCACTTTGGAGATGTGCTGCTGAGAGAAGATGTGGTCTCGCACCGAAAGCCGGGCGCTGTACTTGATACCACACAAAGTGCACTCCGTTTTGGGTCCCTCGTAAGATGTCTGGTTGATGCCAAAATGCTTGGCCATGCTCAACTTTGCCTTTTTCTCCTTAGCGCGAGCATTCTGGAACCATACTTGGACTACTCTTTTAGGCAGTCCAATGTCATTGCCAAGTACCTCACATTCTAGCATAGTAGGAGTTCTGTAATCATTAAAGCAAGACTTAAGTACCTTTAGCTGGAGATTTGTCATCTGGGTACGGAAGCGCTTTTGTCCAGGGCGGTCTCCACTGTCAATGCTCCTGCTCCCAGATGCTCCAGGACTTGGTGAACATGGGTCAGCGAGACTAGAGTTCTCACTGTAGTCTACCATAGTTTCATTTTCAAAGTCCTTAGCGATGTAACTTGTAGCAGGGCTCACCAGCCCTGAGGACATCTGGTCGTCATTCTCAACTGAGGGAACTGTGCCCCCTGACTTAAAGTCTCCGCTATTGTGGCCATGTTTTGTGTCTGCACTGTCATTATCCACATTGGCCTCATCACCAGTAGTGGTGTCTGTTATGGCTGTGTTCACTGAGGAACAGTCATCATTGTCCAGTTTGTTCTGGTCAAAATTCAGATTGACAGAGGACATGTTTGGGCTTTCAAAGTCCTCCATTCCTTCCACTTTAATGGAAGTAGGACTTAGCAGGGCTCTGGGAGAAAAGTCCATGCTTTTGCTCACTGGGGACAGAGAAGAGCACTGTCCATCAGCATTTGAAGAAGTGAGCTGTGAATAGCTGGAAATATCAAGAGGGTCCATCTTCAACTGCATTCCCTCTTGGTCAGAGAGCATGCTGGAAAAAGTCAGATTATAGCCTGCACGCTTGGCTTCATGCCAGTGGCGTGATCGAATGTGGGCCTCGAGGGCAGTCTTTGCCTTGAAGAGAGCTCGACAAAAAGGACAGCGACGGTGAGCTTGGGCAGGGCCCACAGCACGGAACTGCCCTTTCCTCTCCCTAGCCCTAGTGTTCTGAAACCACACCTGCACAACTCTTTTCTTCAAGCCCACCTCATGGGCAATGTGATCAAGCATCTTGCGAGTAGGGTTGGAGTCTAATAAATACTTCTGATATAGAATCTCAAGTTGCTCGGGGGTAATAGTAGTTCTGAGCCGTTTGTCCCGTTGTGGCTCCTCCCCACTGTTAGTACTATCATTTTCTCCTGGACTGGTGCTGGCTTTTTCTTCTAGCTTCCTCTTTAATGAATTCATTGTAGATGTGGGTGCTGAGGGAGATGTGGCAGAACTTGTCGGTATCTGAGGCATGGCTCCTGAAAGTAGTTGGCTTGTGAGCAGAGGATTGCTAGGATCAAACAACATGAAGGACATGTCCATGGGGCGTTCCAAGAACTGGGGATGGATGAACTGGTTTTGCACAGTGAGAAAGTGAAGCTGCTGGTGCTCCTGCCAGTGTTCAAAGGATGGGAAACTTAGCTTGCATTGATCGCACTGGTAGGGAATCATCTGCTGAGCTAGCTGCTGCTGCTGCTGTTGTTGTTGTTGAGAGGAAGGGGTCAGAAGAGGATTGAGGGTCATATGTAAAGGAGCGGGACTAGCTTGGGATACAGAAGGACCACAATGCTGCTGCTGCTGGGAGGGTGAGGCAGAGGAGAACTTGGAAGTCTTTGGGGTAGCTTGGGCTTTCTCATCCCGCGGAGGCCGCTGGGGCTGTACTTCAGGTTGTGGCTGTTCCTGCTTAACAGATACTTGGTTCTCTTGAGATTCAGGGGATGCTTCATTCATTTGTTTAGGCTTCTCATCAAAAGAGTTTGATGCATTAGCAGGTGAGGCCTCTTCCTTTTCAGAGGGTGTCATGTGTGAGAAAGCTGAGGCGGATGTTGGTAGTGGGCAGAGGCTGGATGAGGATGGCATTGGGGTGTGACAGGATGATCCAGATGGAGTATAGTATTCATGAGAGAGATCAAGCGAATCTTCATTCTGGCTGTCATACTGCCCTTCCTCATCTTCATCTTTGTAGCACAGTTTCTTCTGATGCTTAATTAAGTCAAAGATCCGCTGAAAGACCAAGCTACACTTCTTGCATTGATAATTTAGGTTAGTAGTACGGATATAACGATCATTAGATAACTCCCTTCGCTCACCTTCTTTAACTCCATCTCCTTGGTTCTCATAGTTCTTTCTGGCTTTCTGTCGGGCATTTTGGAACCACACTACAATGACTCGTGTGGGTAGATTAAGCAGGCTTGAGAGCTGCTCAAATTCATCATCTTTAGGGTATGCATTTGCATCGAAGAAATCTTGCAATACCCTTAGCTGGTAATCAGTGAACCTTGTTCTTGAGGACCTCTTGCTTCCATAACATTCTTGTTTCTGGGACTCTGGTGATGGTGGTTTTGAATCCATTTTGGTGTCCTCTAAAGTAGTTGTGGGGGGGTTGTTAAAGTTGTAGGGAGAATCCTTGTTCCTCTGCCGCTCTTTAAAGAGGGTGTTACGGAACCAGTGCTTGATGACTTTTTGGGGTAAACCAGATTTGTCAGCCATTTCTTTGATCTGCTCCTCATTTGGAGAGTTGTTAATATCAAAGTACTGCCGTAGGACTCTAAGTTGGTCATCTGTGATGCGTGTTCTTGGCCTTTTGTTCTGTTGCTGTTGCAACATAGCTGGTGTGAGCTGCTGCTGGTACAGCTGAGCTAAATCAGTAGCTAGGCTTGGCTCCACAGAGGGCAACTGAGTAGGGATTTGTGGCGGCAAAGACTGGAGGGGCACAGGCTGCATCATCAGGGGAGAGAAGAGCGGAAGATCCATTGGCATGGGAATTGGAGTCATGGGTACTGAGGGCTGTGGGGCAGGAACACTGGGCGGTGTGAGTGAAGGTGTGGAGGCTGGAATGTTTGGTGTTGGAGCTCGCTGAGGTGGGGGTGGAGGTGGAGGCGGTGGAGGAGGTGGTTGAGGTGCTGCTTCTGGCGTCTGTGGCCGCAGAGGATATAGTTTATCATATTGTTCCCTATATTCCTTAGCAAATCTCTCTAAGAAGCGAAATGGGAAGAAGGCTTGATGGATATGCTCTTGGTGACTCTTTAGTATCAATATGTTTGAGAAGAGCTTGCCACAAGCTTCACATTCTAACTTTTCGAGTCCTTCCAAGGGATCCACCACCCTGCTGATATTGCTTGGACCACTTAACTCTGTTGGTCCAGCTACAGATGACTTCTTTTGTGCTTTCTGCTTGTTCTCATTATATTGGATCACTAGCTCAAAACCAAAGTTTTCCAAAAGGGCCTTTGTGGCATTTCCACGGGCATCCGAAGCAATTCTAGGTGGAGGGAAGGATGGATCATGGTTTCCACTTATAATAGGTTGCTGTTGATCCTTCTTGTCTTTAGATTTCATACTATCCAAGCAGTCCTTAGAGACATGATCTTCTGTTCTCTCATGTACCTCCTTCTCCCTCTGCCTGTCTCTATCCTTCTCACTGTGTTGTTTTGTCTTTTTATCAGCCTGGTGCAGAAGAGACGCAGTTTGCTGAAGCAAAGACATTTGCCCTTGAGTTTGTGAGTGGGTTTGTTGTTGGTGCTGCTGTTGGAGGTGGTGGTGCATCAGCTGCTGCTGCAGGCAGCTTTGGGCCTGCGTCTGCTGGGCAGAGTTCTTCAGGTCCTCCAGCAAGGAGGACGTGGAAGAGCTGGCCATACCAAGTGCAGCGCCACTGAGGTTAGATTCAGGGTTCAGCTGAAACTCAGCCCCAGGGATGTAGAATGGGAAGAGTAGTTGTTGATGCTGCAGTGGAAGAAGAGCCTCAGTCATAGGAAAGTGCTGAAGGAGTGCTGGGTTGAAAAGCTGGGACTGAATAAGAGCCGCTTGTTGCTGGATCTCCTGCTGTAGTTGGGCCTGAGCCTGGGCCTGGGCCTGGGCCAACTGCTGCTGCTGCAGCTGCTGTCCCCTTGAAGAAATCATGTCTGCAAATTTCTTCTTCTTTGTATCATGGTTCTCAGAAGGGGACGGATGACATGTTGCTGAGGAATTTGTAAGAGATTCAAAGGCCGCAGACTGGTTTGCATGTGCACCTCCTCCCTGGATGTTTGGCACATTCTGAACAGTAGAAGATGAACTACTATTACTCATTGCTGCAGAGGAGTTGGCAGGGCAAGGACTGGGAGTGGATGTCCTTACGGAGGACCCTCCACCTCCAGCGCTAACTGCATTCATAGAACCACTGGTACCCCCTGCTGCTTCCAGCTTAGCTGCCCGTGCTTTAGTTTGATGAAGAACGGAGCGCATGTGAATCTCCAGTGTAGAGCTCTGGCTGTATGCCACATTGCAAGTGCTACACTTGAAGGGTTTGTTGTCAGGGCTGCTAGTGGGCTCAGGCTGACCCGTAGTGGTCTCTTGTAGGGCCCGCTTAACCTTGTGTAAGTGTGATACTGAGTTGTAGTGGACCAGGAGGATGTTCTTCTGGGTAAAAGACTCTTTGCACACAGTGCATTTGAAAGGTCGAGATGGATCCAGGAACTTCTCCATGGTAAAGTTGGGGCCTTTCCGGAAGGGAAGTGCACGCTTAGGTTCTGACCCAGAGTCCTCCTGGAGTGAGCCAGAATCACTACCAGTTGGGCTTTGCTTTTCTTCAGGGTCACTCTCCTCTCCTTCCTTGTCATCTTCTCCAAGTGGTCCCTGGTCCTCTCCAAGAGATGCATCACCTATGACCATGAGGTCTCCGTTCATCAGCAGGCCCCCATATAACTGCTGGATGTCAGCTTCACTCAGCTCGAGGTGACTGGTCTCCAAGTGCTTCTTCAGAGCCTGCAGGGTTCTGAAGTTGCGCTGGCAGAGGCAGCACATGGTGGCTGCCCTGATGACGTGATACTGTGAATGCAGCTGCAACTTCTCTATGGTCTTGAAGGCTAAGCTACACTGGTTGCAGCGGTACTTGTAGACATGCCGGTCGGAGACAGGCAGCTGTGGCCTCTTGTTGTGGACCTCGTTGAAATGTATTTGAAGGGCGCTTGAAGAAGAAAAAACCTGGTTGCAGCCCTTCTTCCAGCACAGGAAGCCACCAACATCCTCCTTCATTGACTGCTGCTCATCCAGGGGCGACTTGCGAGACTCGTTCATTTCTGCAGGCGGTGGGCCCCCTCTTTCAGTGTCAAGGTCCAAGGTTTCTGCCAAACAACAGAAACAGATCATAAACATTGGATATCGTTGCACATAACGGAAATTATGCCAGAAGACATTTTATTCACGGTTTCAGGACTTTCTGATGCATGAACGATTCTTTATTCATCAAAACAAGTCTCAAAATATGGAAGCAATTCAAAGGCTGTCTGCAGAAAATGGATTTTTATTTGGTTCTTAAAATGGTTATATGGTTCACGACTGCCTTGACACACCTGCTATATTTGCAAAATCATACATAAAAATACATTTGCTTTTTTTTTTTTTTTTTGGAAGATGCTTTTGTCCAAAGTGAATTTTTCATATGGAAACACTTAACAAGAATGCATTTTTGGTCCTTTCACCAGTTTCCATTACGATTTTGGCCGGTAGGTAAAAAGACAGAAGAAAAAAGCGCTGGTGAATGTTCCGGAACACGTCACTGAGGCGAAACGGTCAGGGCGACACAAACCTGTCTGCTTCTTTGCATCATCTGGGCTGGAGTTGCCTGCAGTCAGCGATGCATTTAGGCCATCCTTTTCCAGACCTGGAACCGGCATGAACAAACTTGCAGGCAACACTTCAGAGGCCGTCACCTAGAAAGTCAAAACCCAAGACGTGCTCTGTCAAAGGCCGCTCTCTCTTATGGCCTAAGCGGTGTTCCCCAGGCTGCTCAGCAGACTTTACACGCAGGTTAAGACAACACAAGTCATTTTGGTAAATCATTTCAGCATTACATAAAAAAGTAAAAAAAAAAAAAAAAAAACACTGCATTATAATTTCCCTTATTTTATTGCACAT
Organism: Mormyrus lacerda; assembly: GCA_015163995.2. NCBI lineage: Eukaryota > Metazoa > Chordata > Actinopteri > Osteoglossiformes > Mormyridae > Mormyrus > Mormyrus lacerda. The sequence continues at coordinate 16,187,240 of JAABNX020000008.1, forward strand.
GTACCTTGGTCCCCATAAGGGTACAAGTAAATGTAGACCACACTGACTATAGGCAGAAGGAAGTTTAGTGGAGACACTCTTTATAGCAGCAGAATGTATATCACTAGATGACAACAATAATAATAGAACCAAACTGGAAACCAAAGTCTCTTGATAAATTTCAGTACTTTTGCTGCCAGGGAAATACACTGAAGTGCTATAAAGTAATCATATTATTTTTAGTTTATTTACCATGTCTGGAATGTGCCCTTTGATCACTGAAGGTGTTTCGTCACATGGAAAGTTCTCCTGCAGCCAATTAGTGAGATGGGTTGAAAGGCCTACCTTAGCCAACCAAGAGGCTTATTAGAGAGATTTCTAATTAAATCATTCTTCCTTGCGGGGCATAAAAAAAGAGCATCCTATTCCTGTGAAAAGGAGCAACGCGACGGGATGCTTTCAGGAACAGCCAGACGAGCTCCTGACCACTTAACTGAAGCTGAGGAAATGCAGCCATTGCTCAGCTTGTAGAGGATTTCATTATCACGGCTGTAAACAGAAAACTAACAGGACACTGTAGGAGTCTGGCACTGTTTAATTCTGATCACATCACACAATTTGAAGTGGGGGGGGGGAGAGAGAGAGACAGAGACAGATCAGGAAGAACAGTGGTAACATCCATTTTGTTTCCATACACTAGTTTATTTTATTTTCTTATCCCTCCCCCCTTCCATTTTTTTTTTAATTAGGAGATTTCAAGGAGCAATGAATATTGATTAGAAAGTGCAGGAGTGTGGATAGGTTTTCTGTGCACTGGAAAGGTTGAAGTCAATCATGTGTGAATGACAGCAGGGCCTACATCCATCTTGGCGACCTCCCCCCCCCCCACCACCACAACCACGACCATCCCCTTCCACCCCCATTCCCCGGCTCCTTCTCTCAACTAAAGAAATACAACAATTCATCAAAAGTGCTCATTAGCGGGTTCCTATTTAACAATAATCAGCGAGTGAAATTGGGAGAGCTGGGAAGAGACAAGACACTGTCTACTTCACCTTCCTTCAATTAACTCCCCAAACAGAATAATCAGCTTCACTTCCCACTTTGCATTTCAATTCACACCCCCCACCACACACTTTTATCCCTCCAGTATCCTCTCTTTCTCTATCTCTTTCTTGCCATCTCGTCCCCTCAGAAAATGAAAGCTACTCTCGAGCAGTCTCTCAGCACGGCCCAGACCACATCCACCCCCC
>JAABNX020000008.1:16192993-16221265 GCA_015163995.2 Mormyrus lacerda
CCCCCCCCCCCCCCCCCCCCCCCCCCCCCCCCCCCCCCCCCCCCCCCCAAGCAGGCAAGGAGTCAATTCAGGGCAAGGACCCAGCATGCATCAATCAGAGGAGGGCAAGGGCTTCACGATTTTTGTCATTTTAATTTTTGTGATGTCACCAGATTTAAGACACCCTATAACCAACATTCATTTCAGTCTCACACCCAGGGGAAAGACACTGGATTCCTTGACTGGCTGTCTCTCCCTGTGTCTGATCACTGGTAAATCAAACGCAAGGAGAGACAAGTAATCAGAGCATCAGCTGGGTGCGTAGAGTGACTCTTGGATCCGTTCACTTATGTGTTTGAAGTGAAAGTTGACTTACCAGCCACACTTAAATCAAGAAACAGCCAATATGCAGGTAATATCATATCGGGCGACAATTGGGGTGACCCCCCCACCACCCCATGTCTGCGGTAAGGAAAGACGGTTTTCCCCTAAAGGATTGTGGGAAAAGTAATGCCTGCCTGCTAGCCACCGCTAACTCAACTGCCAATGCTCAAATGTCATGCTTCACCACCTGACTTTTAACAGGAGTCACACACCTTCTCTATTTTTAACTTTAAATTTTACTACGAGCTATTTAACCAATTACCAGATTTAATAAATCGTATCCTAGCAACCTTTCTTCCCACCATGCCACGGAAAGTGTTAGGCTTTCCTTCTATATGCCAAGCTCATCCTCTGGAGCAAAATACACTGAATGGGCTGGATTTGCAGAACTCTGCAAGAGAGAAGCGCCTACGGGAGGCCCCAACTGCAGCACCCACCAGTGACTACATCTTCAGCTTGAACATTGCCACAGATCCATCGATGTTGGAACTTCTCCAGTAAGACTGTTATGAAATAACGAGACGGGGGGGGGGGGCAACTTAAAGTGCTGCTGCTAGGATGGAGAAAATGTGTAGAGGGTGCAATTTCCACATGTAGCCAAACCAGAGGTAGGGGAGCACAAAATCCCTTCAAATCCCAGTGGAAGCGCTGACCTTTAGCTTGACCCCCATTGGGATAAATCCCCCATCATATTGTGCCTACGCAGCAAGTGGGGGCCACAGAAACTCTTGACTTAATTGGAATTTTTTGACCCGGCTCAGCACCTTCCAGCGCAACTCTGATGGCAACAGGTCCTCAGTTCCAAAATCCCAGCTAGCGAAACAGTTTGGAGTCCTGCTGAATCCAAACTCTCGTCCCCCCCCCCCCCCATCTCTAGGCCAATACGAGACAGGGTGCAACTTGGCACCGGGGCTGTCCTTCAAGTCCAGGTACTCACCATAAAAAAACATAACTTCAGAACAAAACGGCTTGAGGCGCAGACGTGGGGTTCAGAACACAAAGTGACGAAGAGACGTCAGAGGGAGTGGAGGGGGGTAAACTCCTCCTCTCAACAAAGGAGATCAGATCCAAATGGGAACTGGCAAGGGTTTTATTATGTTGGGGGGCATAAGAGGGGCCAATCTAATCATTAGCCAATGATATATTTTGAATCAATGAGTGACAGGGGGAGGGACACTCCAGGGGCCAATCAATTTTCACATGGGGCCAGTGTCCATGTGGTCCCACCCCTGAACACGAGGATATCTTTCAGATGAGTGGGTGAACACAGGACGCTATAAATGGGGCACCAGGCACACCCCCTAGCTACATTAGCAGCTATCCCCGATAATCCCTCAAATGGCATCGGGCATCGCACTGTGGGGCTCCATCCAGTCCCTAAGGGGCACACATACAGGACGGGGCACTCCAGAGCTCTGTCACCACCCCCCCCAGGCTCAGCCTGGTGGGCAGTGAGTAAAAATACTTTGCTAAGCCAGAGGCACGTAATGGGACTAAACTGACACAAAGTGAGAGCCAAGAGCGGAGTCCTCACCCACGGCCAGCAGTGGAAAGAATCTAATGTGAAACTTAAGGAGGTGTTTTGCTGGACCTTAACAAGGTCATAAAGAGTTAAATTTGGCTTGATTTGTACAGTCCAGTGAGGCCAAATTGAGAGCAGGGAGGGGGCGGTAAGGACCAGGGGGTGGGAACGGCTGCGGGGAGGGGGTTAGGTGTGGAACTAAGGGGGATTTTAAGAGGCGCTGACCACACTCTGGGTGCAGACATTAAAATGTCAGGTCCAATCAGACGCGGGACAGCTGAGCTGATTACACAGTGGGGACTCTCATTTCGGTAACTCTGCCTGCTGGATCCACCCAGAGAAGCAAGGAATCAGCCAGCGAGAGATTATTAGGTCCAGTCAGGCCCAATCCCATTAAACACATCCACCAATAAACCAAGGAAATGTTAAACAAAAGAACCTCCCAGTTGCTAGTATTAACCACTCCTCTGCGGAATGGCCTCCTCTTCGCAGTACTCCCAAAACCCTACATGGCCACTCATTCGAGAGCCCCACCCACACCTTCTCCTCCTCCTTCTCTTCTTCTTCCGGGATTCTCCACGGCGGTGTGCAGGGAACCCCAGACAGTCTACATTTTCGCTCCCTCCCAGCACCCAACAAACCTTGACCATGTAGTGAGTGTTATTGATGGGACTGGGAACTGGGGGAGCACAAAAATGTGACTGACTGGGGATCCCTGTGAACTGGGCCAAGAAAATTTTTTGTTCTACTGGAGGACCACTGTCCTTCAGGTCACAGTGACCAGTCCGGTGGTCAAGGAGAGCTCTTCAGACACAAGGGCTCCAATCAGACCCTTGAAAAGCTCACACATGCAACTTGACTGAACCGTCTACCATCAGGATGCTGTGATATGTATAGCGGTCTGACATATTGTTATATATCTTACAAGTTGGGCCATGTCTGACAGTAAAGTGCATCCATAACCATAAATAAAGCAAACTAGCCGACCAGACACCATCCGACGCAAAGCAGAACCACAAAGCGCTCTCATTAGCAGCCTTCAGCAAACACTTATTTCTAATTGTTCTGCAATTAGTAGCAAGGCCACAAACCAGCATGTGCCCAGTATGATTGTGCATCCAGACACTGGGAGATTCAGCAGGAGGGCCTACAGGACTTGAGGGCATGGCCTGAGGGGCCACCTGCCCAGGGGAATCGCCCTCAAAATCGAATACCAGCACTCTAGTAAACCTTCACTGCAATGCTCGGTAACGGAAAGCTGGGGGGGGGGGGGGGGTAGAGTGGACTAACACAGAGCCAGTTACAGTACTTCCAATCATGGGACGGAGCAAAGTAATGTCTTGGAAAGGTGCAGAGAATGTGATGTGCGGAGAGTCTGTCCTGCTGGCTTCCAGCTGGCAGAAACCATTACGTTTGACATGGTGTGAGAACCTGACCTTTAATATTCTGCCTTAAAATGACCCAAATGAACATTTTATTTTTCACCGCATCCATCTTTCCTCCTCTTCTTATTTATCATTATAAAAGTCAGACTGCAGCCTTTGAGCTGTAAATCCGTGGGTCATTCTGAGGAGGACATTTCATGTAATCTATCTGAATGTCCCTCAAGCAGGATGACCCAACTTGCCAACAGGCACCCAAAGTCCAGGTCAAGAAGCTGAGAACAGTGACCGGACTCATTAAAATGGGCTGAACCTTTAAAATGAACCCGACAACCTGACTTGTTCGGACTTTCATCTCACTGCACTGAAGGCAAAGTGTGGGGGGGGGGTTAAAAAAAAAACATTTTAAGAGTCAATTAGGTGATTATTAATTCATGGCTTTTTCCGTAAACTGTGGGCGCCTGAGATATCGAGTCCCGTAAGCGAGATGGACTTTGGCACGTCTCCTTACCTACTGCAGCAGGGACGCTTCGCTTAGCTAAGAGGTGGAGCTGATTCATTGGGGGGGGGGGGATGAGTCTGCTCCGAGACTGGGGATCCTGCCACGCTGCGAAAGGTTGCGACTAGGGGAGGAGCTAAAGGGACAGCGGTTCACGCGACTGGCTGGCAGTTTGGCGTGAATCAGCCGGCAAAACATCCCAGGAATGCAATCAAAGTTGATGTCGCTGTTGCCGCATTACTGCGGTGCCCTTGGAAAGTGATACCCCACACCCAGTGCTGTGAATGAGCATTAGAGGCAAATATCAGAATGGGGTGGGGTCAGAATGGGGTGATCAGTTGCTGTGACCCAGCCACAACCCGCCATCCATAAAAAAGGGGTGTGTGTCACATGACAGACATAAAAAATAGCACATCTACTGGGATAGTAGATTCTCCTCAACCTGGCCCTGAAAACTAGCCCCCCCAACCCCTGTCACTCCCCCCCACTCTCGATGACATGGGACAAACTCTCCTCCTACGACCACACCAATTTAGCGATTAATTTGGAAGAGGATGTTTCACCCTCCAGTGCTCCAGGTCATTCTCTTTAATGCATAGAGTATGCTAACAATAACCGAATACTATCTTTTTTTCTCTTTCTCCACCATCTTTTTTAATCTTCTTCCCGCACTGGAGCCCAGAGCGACATTGGGTTATATTCCATTTCACCTTGTATTTCTCAGGTAATTACTTTGCACCAATTAATTTTAAATAAAGAAAATTACAGTGAACGTTGTCCGCCAACCCCGCATCGCAGTCAAGTTCATCATCTTCTCCTATCCTTGGTGTATAGTCGTGGATTCATTAATGACGCTCTGTCGGGGCAGGCTGGGAAATCCAGTTTGTTCAGGCCTACGAGGCATAACCTCAACAAAGACAAATTTCAAATAAAGAAATTAAACGAGATATTAATTAGCAGAAGTTATTAATCGCCAGGCCGCCGTGCTCAAGCAAAAAAAAAAAAAAAACAATGGTTCATAGGAGTTCACTGGAAGAGGACACATGTCTAATGCCTCGAACCTCATTGGGTGAACCATGCAATGTGTTGATATTAAAACAGAAGCAAGACGCGCACAATTCTACAAATGTCAAGGGTTCATATGTTTAAACTTACACCGATTGGCCAGAATAATAAAACCACCTGCCTAATATTGTATGGGTCTCCCCGTGCCAACAAAATAGTTCTAAACCATTAAGGCATGGATTCCACAAGGCCTCTGAAGGTGTCCTGTGGTACCTGGCACCAAGATGTTAACAGCAGATCCTGTAAGTCTTATAAGGAGTGAGGTGGAGCTTCCATGGATCAGATTTGTCTATCCAGCACATCCCATAGATTTTTGATTGGAGTGAAATCTGAGGAATTTGGAGACCAAGTCAACACCTTGAACCCTTTTCATGTTCCTCACGCCATTGAACACTTTTTGCAGTGTGGCAGGGCTCATTATCCTGCTGAAAGAGGCTACTGCCATCTGAAATTTCTGTTGCATGAAGGGGTGTACTTGGTCTGCAACAATGTTTAGGTAGGTGACAGGTGTCAAAGTAACATCTACATGGATGCCAGAACCCAAGGTTTCCCAGTAGAACATGACCCAGAACATCACACCACCTCTGCCGCCTTGCCGTCTTACCATAGTATATCCTCGTGCCATCTCTTTGCCAAGTAAACGATGCACACACACGTGACCGTCCACATGATGTAACAAAAAATGGGACTGATCAGACCAGGCCACCATCTCACACTGCTCCATGGTCCAGTTCTGATGCTCACCTGCCCATTGTAGGTGGACAAGGGTCAGTAAGGGCACCCTGACCAGTCTGCGGCTACACAGTCCCATATACAGCAAGCTGCAATGCACTGAGTTCTGACACCTTTGCATCATAAACATAGCAATTCATGCTACAGCAGCTCTCCTGTAGGATTGGATCAGACAGGCTTACCTTTCTCTCCCTACATGGATCAGTGAGCTTTAGGCACCCATGGCCCTGCTGCCAGTTCACCAGTTGACCTTCCTTGAGCCACTTTTGGTAAGTACTGACCACTGCATGCCGGAAACGCACCACAAGACCAGCAATTTGAGATCCTCAAACCCATCTGGCCATCACGATTTGGCCCCTGACCCTTCTTAACACTTGCCCATTTTTCCTGCTTCTAGCACATCTGTTGACTGTTCACTTGCTTTATACATAATGCCACCTTTAGCAGGTGCCACTGTAACGAGATAATCAATGGCTGCGTCTGATTTCAGGGGCTGCGTCCTTCTAAGGCTGCATTCAGAAGCCGAGTATGTCCCAGTGACAGGACAAGGCGGTCCATATTTCAAAGGCTCCTTCAAAGGAATGTGTCCCCCTTTTGCCGAGTTGCGAAGGATTCACCCACTGGATACTTTTGCAGCCCAACGTTTCCTAAGATTCATTGTTCGGACCTTCGAAGGACACTACAAAGACTATACTGACCACCTCCTTTGAAGGTTGCAGCCCTTGAATTCCTACACAGCCAATTTTATTCACTTCACCTGCTAGCAGTTTTAATACATATAATATATGATATTTGCCCTTTTTAACCACAGTGTAACAGTTTGTTCACAAAGCACCTCTTTCACAGAAACGTTACAAACTGGACCAGCATTTTCAAAGTCCACGTTCCATCTCCTGAGGTCCACTAAGGGCATTATTAAACACAACTGTATCTCAAAACCAAGCATTCTATGTACCTGATGCAGCTGCAATGAACATTGAGAAGCAGGTATGATCATGTGCCGGGGCAATGCATTCCAGCACAACAGGGGGCGCTCTGCTGTTCTCCATGTGCTTTCTGGCACTCGGCCCCAACATTACTAATTGTTATCCACTGACGCTCCTGTAACTGTACAGAGATGGGTTTGATTCTGTTAGCAGGTCACCTGCCCAGAGATATATTTTGCTCCCTTTGTCTCAAAGTCCAAATGGTTGTGCGGCGGGGGTGGGGGGGGGTCAAATAATTCATACCGATAAACTAATAAAGACTCCTCCCTCCTCACCTCATCTGAACAGAACCATTTCAATACACTTATGTTAAATATTTTAAATTGTACTATAGCCATCCCTCCCAGCACTAAGATATATTAACAATCCCCTCAACCTTGTGTGACCCTCCCCTCCCTCTGCCTCCTTCCCCAACCTCTGGTTCTGCATTAATACCTGATCTCACGGAATCCCGATTTCGTTCCTCACTCGACAGCTACCGGCTGAGGTACGCGTGCAAACACCAGGGCAACAAGACGCTGCTTCAGGCAAAGTGTGTATAACTTCATACCCTCTCCCCATTACAAGCAACCCCCCCATTTATTTATTAAATCAGGTAGCTAAATTATTGCTTCTGCCACCTTCTTATCATTTAAATAACTAATTTCCGACACGCGGCTCTATCTCCTGGCTATTTCCTCACTGTCCTCTCTATCAGAGCCACAGATTAATTGCTAACCTTTTTTTCAAATCCCCAGCATGTTGTATTGACTGCGTCACTTCCTGCATATGCTTCATGCATTACGGCTGCGGCGTTACAGCTCCCGGTGCAGGGGAGAGCACCGCATTAAAACCGAGGAATAACGAACCGGGATCAATCAACACGTTTTGTCAAGCCTGAAGTGTCCAGCGGGATCACAAGACTGCCTCTCAGATCAGAATTAGCACGGAACCTATGCCTGGCACCACCAACTGCTGAGCAAGGGCATGTACATGGGTGGGACCATCTGATTGGCCACATGAAGTACCCCCCCCCTCCCCTGTCACTCACTGATTCAAAATATTTCATTGGCTAAAGAGAAGGCTGGTCCTCTGTACGCACTATGACCCCTCTTATGCCCCGCATCATACAAATCTTCAACGATCTACAAAGAATCAGTGATCTTTGGGTTCTTCATCCTGAGCCTGTTGAGCCTCTCCATCCTCCTCACACATCAGACAACCTTCTGGACCCTCTTACTCACGGATTGAGAACTATTTTTAACTTTGCCGGGATAATAAGCTCCTGGGAACCTCTGCATTTCTCATATTCAGGAACGTCTCCGCTCTGCAAAAACACCGAAACATACTCATTCCGAGACTGGCGGACAATGGGGGTGGGGGGTGGACTAAAACTTGTACATCTGTATTAAACTGAATGCCTTTTAACAGGAGGAACTCTCCTGTTCCCGCCATCATTCTGCACACCACAGGTATCAGTGAATTATTAATCGCGCCGCTCATTTTAATGCTCTTTAAAGTGCTTTATTTTGATATGTTAAATATACTTTTAGGCAGCCAAGTACATTATCATCTCCGCCATCAAAGAGGCGAGTAGCTCTCTTCCCAGAGCACAAACAACTCTGCCCAACTTCTAAAAAGTTTCTAAATCAAAGACGTTTTAAGACCCGACTTCAAAAAGTTCAAATGAAGTTTCCTAATTTTTTTTTTTTTAGTATTAATCCATCATTTCAGAACCAAAACTCGAGTGGTTCGAGTGGTGCCTCAGGGCAGAGGGGTCTGGGTGACTGTCATGCCCAGGAGCTTACAGGATGAGGATGAGGATGAGGGGGATGTAACATTCTGATGCTTCTTAGATGACGGACACTGCTCATGTGATCTGGTCAGGTGACATCAGCTTAGCCAGAAACCAACATGGCACATCACGCAACGTGAATACCATTTGCATCATTAGAAATCAGAGAAAAGATTCAAACCGGAGTTCAAGTAAGACGGTCTTTAGATGTGACAAGGAGGGAGACTCCCAGAAGAGGTGGGACCTTCCAGCTGGTTTGGGGTTGGGGGGAATTAAGGAGCTCATCTATCAGGTGTCCACACTGTCACGTGCACCATTAAAATCACACGAGATTAACTGACATGTTACCCCTGTGCGACGAAGCGTAAAGTGAATTTAGATGAAGGGTGGCCCAGGCCTGATGCTATAAACCGCGTCTTCGACCGCTACGGCCCGCTCACGTCACCGTGGAGACGGCGCACTCAGGGCCCAAGCCACGCCCCCGGAAGCCGAATGCTCCCGGGTGTGCTGTGCAGCTGCCCCTTGCACATCACCATTCCTGACAGGTGTGCTTTGCATGACCCGACACTGCCCCTCCCCCCCCAACCTGGGGAAAAAGGTGGTGCGTACGGGCAATTTTATTACAGGGCATTGGAACATCATGGGGCAAATCTCAGACAATGTCACCTAAAACATCTGAAGACAGCAAAAGACGTGATTTAATTTGATTGAAGGTAAACTTTAAAAAAAAAAAAAAAAACAGCAAAATGAAATTGGCTGAAATGTTTTAGCATAGAGGGCATGATAATCTCATATGTGCCGACCTTCTCTCCTTGAAATACTTTAACAAGGATGCATCTGATTTGCATAAGCTGATTTCATGTCCACTGCTAATCGTTGCCACTGGCCTTCCTACATTGTCCTTCCTGCGCGCCTGTCCTTTCCCAGTAAAGCGATAAAGACAAGCCTTACCTGTCCCTTTGGTGAGCTCCTTCTCCCCCCCACTCTCTCTGTCTTTGGTTTGGTCCTCCTGATCTGTGGCGGTCTCACCGGCAGCCTCCACATCCTCACTCAGCTCTCCTGGAGGGGGAGGAGACGCCGGGACATGTAAATCGCCACTCCATCAGAATTGGTGGATGTGCTTAAAGGGACGGCGGCTTTTTTTTTTTTTTTATTAACCACCCACCCTCGTATCCACAGAAACTTACAGCTGACACCCAATTACAAGGTTATGAGACAAAGAGGGAAGACGCTTCTTTTTATGCTTTTTAAATTCAATTTCCACTAATTCCTTCTTTAATTTCGTTTGATTAAAAAAAAAATCAATAGGGAAAAAAATGTCACAAAGCCTCTTCATGCCTTCAGGAATATTTTTTTCTTGAATCATATGCACCACTGTGAAAATATGAATGCACCATTTTAAAATATTTTGGAATAAAAAGCAGCATGACAAACAGAAATATTAATCACACGACTATTTCTCTTGCTAAGACTAAATAATGACATTCAAATAAGGCACATTCAAATAATTATTAGCAAATCTTGTGACCTTGTTATTCTTAAGGTTTCTTATACAAAGTAAAATTAATTAATTCATTTTATAAAAGGATCATGTATAAAAAGTTTCAATGTGCGGCATATTAAACGGAATGCCTAGGTCAAAAGAAAAACAAAAATAGAAAATAAATGCGCGCGACCAATAGATTATATTAACCCTTTGAAAGATCGTTTTCATCACATAGATACATTATGCCCACGCACCTATACAAATAAATACGTCTTCGGTTCGATTCGGCGTTAGCCTAATAGGTGGTGCTGTGTAAAAGTTAACACATAAAAACGTGCGGCAGGAATATAAAGGCTTCGCCCGCCGTCCTGCAGAGCCATTACAACAGCTGCAAACACCAGTCGGCTTACGCTCCGTGTCCGTGCCGGTAATGCAAAATAAAATCATTAATATTTCACACCCGCAATTCATTTTTCTGCAAAGTCAAACGCAAGCCCCCTGCTCCTCCCAACCCCGTGCCTCCAAACTACCTTAAAAGCCCCTGGTGTACATGCTCCGCAATTTAACAGCGATGAAATTCAAAACTATGGATAACCGATAATGATATTGTTAAGTAGAGGGGAAAAAAAAACAAAGACTGTGAAGAAAAGGGAAAGGGACATCCGTCTTTTTTATTCCCCACCCCAGTAAGTTTGTTTAAAAGTAGCGCAGCCAAAACATGACGGCAGCGAGCCGCTCTATCGGTCGATATAACCCGATCGCTTATTACACAAGTCAGCTAATTCCCGGCAAATGTACTTAAACATGCTTTTGAAAACGCATCCACACTTCAGCTCTATATCCATCACCATATTGACGTATTGACAACGCAACAACAACAACAACAAATACATATATATCCTGTTCAAATATTTACCCCCCCAGTCAATCGTAATGGGGTCTGACATCACCACGCTGGGTTATCACCAGTGTGGTTAACGTTTATTGTTTAATATTCCCGCTGTATGGCAAGGTCGGTATGTAAACAGTAAAATTAATTATGATATATATATATATATCATAATTATTTTTACTGTTTACATATATATGCAGATCCCGCATATACTGCATATGTCTAAAGTGGTGTGGTGTTTACCAGTATATGCAGATATGCAAATACTCTGCAGGGAGTCCTTCATTGGCAAGGGTGACCCAAACTAAATGCTAGCTGCCCCTCCTTTTATCCTATAACAACGCAAAGGCACTGAACCGACAAGCAGCCTTCAATCTGCCCCCGGGTTGCTCCACGGGGTGGCTGCAGGCCTCTGTGATGATCTGAGGACGGGGAATAGGCAGCCAGCCCGCCCAGGTCCTTGGGTGCAGGGACTCTGTCCTGCTGTCACCAGGGGGGCTGTACATTTCACCGAGGGCCTCCGACACTGCATGATATATGGCCTTTTGCTGATTCTCAAGAAATGCTGAGACCCCTAAGCTATATAGAGAAAATATATTTTTTCCAAATAAAATCATTTTACTGCATTATTCTGTACTGCCGAGGTCCAACATTTAATGCAAATTTAAATTTTAGAATTCAATCAAATCTTCTGAACAATTATCATCTGCATTTGTCTCCTACATACAGAGATGAACAAAACGAAACCAGGATGCAATCGTAATATTGATAAACACACATGAAACACGCACCTGCCGCATTTTCAAGTCGGATGTATCGCATTAAGTTTACAGGGAATCGTTTACCAACGGTGCAGTGTTGTACTGTGATGCATTATGGTGTAACTAAAGACTAAATTTCTATTTCCCTACCCTAATCCTTAGCTAACACTGTCACACCATCATTAGACGACAAAAAAAAAAAAAGTTAAAGACCTAAATATGGAGAGAGAGCAGGCTGGAATGCCACTTGCCACTTCTGGCAGCGGCTTATCCGTGTGAAGTGTGGCCGCTTTCCCGTTTTCCGAGATGGTTTTCCCACGCAGTCCGCGACCGCCGTATATCAAAGTGGCCGCAGGCGGACCTGGCAGATCCTGAAACAGGTGGCCTCCAGCCGCTGGCTCCAGCTGTCCGTCTCGAAGCTTTCCCGGAGCGGAATCTTGCACGCCCTTCCCGAGTTAAGATAAGGCTGCTTTAAACCCACATCACACTCGCTCCAGAACTGTATCAGATACTCTGTATGAGCAACGGTGCATATTAAATCTGAGTGCCAATACAGTCAGAATTCGGTTACGTTTAACACCATTTTCTGATCCCTTTAAATTTTATGAGCTATATTTGAGGAAGAGCTGGTTGGCTTTTGGCTAGTGTATCACTCCTTAATAAGATCCTGTCTAATAACCAGATTTATAAAGCTGCACGGAGCAGCCCTGAACTCAGAAGAGGTCATCTCTGTGACAGCAGTGAGGAAAATGGAGAACTGCAAGTGATGGAAGAGCTTCGTTAGGATGACGAATGATCGGTGTGCAGATTATGCTGCAAGAAATTCCCACTCTATCCACAGGGTGATCCTTTATTTGGATAAAGGTATTTAACTGGGATAACCATCTCCAAGTGAAAAGCGTATTTAAAAGAGTCTGCAAAAGCCTGCTTGCACGTAGCACCCCACATTTTTTCCAAATTATCAAGCATGCATCTGTAAATGCTACAGAGACAACTTTCAATTTCTGTCGCATCCAGTGCCGGAAACTGACAGCTATAAGCATTCCCGGGAAAACTCACGGACAAGCCCCAAACACTACTGCTGGAGAGAATTATTAAAGGCCTCGCTGACAGACGCGCCTTGACTGAGGAATAATCCCCAAGTTAGTTTTACGCCTTAAAAAGGCAGCATTATCATTTTGGAGCCACCCGGATCCTTTGCTCAAATGGTCCCCATAATCCACAGATCTGGCCACCCCCCCGTACACAACGGAGGACAACAGCTGTCAGGTTAACATTCTCCAGACAGATCTGCAGGTCTGCCCCCTTCCAGCCCCCTATTCCGTTTTTTTCTGTACTTAATCGCTAACACGAGACTCCAAGCCATGCTAATGTATGCGGGGATGCAAGGATTTAATTCCAGGAACAGCACTGCACTTTAAAGTGGGGAAAATCAGTGCACTTACCCGTCTTCTCGTCTGCAGCCGTACGGTGTTCTGATTAAAGCTTGGCCGGTCGTAATTAATAAAAGGTCACGAGTGGCCGATAGGATGGAAACGGCAGAAAATGTGGGCATAGATAAGCGGTGGAAGGAGATTACGAGGAACACTCAAAGCTATGGAAACATGCCATTTCAAATCCAAATCTTAAAAATATAAAAGACAATAGCCTGAGGATTGCTGTGTAATTAATTGTCCTCATTAACCCTCCTTGTACAATGATATTAAACTTTTCCTTTAATCTAATTATGAGACTTGCTTGAATGAGCAGACAGTTGTAAAACTGATTACAGTACCCACAATGCTCTGTGGATATGCGTTCTGTTGTGATTGGATCACAGTAGCTGGACCTTAGGCCAGGATGTCACACCTGTGTCGGGCTATAGTGGAGTGGAGCGGCCTGACTGGACCAGACCAAACCGGACTGCTGGGGAGGCTCTGATTCTTAATCCTACTCTCTCTCTCCATCTCTCTCCACTTCCCTCATCTTTATCTCCTCTTTTGCCGAGAGTGCAGAGGCCCAAACAGGCCCATAGGTGTCACCCTATACAAGCTGGGAGAACAACACACGGCAACACACACACAGACACGCACGCGCACGCGCGCACACACACACAGTGACACACAGACACACACACAGTCCCTGCAGCAGATGTTAGGAAGTGTGGAGGCGCCGCTATTTCACGCGATAACTTTTGGAAACAGCCAGAAGGACGTAGTGCTCGTTCCGCATAGCCTGGGATGAAGCGCCACCCCCTCTGCGGCGTCAACAAATGCCGAAAATTCCTTCCAGAGGAGAACCATGCCCTGTACCCCCTGTTGTCACTGACTGTGCACTGGTGTCAGTGTCCGACGAGTGACCACAAACCATCCGATGCAGGGGCTCCCTCGTGGCCCCCGCCCTGCCCGGCCCGACCCTGCCCCCGTCCAGGTGCCTCACCGTGCCCTTCTCCCGGCTGGCCTCCTATTTAACTGGGCACTGTCAGATAAAAGCAATCGTGTTTCACACCTCGTGCCCCACTCCCCCCCCCCTCCCTTTTCCCCTGCCTCGGCAGAAAATCCCCTCCCCTCCGCACCACCTCCCTCTTAGACCAACCCCGTATCAAAGCCGGCCGCACCCGGGATGGCGAGCTGGAAAATGAAAGTGACAGGGGCGTACAGTGGGACAATGGGACACGGCCCCCTTGCTGGGGGGCTTTCATGCATTGTCCCTTCCTAATATCAGCACCTCCGCGCCCCATCCGCTCACCATGACCTCCCCTCCCCCCCCCCACCTAAACTACAACATACTGAAAACACACCCCCAACCCAAACAGCGTTCAGCTCGCTGCTCCTTCCGTGCTGTCAGAGAGCATGGGGGTCAGCAGCGGACTGCGGCAGCATTAAAATGTGTGTTTTTGGCAGTTCTGGACCCATGATGGTTAGGAAACCACAATTTAACATGCTTTAGTAGCATTNNNAGCACACAAAGACCATCAGCGGCCCGGTGCTATATTTACCGGGGTAACACGTCGCACCGGTCACACGTGCTGCCGAAACAGCCATTTAAATAGCAGGAATATTCACCTTACCGCTTTTGCTTTGGAACATAAAGACAAGAAGAGGATAGAAACAGAAAAGTACATGAAAACAGACAAACAGATACAAAGCGCCACAAAACTGACATGCGGGAAAGAATAACATATAGCTAGAAAAAAAATAATAAAACATAAATTTATACACAGACATATGATGCGTAAGAGGCTCCATAATCTGAGTAATTCAGACACGCGCTGTCAGCGCACGCTCACACGCGCACGGCCAAACATGGCTATGACCCGCACACACTCTGCTCGACCCCCCTCCCCCCGCCCAAATGACACGAGCGCACGCAGCCAAACTCCATGCAGATCGGTAGAGGCCGGGTACCTTTTTTTCTGCCTAACCGGGAGCCATCCCCAGCGCTGCGCCGCGGACCGCGATGCCGGATCGCTAACCTCGCTCCTGGCTGGCCCTGACATGACCCCAGGAGCTGTCGGGGGGGATCTAAATGTGAATGAGTACTTTGTGTCTCTATGGGGCTGGGGAGGGGGGAGGGATGAGGAGGAGGAGGAGGAGGAGAGGATTGTGGTCAGGGGAGGGGGGTTGGAGGGGGTTAGGGCAGCTAATAGCTTTAAAAAAAAAAAAAAGTTTAAACAGCAGGGACTGATCAGACTGTCTTAGAACAATGCCCCCCCCCCCCAAACCCCTCCAAGTGAACACTTAATTTCAGCAGATATTACGCTCATTCAGGTCACACCGGGTTGCCCAGACGAGATATGAGTACTGCTCCTGTCCACCAGGTACAGGAACATCTCCCTAACATAACACTTGTATATGCAGAGCAGCAAAACGTGCTTTCGTTTCAGCTGGAAAGGACCGATGAACTCGCACACCTGTAGCGTGAATAAGGATGTTTGTTTTTGTTCTTTTATATTCGAGAGAGCTGTCCTACAATCGCCCCCGAAAAGCTCCCTCCCCGCTTTTTCCCAGGATATGAAAGATACCTGCAAATCAAAGCCAGGCACTGTATCCGGCAAAAAACAGAGCAGGACATATTTTGCTGATCCACAGCACAGCAGCCCTGCGGCTACGCCTGGTAGCGCTGCACAAGACGTACACCACATACCATACAATACTAACAAATGTAATTAATTAATGATTGTTGCACTGAGCAAATATCTGAGCTTAAATTTGCTCTTTTATTTGTCTTGTGTCTACACCTAATATAACACATAGCTAAATGTTGATGTTGTTATACTTCAATGGCGGAGTTCAGATATATGTGACCATGTGAACAAAAAACAAAACATACAAAAAAAAATAAAAATAAAAAATAAAAACACGGATCTTTCGTTTTGCCAGTGGCCAAATCTGGAGACTGCCGACCGCGGTGCCCCCAGACCTGGGAATGCCGGGATCACGTCTGCAGCTTCCCGAAGCTCGGATAACAACAAAGGAAGGCCATTAGAGTATTTGTGACAGATGCACAAACAGGGATTATAGGACAAGAGAACAGGGGTGGGCTATGAAGGGCTGGGGGGCTGTGCCTGGAGGGACCACGACACTCCCTTGTTCCCCAGCCCTCCCTCCACCATCTCCCCCACACTCCCACACTTACGGCTCACCTATTTCTAGATCAGCGGGGGGGGGGGGGAATTGTAAGGAAGGAAAAAATAATCCTCAGGAAGGGCGATCACATCGAGTCTGAAATATTCACCAGTGGCTCGGAAAATGCGAGGGTACAGTTGTGACAGGCAGGCGGGACTCGCAGCGCGGGCTCTTCACCAGGGTGCAGACATCACTGCGGCCCTGAATATGTATAACCCAGAAAATGTATTGATTTCATGTGGCAAAAAAGGGACAGGCACAAAAAATAAAAAACTCCTAACCTGAAACTGTCAGGGCGCCTTTGTTCATAGCTCATCTGCGCCGCCGGTCGCCACAAACACGGTTTAATTAGCAGGTGTGCCGCACGGCGCCGCTCTCGGGCCGCACCCACGGGCTGCTCAGCTCACAGCGCTGCCACGCTATTTTTACCATGATGTATATCCACACACACGCATGCTCCAATGGTAGCTAATTGTTGTGCAAACAACACGCAGCAAATTTTTCAGGGGGGGGGGGAGGGGAGGGGGTAAAAATAAAATGAATACAAAGATGTCTCTGCTTTCTTTCTTTTCGAAGCAAGTTTTTCCCCAGCAGAGGACCCGTAACAAAGGGCTCCTAATCTCTGTTGCGGGTATGTTTGTGTACACTGCACACCTGTGTCTGATACCGGGTCCTTGTACGTTTCCATCTTGACACCCCCAAATCAGTCCAGTGGAGTCAGAAAGGGGAAGCTCCCCCATTTATTGCCTTTTCGCTCATTCGCACGTTGGTGGCTCACTGGGCTAGGAAGGTGTGCCCGTAATCGGAAGGTTGCTGGTTCACATCCCAGGGTTGGGAGTGTGTTATCACCGTTTGCCCCCCCCCCCTCATTTATGCCAGGGATGGTCTTACCCTGCTTCCAATTCTATGTCACTTTGAATAAATTGTAGTAGGTGAACTGGCCTTTGGAAGTATCAGCTTGGCACACATTCCGGCGCAAGGTTGGCGTGTAGCTGGGCACAGGTCCGGCCTGCAGCCCGCTGAGTCACCCAGTAATGTGCTAGCAGGCTCTCTGGGGATTTTGGGGGGGGGGGGGGGCCCTGGGGGCGTGGATAAGGCCAAATTTGATCCCAATGCCCCTGCAGAGTACATAGATTTAACTACCAAAACACCAATATTGAAAAACACACCCTTCAGCGGTGACGGAAAAGATGACCACCACCACACCGGGGACAGCAAAGGGACCCAGCGCGCCCCACCTCTGGGTCAGCTTTT
This sequence comes from Mormyrus lacerda, assembly GCA_015163995.2. NCBI lineage: Eukaryota > Metazoa > Chordata > Actinopteri > Osteoglossiformes > Mormyridae > Mormyrus > Mormyrus lacerda. The sequence goes on from JAABNX020000008.1 coordinate 16,210,317, forward strand.
CTGGGTGACCCTCCCTCTCCGTCTGCATCACCCCCCTCCCGATTACTTTCACATGAAATATGAAAAAGCAATATCCTCTCTGTGTTTGTACTGAAGCGTAATGCGATTGTGTTGTCATTTATAGGAAATAATCGCAAACCTCTCTTTCATTTTCCAGTTCAAATAACCATGAAAAATTAGCCGGCAATGTCAGGGGGACGGTGAAGAGGCCGCGCGCCGAGCGCGCCTGACATTTCTCCTTAATAGGAAAGCGACTGCTTGTTTCAATATCCCCTTTTTAACTTCTTTATTTTAATTAAAATAAAGTTATGCACTTCGATGGGGATGAATCGCTTTCTCCACAGCTCCACAGTGGAGGAGGGCGGTCGGAGCCCGTCTCCGAGCCTGGTGTCCTGGAGTCGCAGGATAACTCGCGTGGCCTGCCCGCCCCTGCCCCACATCTCCATCCACCGCCCCTAATGGGCGCTGACCGGGGGGAAAGGCGCCAGGCGGCCACTGGGGGGGCTGGATCCGCAGCACCACCACCCCTCAGCCAGGGGTAAATAATTCAGCAGCCAGCAGATTGCCGGGTATCTCTGCTCCCCTCAGCCATGTGACCCCATGACGTCATGCATTACAGCCAGCCTGATCCTGTGGTCCGCAAGCCATCGCCAAGGCAGCCACCACTGCTCGCATTTTTAATTGCAATCACTCTCTGAGATCCTTAATATGGGCCCGAGAAGCTGCTCTTAATCGGATTGCTTCAAGTATTACTACCATTAAGTCTTAATGGACAAAGTAGTTTTTTCCACAGTAATTATGCACAACATAATCAACCCATCTCTTTTTTGTAATGTAATTATTATGGATGTGCCACAAGCTTGTGTTTTGCTGTTTTTTCTGACATGATTACATTTCCTGCTAATAAAAGAAGTTTTCCCCCAAATCAGGTTTTTCACAACAAATACTGCAAGGCATGGGCGGCACCACTAAGGTGTTTGCTCTCCGAGACACGCCCCCACATTCTTGCCTGTGCCCCCCCGATGCCCATCAGCAGGATTGACAGGCAATGCGGTTTTTCAAATAAATAAATAAATAAACAACTTAATAGAAAAGCAATTTCCTGCTCCCGCTCCAAATCACTCAAACAAATGTGCTCCTGAACTTTCAAGGTTAAACGTGAATTAACCCGGAACTTTCCTCCTGAGAGTGACTCCCTCCCACCACCAGCAAAGGCGGAGTTTAATATCAAGGTGGGAGGGCAAGTGTGGTGGGATAGCCAGGTATGTACAGTGAACATGAGAGTCTCTGGAAGGTTACTGTGTCCATCCATGATATCAGTGTTTCTCAAATCAGTCCTTGAGGACCCCGGAAGGTCCACGTTTTTGCTCTCTCTCAATTCCCTGAAAGTTGGGAGGGAGCAAAAACATGGACTATCTGGGGGTCGCTGAGGACTGCCTTCAGAAACAGTCCTCTATGTCCTTATCCTGGTCAGGGGGGACACCAGACGCCTAAACCCGCAAACGTCAAACTCGTGATTCCTATTGCGCGCATACGTGTGTGTGCGTGCGTGCGTGTGTGCATGCCCCGTTTCCTAACACATCACATATTGGTTCGACAAAGTTCAAAGGGTCGAAAACAAACACCTACTTTTAGGATAAGCAGTTGAGACTTCTCAGGAAGCACTGAAGATGTTCCCCAAAAGTTTTTAATGAATACATTTTTTTAAAGCATATGAAGCAGAGGTCTGCCCTGCCGAACCGCAAACACACTCCAGCCCGCCTGCACCTGCGTATTTACATATCGGCAGGGAGGGTCCTCATTTAGATTTATCGTATGTGATGCAGATAATGATTATTCCCCCAAGACCTCTCCGAGGTTCACTTTGAGCAATTAAGCAGTTCTTTTATTATTCACTTCTCGCAATATATTCATTTAATATCTCAAACTCCTTGCAGTATTAATGTATTTAAATATGCGCCTACCTTACAGCCTTAATCACAGAAGGCATCTGGTAGGGCTGGGTGTGTGTGTGTGTGTGTGTGTACGCACATGGGGGGGGGGGGTGTATTTATCTATCTGACGATCCAGTTATCAGTTTCATCTGGGCCTGACGGTGTATCCATGCGATCTCTTATCAGCCCATGCTAATCTAAATCTAATCAGTTTACCGATTTGTCGAGCAACGACGGCAATCACCTGAGAACATGGCACCGAGCAAGATCTCTGAAGATAATTTTGTCACCGTGTGATCATATTCCCAGCACCTCTCTCCACACCCCTCTGGGTCACCTGTGTCAAGTGGCTGCATTTCATTTACTCTACATTTTACACTCCCTGTGCTCTTGGACACAACTAGGCACCGACCGAGGTTTAATTCTTCACCCCCTGGCCAAACAGTGTTCCACTGTCACTCACTGTTACCCCAGCCCCCCACCCCACACCCCTTTCCCATCATCAAAACCCCATTCCTATCCTCGCTATCCAGCTTAAGGCCACCCCTTGAATATCTAGACTGCTTTCACCTGATTATACCTGAGTCTTCGCGGCAAAAACGCAGCTAAATCGGTAAGGCAGCGGAAATCTCACCACAACAGAGAGAGGGGAAAGCAGAAGGCCGTGATGGTAATGCAGGGATGAAGAAACCTCCAGGGGTCTAACAAAGCCGGAATACCGACGACGACTTACGGGACAGGAGGCGGGGAGCGCATCGAGCGGCTAGGAGACAGCAACTGACACGGGGGCCACAGGGTGCTTAAATATTAATACACCCAGCATGAGGCTCATCACGAAAGGCTCAATCGGAACGAAGCTTAATGATACTTTTAGCGGAACCGGTTAGCGTAAAAAGCAGATGGGTCATAACGATGGGATTCACAGGGCAAGGAGGTTAACCGGGCAGTGCTGCTGACTCTGCAGGCGGGCATGGAGATGAATGGGTCAGCAGGAAGCTGTGGAACCCCAGGGCCTCCGGATTGGACCAGCCTCTCTCTGCATATGTCTCTGCTAATCTGCTTCGCCGGTACTCGACCCAGCAGACACCAGTCTCTGTGTGAGGGGATCCTGCTTTGGTGTCCTCCTTGGGTTATTGTCATTCTAGTTACTTAGAACCGGCCTCCACTAGCTGAAGGTCAGGGTGCAAATAAGAATAATGCCCATAAATGACTAATTTTTTTATTTGCACTGATCTTCCAGGAGCATATAAAAAGGGGGGGGGGGGAAATGAGGTAAACACAACGATGGCTCTCCGCCATGACCTAAAGCCTCAGGGATGGCCGACAGGCACCTTTCCAGAACATTCCGCAGAAGCGAGGAGGAGCGGCGAACGGAAATACAGTTGTGCGCTGTCCCCGGGCTGCACACTGCCAGGCATCCAATGGGCCGTAAGAGCATTCTGGAGCTGCTCCGTTTTCCGCCGCCCCGCCCGTGGGCCCGATCCCCGAGCCGAGCCTTCCTCCCGCGAGCTCGGCTGCCGGTTCCCTGCTCCAGGCCGAGCCCCAAGGACTCGCAGGAGGCCCTGTGATGGGAATTCATTTCTCCCAATTACGTGCTCTTGTCCACGGCCTCAGTTCATCAGTTCAGTGCCGCCAAGTCAATGAAAGGGCCTGTAATGAAGTAATCAGATGCAGCCTGGGTCCCTGGGCCCAGCTCTGCGCTCACAGCTCAGAATGCTTGGCGTAGGCGGGCCGTGTGTGTCTGTGAGTGCGTGCGCGAGAGAGTGTGTGTGTGTGTGTGTGTGTTAGACTGGGCCTGAGGGCATTCTGAAAGATACATGGAAGTCGGACAGGCATGTTAATTTGTGGCCCCGCCCTCTTCCAACAAGCCAGGTGAATTTCTCAGTACAGTTTGGGACTGCAGCCTCAGTACTGCCCCCTACTGGCAGGAAACAAGAAAGCGAGAGGTAGGGAAGCTTATGCTTCCCACCTGTGGAGGTGGAGGGCGGAAGAGGGATGGTGTGGGAGGGGCAGGGGGCCAAGACAGGGCTGGAAGGGGCAGCCCACTCGCCCTGTAACTCCTGCTCCCTTATTCCAGCATATGGAAACCATTACTGAGGCTTTAGTGAGAGGAATGCATGTGTTGAATAATAATCTGTGCCTTAAACTGGTGGATTTCAGTTCTCCTTTGTATTGTAACGCGGCGAATGTTCCACCATAAATTAAAAAAGGCCTGTTTGATCTATTTAAGATTGTTCCTTCCCCTCTAGAGATGGAGCAAGTTCAGGATAACTGTTATCCTCCAAAAACGGGCAAACACACACACACACAGAGTTTTGGATAAAAACTGCAGATATAACTACTAGGATCTAAATTACCAACTTATTCTTAATTCCAGTTAAACCAGGACCAATTAAACAACGCTAGTTATAAGACTAACGCTTACACAGAATGTAGAGTTTAAATATCTTATAAGATTACTTATTAGCACAGGTTCTAAGTTAAGTAACTATTTTGAGAGTGTACCAGCACAGCTCTTCCTGAGAATCTGAACCAGCAGCACAATGGCATTATGGTTTTACTTTACGTGTACAAATTTGGCAGGCTGGGTCAGCAGCTAAAAAGTTCTGAATTCAGAAGAGGTCACGTTATTCCTAAAGTGGGCCAGAACGCTGGGCATGAGGGCAGAGAGACCCTGTGCTAAGTGAGAGTTAAGAGAGACCCTGTGCTAAGTAAGAGTTAAGAGAGACTGTGCTAAGTGAGAGTTAAGAGAGACCCTGTGCTAAGTGAGAGTTAAGAGAGACCCTGTGTTAAGTGAGAGTTAAGAGAGACCCTGTGCTGTACTCACTCAGCCGCCAAACCACACAAACACGGCGGAGAGCCTCTCTCTCGCTCACTCCACCAAGCCTGGCATGTGCGGATGCGTCAGCGCCCCCTGGTGATCCAGCTGGGTGATTTCACAAAGCCCCTTCATGCGGTCTGAGTCACACGGCCCGCAGCCGGCTTATATGCGGTGGCTGGGGGCGGATCAGCGCAGTTCGGGTCCCTCCTTACTAAGGTGGCTGGATGCCAAACCCCCTGCCCACCTCACCCCACTCCCCTGGAGCAGAGAGACCCCCCAGGTAGACTCCACCATCTGACGAGCCCCTGGAGCAGGTGGCTGTGTGTGGGCTCGCAGAGGCAATGGGGCTCTATTGATCCCCAACCCCCCCCACACACACATACACACTTGGTACCTTCCTACTTGTTTATGATCAATATGCAAATAGCCCACAGCATCAATTCAATATCAATTTTCAATTAGGTGATCCTCCGGGGATCCGCCGGGTCAATAGAGAACCATTCAAAGCGAAGGATTGAGCAAGTTCCTGGCATTGACGTTCCCCAGCCTGAGACAGCTTACTTACTGTTTATTTAGCCTGCCCCGCTGTAAGTACTGATTATGCCTGCGGGTTTCGTCCTGAAAGACTGATGAGACCCAGTGCTGAGCCCCATCAGCCCCACCTCCCCCCAAACATGCCGCTGTACCGCTGTCCTGCGGGGCGGCACTACTGGGTCGCACTTTCCCCTGCCGGCGGGTCATTGTCTTCATGCTTGGCTGACAGCTGGCATTCTGCGTTCTGGTGATAGCTGGCCGGTCCCGGCGTTACCGAAGTGCTGTGTTACCGCGCTCAGTGTACCACATATGCAAATTTAAAATGGCGGCAAAACATCGCAGGGAGCGCAGCAGGCAGCTCATCTGGCAAAGACACACTTTTTAACCTACGGTTTGGGAGAAACTCAAAAAAAAAAAAAAAAGCCCGTCCAAGTGCAATTACAGCAATGATTTTCACTCCCCCTTTTCCTTCTTACTGAAATCGCATGAGAGGGCTTCAATTAAGCACGCCAGGTGCTGACTTATCTCCAATATCTCTTCTTACAGTAATAACCTTCTCACAGATTGTAGTTGTGGGGGAGTGAGCCGTACACACATTTTCCACACTGGTCAAGAATGTGGAGAAAGACAAAAGGCGGCAGCCTGTTTAAATGGCATTCCCTGATAAGTGCGCTGATGAATTCCAGGCAGGACTGGTCTTGCTCTTCAATCTGAAAACAATAGTATTGATTTATAAGGGCGCTGTATTTCCTGTACGTGCCGCGTGTCCATCAGGGCCTGTTTTATTGAGTGCCTGGGCTTGTCGCGCCTCTTTGAGAGGCCGAGGCCTCACAGCTGTGTCCCAGTGTAAGCGCAGAGGCGCCAGAGAACGCCCCCCCCCCCAAACGCAGGTGAGGGGGGATGATGTCACCAGCCAGGAATGCCGCCCGGGGCGGCACGGAGACCAGGACCGCGCCTGTGAAGTAGGCCGCCCGGCCGAGGGCCCATCCTGCCGCCCACGCAGAGCCTGAGCGAACACGTGGAGGTGGGCAGGGGTTTTACGGCCGAGAACACGTGTGCCTCAGCTGCCGTGGTTGGGCCGGAGGGAGGGGGGCAGACACAGGGCGGCCCGAAATCCCAGCAAGACGCAGGATTAAAGACGAACGAGCCCATGACATCACTGGGCGGCCCAAAATCACGGTAACACGTGGGACCGCTACTCACCTTTCCTTAAGAGAGGATACACGCATAACACACTGCCGTGGAAACACCAACCGCATCGTAAAAGACATTGCCCCCCCCCCTCTCCGCCAGCTACATTCATCTTAGACCTTAAGTACTCTGACCACAAGACTCAGGGATAGCTTTTCCCGAAAGGCTCCTCAACGAAAGCTAACTGCAGCGCAAACTCAGCTACAACTGACACCCAGGACACGCTGTTCTACCTCTGATGAACTCTGTGCACAGGCCAGGCGTGTGCTTTTCCACGTTGCTGTTCTTCTCCATTACTCGCTATTTACAATCAGCCGTGTACGTATTGTCCTGTATTTATCGTTCACTGCAGTCTTCAGGAGGCACCTAGGCAAGAATTTTGTTGCATATATCGCAATAAAAACCTCGAAACCTCAAAGTCAGTGGAATCGCATTTTGCAGCAGCCCCCCCCCCCCTACTTCTTGGACTTTGGATTCAGTTTCTTGATTGCCTGTGGGAGAATTTAGAATTTTTAATATATTTTTTTTAAATCACTTCCTGGCTTCCTCCTCGTGAAACTGTTGCGTGGTGAATCAGTGCTGGATAATCAGGAGCCCAATAAGCACAAAGACCCAGTGGAGCGTGAGCCAAGGGCCCGGGCCCGGCTCCAAGAGGCCGACCTGAGGGACTTTAAACGTAGGGACAAAACGGCAGTGCCACCAGCATCACTCGCACATAGATGCGACTGCATGCCCTAATTGGTTTAGGGATAACATTAATTACCACATTGCTCATTAATGGAAGAAGCTCTTATTGGTGGCATTGATCAGCAGGACCTGCTAGTCATCATGCTTGGTGGATGTAGCAAGCTTACATATTGGCATATCAATTAATGCAATCAATTCCCAGCAAGCAGCAGCCACATACCACCCCCCACCCCAGCTCTACCCCGGCTCATTAGGGACATCCAGGAGACAGATGTCAGGCAGGTCCTAGCCGAATGGCCTGCAAACACTCGCGTCCAGGCAGAGTGCAGGGGGACAGTGAGGACGTAACAAAGTTTGAGCCTGAGCCTTTGTAGGGCCAGGGTGGAAATCATGCCGCGATTATTAGTGGTAAAGATTTATTTTTTTTTTATAAGGTAATGATAATAGGTGATTCATTATGTGGTACGCGGTGTCGTCTAGACTGAGAAACAGGAATTAAAACGCTGCAGGATGTGAGACAGAAAGCTTGCAGGGTACTCCCCTGTCTCCTGACTCCTAAAACCCCTCACAACAGAACTTGAAGTCAAGAGAAAAGGGGATGTTTTTTGGGGCTTTTCTGTAGTTACCGTCTTCATGACCCATGTGTATGTACGCTCGGGTAGCCGTTCCACTTGCTTCCACTTCTCTCACCGTTAAGTCCTCCTCAGGCTAAAACACAGGCTGGCAAATGCGCCGCTCTTCTGTTTAATCAAGATTGAAGTGGCTTTGTCAGACTCATCGATTAGGAGTTAGGACATCCCTCTGCTTCTACCGTCTCAAACAACGGGCTCAAACACCCCAAACCACACACTACGGAAGGTTCCAGGGATGCCGGGGCCACACGAAAGATAGAAAGGAACATTTAACTAACAACTAAACCCACTGAAAAGCAAAAACTCTGAAGGCGAGATGTTATGTAGCGGCAAAGGCCGTGCCTGTGATAAGAAGGTCGCTGGTTCAAATCCCGAGGTTGGCAGACTGATGTCAACACTTGACCCCAAGTTGCTCCAGGGACTCTCTGACGGAAGGTCCCCTGGCAGTGCCCATCTTTTGCACAATTAGCAGTTAGCATGCTCAGGTATGGCATGAAGATTGTCAAGGCACTGAACCCTCACTCCCTGACTCCCAGCAACTCCTCTGACCTCACAGTGTCCCGGGCTGTGATATTACTGGCTTGACGGTCTTATCATGTTACTAACTATGCTCTTCCACTTAGGAAAAGCTGTTAAAAGAAGCAGACAAATAACTCGCCCAGAACAAACAGGTACGATCGCTAACGAGGAAAGAGAAGAAGCGTCTTTCCCTCCCACACAGAGCTGGCAGCAGAGCAGCTGAAGCACAGGTAGACTAAACAAACAGGCTGTGTTCTCATTCCCGTGGGGGGAGGCCGGACACCCCCGTCAGAGCTATGCAAAAACAGGTTGAGCTGTAAAGATTGTTCTTTGACAAATTACTGCGAGTCACTGGTTTTAGGGAATCGAGGCCCGTGTCTTAAACTTCCCCTCCAGCAGCATTAAGCAGAGATCAGAAAATATACTGGGAATCTATAGAACAGGCGCTGTATGGAATATGTGCATTAGACATGAGTGCAGATGCTTCTTCTGGCGACTGCTCTGCTCCGCGTTGGGCTGCCCATGCACAGATGATTTCTCTGGCAGGGCAATGTGGTTACTGTCCAACCGCTGATGGAGAAGCGCATTCAGACCAGCATGTCCTGACGCATCCTCCGAGACGCACGTCATGTCGAGCTTGTGCTGGCCCCACCCACCAGCAGTGATCTGCGCTTTATCTGATCACAAACAAAGGCTGGGTGGGGATCGTGGGTGGGGGGCTAGTTCCACGGCCGTGCCTCAGCAGGGAGCCTCAGCGTACCATCGTCTAGATATCAAAATCACTGGGAGGAGGAGACAGAAAATGGCCCCCAGTCCACCGAGCTGAGTTCATACAGGACAAATGCAGCAGTATGAAATTTACAAAACTCAAAAATCCAAACATATGCACACACACACACAACAAAAATACTGGGACATAAAGTCATGTTAAAGTTCAGCCCACATATATACGCATATATATATATATATCACCGACCCACACACACACACACAGACATACATGCATAACCTAACAGATGGAGACGCCCACACAGCCCCAAGGCCCTCCCCCCCGTCACCGCCTCGGCATTATTAATGGACGGGCATCACCTAGCACATTGTCCTTGGCCTCCAAAGGTCACGTGACCCTGGCTGGGGATGGCAGCGCGGCGATGGCGTCGTTTTTAACCTTAAGTGCTGCCTTCATACCCCTAATGAGACGGCACCGTTAATGAGCGTACGCTCTAAACTAGCCATGCGGGGGCTTGCGGCTGCAAAACCACCTTTATTTATTTAATGTTTAATGCTAAAAACAGAAGGGCGGAAATTAATTGAGTGGGGGCCATTTTAAGAAATGAAACCTTTGCGCCTGTGATGATTAAACATCGACAAACTCCCAAAAATCTGCGACTGATTTCCACCTGCCGTTCCGGACTATACCAATATATTCGCTTGTGGGTAGAGATCCCCCCACAACCCCCCCCACCACCCCGGTGTCAAGGAAAGGTAATGAAGTAAATAAATTCAGGGATGTATTAAAATAGAACATAAAACATTTGATTGCAGCTTTCCCTAACAAAGTATAACACGCTGTTCTTTTTCATGATTCAAATCAGTGAACAAAAAAAAAAAAAAATCTTATTGCTTCATCGTTACCATGAACATGAAATTAGGGAGCGAATTAAAATGTGAGGCAGAAAGACTCAGGGCTGTCGGGAGGTGTGATTGGACAGTAGTGACTCTACCCACCCCTGACCCTAGCCTCCCCCCACCCCCGCCTCAGTGCACTGTGTGAAAGTCCAGCTGGGGTACTGACGGTTCCACTACCTCGGCACCACGGGGGGGGGGGGGGCATATTGTTTATTATGCATGGACGCTATCAATCTGTATGCTGCAATGACTCTGAAGTTAAGGAGGGGGGGGATTTCAAAAAAAGAAAGGTTCATTTAATGCATGTACCTCACCCCCCCCCCCCCATCACCCACACCCCAAATCTAAATTGCAGTCACATCCCCCCAGCCTGTACGGGATGATAATTGCGGATGGCCAATAAATTACTACTGCCTCCACATCAATTATAAGCATCACGTCTGGCAACGAGTAAAATGAGATCTTGTGACAAATTTCACGAGGCGGCCTGGCCAGCAGCCTCTCTTAGCATGCTACAGATAGCGATCCCTTATCTGCCCCTGTAATGGGGAGCCTTGGATAGAGAGATGGAGCTGCAGCCATTTAATTAAAAAGCTGGGGGGGGGAGTGGGGAGCATGGTGGTGGGGGATGATTCATTGAGGGGGTCCAGGCAGGAGACACTGCCTTTGTCTTCGATACATATTTTGCTGTTATACTGCATGTCGTCACCAGACGAGGACTGACACAGCCCGTTTTCACAATGTCTTTTTTTGTTATCCCCACGCACCCCCCCCCCATCTCCTTTGCCTTATTTTATTTTATTTTTTTTTGTAAAGGAATTATTTATTTCCCAGGAGGCGGTCGTTGGGCCTTTTTTTCCCCCGCTGGGCCGGGTCTGGCTCATTCCAGCCCCACGTTTTTACAAATGATCGCCACGGATGGGCAGCGAGAGCGAATAAAATAGCCCCCTCGTCTAATCGCTTTCCCACCTGGGGCTGTGGGGGGGGGGGGGGGGGGGCCCC
>JAABNX020000008.1:16229506-16241211 GCA_015163995.2 Mormyrus lacerda
CCCCCCCCCCCCCCCCCCCCCCCCCCCCCCCCCCCCCCCCCCCCCCCCCCCCCCCCCCCCCCCCCCCCCCACATGCAAAGTCTTGGAAATATGCGTGACTGAAACAATACATAAAGCCGTCACCTGGGATTTTTAATAAAGTCTGTTTTTCAATATTCCAAAATGAAAGGTATTTGGGTAATTCCCGCTACTTTCCCCGGCTGGGGAAGATGACTCGCCCGGCCTGCTGCTCCAACCACATGCGAAATAGATAATTTCCTCTTCCGGCTGCCCCCCCTTTGGATGGCCGCCTCAGGTCAGGCGGGTTGTAAACACATCCTTGTGTCATGGGAAAACCCTGCAGTGTCACACTTTAGTAAAAGACTCTGGCTGGTGGGGTGTTTGACATGGGAGACAGGGAGCTGAGGTCCGCAAGATACTAACTATGGCATTCGCCACGCTTTGAGGTTTACGCTGCCGCTTAGCCAGCCTGGAAGGTGGCAGCATTCCTCTCAAATTCCTTTATCCCGAACTCATCCCTCCCTGGTGTACAAGCCTGCCCACTTAGGGCAAAGCCCCCTCCCCATGACCCACCCCACCGGACACAAACACAGCCGGGCCTCGTTTGCCACACAGAACAACGTTACACAAACAAGGACCTTTGCCCTCAGAATCCAAGCCCGGAAGGCAGGCCGAAAAGAGGCCACGCCCACAATGTGGCCCACTGGACGCCACCATCAAGGGATTGGATCATATTCAATGCATGTGTTCTTACAAGAGCTTTAGAGTACAAATAGGGCAGGTCAGCCCTCACTTAAACCCTAACCTTCCTGTTGGTTTGATGACACAGGACACCATTGGCTCCGCCCTTCCAAAAAGGACACGCCCTTTCACGCTGCCCCGATTTCCCACACATCCGCCTCCTCTCATAGAAACGCAGCCACGGGTGACATGCCGGGTGCTCAGCTCAGAACCAGGGGAGGCTGGATTGGGGTCTACGCGAAGGGGGGTGAATGGGGGAGGATAGGGGTGCAAGCGATGGCCACACATCTGACATGTGCTCCCCTAACCCCCACCCACCCCAGCAAACAAGAACCCAGCATCTCAAAGCATCACTTTTAAAGATAAACAGCAAACAGCAGCAAAACACGGCCTGTGCACTGTCAAATCACAACATTTTCAGGGACAAACAGCCGGTCCAGTTCTGCAGGTTCTGGATTCAACAGCTGTGCTGGTCAGGTCCACTCAAAGAAAGCAAATTTGACATTTTTATGTAATCTTGCCCCCCCCCCCAATGAAAAACAGACAGCCTGAACAGGTCAATGGGGCTGTACCAGTCGATGTCGATGCTGGGGTGGGGGTCAGCTAAGGATCTGTGGGGCAGTCCGGCGGGACGGGAAGCAGCAGAGCGCTGTATCTCGGCCGTCCCAATATGTACCCCCCCGGAAAGGGTTAAGTAAGACAAACGGAGAGCCAGCTAAAGGCCAGCCTGCTTGGGCAGCACATTTTCAGCGGGGGCAGGAATCAAAACAATGTGCTCATTTTTTTCCCCCACTGCCTCCAATTTAATTGGATGGGAAATTCATCTCTGTCATCTTATTGGTCCCCAGGCGTGATGGGGGGCGAAGGGCAGAGGACAAGGGGTGTGGTCACATGGTTCCCAGCCCTGCCCATTTGAAATTAGCCGGACTTCTGCGTGTGTGGATGTTGCTTCTAGTATGTAAGAATATTTATTAAAAGCAGTATCAGCAAACAAACTGAGGATTTATATGGAGAAAAGCTAAGTGTGTTTACAGAAGATACAGACCAAAGTTCAGATTTTCAGGAAAACTAAAAATATGAGACATTTTGCCAACAGAGGTTCTTCCCTAAGGCTCGACATGACTGGGGGGAGGAAGACTTCTGCGACATGATCTCATGTCATCCTGTCCTGAGGACGGCCCACGGGACAGGCTCGATATGTAAAAGTAATGTGTGAAAGACTCCATATTCTGCATTTTACATTCAATAGCTTCAGAATTACTTCACTTGTCTGCAGGACTTCTCTAGAACATCTGGGGGACATCATCATATTCTTTACAATGCAGGCAGTACTCAAGTGACATAATAATCCATCCCACAAAACCTTACATAAGCCAAAAACCCTTACATAATTTTACACAAGCTGGATTTACCTTCCCATACCATTCAAAACACCCTATGGCAAAAAAAACACACAAGCCTAAAATACACTAGCAATACACACTAAAGCAGCATTTCTCAACCCGGTGACCCCTAGCGCAGGCCACGTTTTTGCTCCCTCCCAGCTCCCTATTCGGGAAAATATTGTGGACTGGATGTCCGGGAACTGGGAGGGAGCAAAAACCTGCACTGTCTGGGGGGTCCCCAAGGACCAGGTTGGGAGACACTGTACTAAAGAACACATACCAAATAAACAGAGATAGTATAGATTTACCTCATTCAAAACGATTTTGAATTAGCACTTCCATAAATTCTAGATCTGTCTGATATTTTTTGCACAAGTCTGGATTTGATGCAAGTCGAGAGCTGCCTATAAATGACTATTTTTTCTAATACTCATACTGAAATCAGCATCACTGCTAGCAAAACTAGCAGCGAGTATGTATAAATATGACAGCAGTCAGGGTGAAGAGGGTCTTCCCTTCGATGAAGAAATGCTGATGAGATCCATCCTGCATAAACACAAAGGCAGAGCTCTTCCTCTTTTCATTTCCCTTAACGGATGGTGGCCTTTATCGGCGACCCCTGGGTTCAGACCCCCAGAACCGTCTAGGGTCCCCGGGGTGAGTGCGGCCTGCCACCCAGCTCCTGCCAGGGCTCTGGGGAGTGGCGCGGGGAATTACCGCCTAGCTGACCCAGAAATCCGGGCCAGTTCTGTTTTAACAAGAGCGGGAACCTTTTAGCACTCGAGCGACTGTGCCTTGACCACAAGAAAGAGCCTGGGGCTCCGGCAGCTCAAAGGGAGGAAATTAAATATTACAGCGGCAGGGAACGGTTCAGCTGTACAGCTGCATACGCCGGTGTGCGTGCGTGTGTGTGTGTGTGTGTGTGTGTGTGTGTGTGTGCGCGTGGGCCTGAGCAGGAACTTTAATCACTTTTGGAGACGGCTAGATCTGAAACACTGTGTGTGAGTAGGTGTGTGTGCATGTGTGTAGATGGAGGACAGGGAAAGGAGGGGCAGAATGGGGGGGGCAAGGGAATGGCAGCGTTTGTTATTGCTGATGAAGAGGTATGCACATTACCAGAGTAATGCAATCAAGATGCTTGGAGGGGATGGAAAAGACTGATCCTTTGTTACACACTTCATTTCACTTAACGGACCTTTTAAAAAATATATAACAGGAGAAAGAGAGAAAAATCGAGAAAGGAACGGAAAAAAGCTTTTCGGAAATGAGGAGAGACTTGTTTTCAAGAGGCTTTTGGTCTACATCCAGTCTGAGGTGGTGGGGTGGGGGCGGGTCCGTACACCCATCCATCAGGCCCTCAGCTCTGAAACAAAGCCGGTGGCGTTTTGTAAACAGAGCGTCACAGGCGATTAGCGCGCCAGCACTTCTTAAAGCCGCAGCGCTCCACGCCGTCCGTGCGGAACGGAAAACCGGCCAATCATGGGCAGGCACACAACTGCGCCTTTAAATGTGCCCTTTCTGTGCCCTCTGGGTGCTCATATCACACTCCCTTCTCCGGCGATCGCAACCCGTCCTGGTATAGACTGCTTAATTTGCGCTGAGAAGTGCGTGTCAACCCGCAATAAGAACAGGAAGTGACATCATAGCTGACATGAAGGCAGCAAAGGCAATGACATCCGGGGCAGAAGTACACAGAACCATGCTAGACAAGGAGAATGTAGAAAACACTAACCCCCTTCCCACTCTTTTGATGAAGACGCTACTTCATTTTTTTTATTTTTTTGAGGGGGGCAGGGTGTGTTAGAGGGAATGAAGAGGCGGGGCTAAATAAAGAAATCCCCACACGACAGGAGGCAGGACCACAAGGCTTGTTTGCCAGCCTCATGGCAGCGCCCCCCCCTCCCCCTGCCCTTCCCCCACCCTTTTAACCTAAGTGGGCCGCCCTCCTGCCTCAGCATGCACACTTGTCCACTGCACTATAGTCATTAACATATTTGGAGTGCAGCGAGCAGAACGCTTAATTGTCCTTAATTGCTGCGCTAAATACATTCTCTAATGATTCGCCTCAGATCTGTGACTGGCTTTTGCGTAATTTCCCAGCCCCGGGCTTCATTATCCCAGCCTCCTTGGGACAAAGCGCATTCAGAGGGCCGCTTTTTACATAACGCCGTGCCTGCGTGCGTACGTGGGCAGGGCCGCACAATGGAGCCCCTTTGTCAGGGTGCTGGGCCGGGGGAGGGGGGGGGGGCAGGAGTCGAGGCAATTAGAAATCCGAAACCAGCGCAGAGACAAAGTGTTAATTGACCGCAGCTTACTTTTTTATTTTATTTTTTTAAACAAACAACCGGCCCAGTCTTTGTTGCCCCCGTGTTGTTGTTCTGTTGCTATTGTTCTGTCACCTTCGGACGGCATACAAATGTGACTTTTAATGGGCATGCAACCAATACAGTGTCCCGTAATTAATCAAGGCCTGCTAGGATGTGCCGCTGCACTCAGCCAATCACAGAGGCTCCACATTCATATTTAATCACTTTTTATTTAAAGTGCCTATGCAGAGTGTTACTCTTTATACATTCTGGCAGTTGGATACATAACTGCAGCTCGCTTAAGTGAAGTACAGTGGTTAGGGACTCGAACCCACACCCTGCCGGGTCACAAAGCTCCTAACCCACAACCCTACCCGCTGCATCTCTCATGCCTAATAGGGATATTCAAGTGCACATTAACTGCTGTGCTAGCAGCATTTACACAAGAGGGACAGGATGAATGACATTTATGGAATGTACATATTAAAAAGCAGAGACCATTCTAATTTACAGTGTTACTGCTCAAATGAAGGACCAGTATGTGCCTCAGATATGGCAGCATGGGGGGGCAATCCTGCCATTTTTACATTTACCCACCTGCGTGTGACTCACCCCGTAAGAGGGACATATATAGTGGAAGATACATTGTTGCATTATGGGAAATCAGAAGGAAAGTCAGCATAGGAATGAACACTGACAGATGGGGGTGAGGGCGGTTGTTATGATGGAAGATTTCTGGCATGAGAAGGTCCAAGAGGGACACACACAGGCAGCAGCCAGGGTTCGATCCCCCTCCTTACCGGTGTCAGCAGAGGGGCATTTGCGGATGGTAAATATGGCGCCAAGCTCCTCCTCTTCCTCGGGCAGGCCCTTCTGCAGCCGCTGCAGCTTGCGCAGATTCTCGCAGCGCTGGTGCTTCATGGAGCGGACATGCTGGATGAGGTTCAGCTTTGCCCTGGTGGAGTAGCTGCACAGCGTGCAGTGGTAATAGGCGGCCTCGCCCTCCACGGCGCTCTCGTGCTGCTGCAGGTGCTGTGGGGGGGGGAGGAGGCGTGGGGTATGGTTAGGTGACAGGAGCTGGCATGGTGTAGCATACCGGTAACCAATCACAGGTTAAAAGATAAGGTTCTGACCAATCATGTTTGAGTCTTTGGGCTAGCCCAGTGTTTCTCAACCAACTCCTCAAGAGCAGAGAATACCATCAACAGGTGTACTGGGAGCTGGGAGGGAGCAAAATGGAAGACTATCTGGGGGTCCCCAAGACAGACAGTTGCCAGTTTCATGCATGAATGCTAAATATTGATCCGGGGAGTGGAGATCCAATTGTTTCCTTGACTGTGAGGGAGCAGGTGAGCGGATCTCTCCGGGGCCTGGACAATGGGCCTATCCAGGCCTTGAGCCCTCACTGGCCGGCCCAACCACACAGCGCCTGCTATAGGGCAACCCATTCCCCTGCTCTGACAAAACGGACTAGCATATCCGACACAACCACACACGATGGATCCATTTAGTCGTAATAAAAGTACTTATGTTCACTCTGCCTTTCTGGGGACTCAGGAACACGGTGATTTAAGCATGTTTAAAAATGAGCCCTGCGGACATTCGGGTATTAAAATGTGAACTGCTCCTGCTCTCTCAGTCTTTAATGGCCTCTGTATTTACAGCACCCCTCCCTGTCCTGAATAAGGGCTGCTTTCATGAACGTGAACGCAAATCTGTGAATCAAAGAGCCCCCACCCCCACCCCTACCCATGATGCTTTGGGCCACAGCATCCTGCAAGTCACTGGGGGAGAAAAAAGCAAACAATGCTTGAAACCACACAGCACATACAGGCCATCGGGAAAAATAAACTGCCAACTTCTTCTCTGCTGGCCGTTAACAGTCAAGGAACCAAAACAGAGATGGGAGGTGACAGGTTCTAAAAAAGAAAAAGAAAATGTCTTTCTGTTCCTGTCCTAAACATGCATTCTCTCCAATCAAGAGGCTCTTTATCTTGCAGGCAGACCACCCCCGCTTGGCGACAGAGGTCGAGAGAAACAAATGGATTCATTAAGAGAAGCTTGAACTGGCCGCCCTCCGGTGCACAGAGCCGGCATGCACACCCAACACACTCCGAGGGCCCTGGATTCTAGGAACCACTGTCATGCTGCATTTGTAGCCAAATCAAATGTACATCAGGTGTCGACAGCAGGAAAAGCTCAGAGGAATTAGCTCCATCTCCATTCCTTCATTCCCATATTTAATTTTCTGATAAACCTGCTGCAGGGTACCAAGGGCAATCGTGCTCCCTTTCCCGTGATATTGCATTTCTCATTTCTGTGCTGCAAACACCTTCCCTGCACATTAGGGTTCTGCTTCCAGGAACGGGACCAATGTGTGGTCGTCTGTGCGTGCGTTTGGGTCTTGCACACCCCTCGGTTCGGCCCGACATTATAAGATGATTTTGAAGGCGTGGCCCAATAAAAAATTATTTCATAACTTAAAATGTGTTTTTTAGTGAAGATTCTGACTGGATGAATCACAAATGCTCTTCCTCCTCCTCCTCCTCCTCCTGCTCCTCCTCCTCATCCACAGACTGAATTGCTAGTGAGATGCATTGTCACATGAAAAATCACAGATCTCTCAGCCAGGACACCCAGGATCCGCGTTCAGTCATAAGGAAACACATTTCTCCTACGGTGTTGCCCAGGTAAAGTTCATCGTAAAATCAGTGCCGAAAGACACTGAGACCATCATGAAAGTGACCGAAGCACCAGACCTTCTGCCTGGGATGGGTAAAGACCCGAAATAATCATAGGAATTTCAGAACTTCCCATAAAACAGCGGGATTGAAGCAGGGGGTAAATCTGAGATGGCCAAGCTTTGACAGGAACATATTTCATAGCCAACCCAACCACACGATCTGCTTCTGACCTGCTTCGAGTGTGCAGGTCAAGTCTTCCGAACCCCCTGCGTCAGCCACTGCAGGGACACAGCCTCTCACGGCTTAGAAAAATGTGAGGAGATTTCAGGCTCAGTTACGGGGAATGGGGGGGGGGGATGGGGGCAGGAAGTAAAAGTGCCTTAAACAGTAGATAGGATCCAATTACATACCTTAGATAAAGTCACGGATCACACAATACCATGATCTCAGAGCCCGGACTATGATGATGCAATGATGCTTTTCACAAAAAAAAATAATAAATTAAAATAAAATTTGCTCCTTTGTCAGATATGAGTGGGGGGCGGGAAGGTAGGTGGGCCTACAGCCCACAGCAGCTGCCTGACTCTTTCCTGTGATCCTGAAACTCCACCACTGATATATCGGCTCGGTCTGGCGCGCAGGAATCCGGTGGCCTAATGCAAACGGCATGGCGGCCGTCGGGAGGAGCTTCCCTGGGCCCGAGGGCTCTAGAAACTTCCACAGGTTTCCCACTGGGGTTTCAGCCTTTTCAGGCGATCTGCTTTAGCGAGGGGAGTATTCACAAAATGTGGGATGTCCACAGCTGAGCGGTCAGACTGCTGTGAATCTGGTAGGACACGCCGCATACCGGTGATGTGATGTCACCAGCCTGCCCCCGGGCATCCGTGACGCATTGGGTGCTGAGCTACAGCCGGAAGTGAGGAGACAGGGGGGTGGCTGGGCCAGTGGCCAGGCTCCTGAATACAGGTTGCAGGCCATTCTCTCAAGACCTATTGTCAGAGGTAGAAATTTCAGGTCCAGAAAGTCAAAATCCAGACCAAGATTTTGTTTCAACTAACCAGCTCTGTGACTGTGACTCTTTATACTCAACTGGTTGGTTGAAATTTTCACTTCTAGCTATTCTGCATCAACACCCAAGAAAAAAAAAGAAAACACGACTACACAAGCTGAACATCCTAGCCGTGTCCTTATCTAACAGGTAAATAATTATACCATTCATGCACAGTGATGAGGAAGAGCTAATCCAGAAGCTACATTAACTGGAGAAGGGGCTGAGCTCATATGTCGCTCTGTCCCATTTTATGCTGTACTGCTTCTCACAGAGAGGATGGTGCTGAACTGGCCGGCCAGAAAAGCGTTTAGACAAGCGATCGCAACCACAGCCACCTTCCTCACCCGCGGGCACACGCCATCCACTGAGCCCATCTATTAGGATTCGGGTCCTGGTGCGCAGCTGCCCCTCCTGCACACTTCCCACGGCTGGGGGGAGGAGGGGGGGGGTAGGACCCCCAATCTGTGGGGATTCACCCAGCCTCGCGTCACTCGTGCTGGGACAGCTGCCAGGCTGGGGGGTGCCCCCACACATTTGTCTTGCCAGTGCATTGTGAGACGAAGACACTCAATTATTTATACATGTGGGATTACTGTTAGAACACACGCCTTCTCTGGGGTGCTTTTCTGGGTAATTAAAAAAAAAAAAAAGAAATTACAAAGTTCAATAGGAGCGGGTGATTTTGGGAGTAGGATGGGGGGCAGGTCACGCACCCTCTCAGCAGAGCCTCTTGTTAAAGACACGTGCGTATGAGACAGATTGGGGAACCCTGAGGCTGTGAGACCCACAGGGCAGATATTGGTCAAAACCTAATACCCAGCCACCCCTGCAGGGGGCGATCTTTGAGGAAATTGCCAGTAGAGGCTCAATACACGAAGATTAATTTATAACAGAGCACAAGGACTCTCTTTATGATGCGACGTGTGTTACAGCTGTATTTGAACAACCAGGGGTATATATAAGGGCAGCTTAGCTGGTTGGTCCCCAGATTGCCCATCCCCTGAAACTAATTCACAACATATAATTGGTTAATGATAAGGCTGGTCCCTCTGTATGAATTATGTTTGCTCCCATGCCCCCCCACCACCTTAACAAAAAGGGAACAACAGAACAACCGATACATGGCCTTGTGGGTAGGCCAGAGGCTTGGGCCACAAGCAGTGCGTCAAGCCAAGTGGGGACTGTGGCAGGGGGTGTCGTGCACATTTATGTGCATGTGCGTGTGTGTGAGATGGGGGCGAGGGGTTAACAGCACCCGCCATGATTAATACGCCGACTGAAAATTAAATTCGCAGCAAGAACACGACCAAAAAGCCATTAATCCCTGACGGGGCCATCTAAGCCCCCCTCGGCATGGCCAGAGAGCCCCGATGTGATGGCAGAGGGTGGGGGGAGGAGCCTAAGGAAATGGCAAATGCCCCACCCCATGACCACTCACTGAGGGAGTCCCTTACAGCACTTGGTGGGGGGCGGGGGGGGGAGTTAATCAGCGGTCACGGTGTGTTTGTGCCCATGTGACGCAAGCATGAGTGTGCATGTGTGTACAGGGGGCAAATGTGCCAAAAACTGCCCTGCCCTCCCCACTCAGCCATCTTCCCTCCAGCTCCTCCCCCTATAGAATTTGTGAATATTTCACCAGGAACATACACACATTCCACTCTGGGTTGGGAAATGAGCTTGAGAAAAAAAATGTTTCTTTGTTTTTTTTTCCTCTAAAATTTACAAAGCAATGGCTGGCCGCTGAGTGGGGGCTGCAGGCTCTGGCAGGTGGGAAAACGCTTAATTTGCCCGCCCCCTCACCACGGTACACTCGCCGGCTAATTAGGCACACTGATCAAGGCGCCGTGCCAATGTAAATATTTAACAGGTTCTTTAACACGGGGCCGATAATGGCGCGGGCATTCCAAAAGACGGCCACGGTGGGGGCCTCTTCTTAAAATGCTAATGGGCCAGGCTTTGGGAGCGGACCTGTAGGCGCTCATTTGCATATTACATTAACAGCATCAGAAGGTTTGAACTGGGCCGATAAAGCACTAAATAGACCCGCTCGGCCTCTCTGGGCCGCTCCTCTGCATGTTGTTTGTAATATTTTTCCTTCATTATTATTTGCCTTTGTATTTTCTTTTTGTTGCTTGTGCTTCTTAAGCCTTAAACTCAGACAAGTTCATCTTAGAGATTTTTCTGCTGCCACTACATTGGGGCGGTAAGCGGCTTCGGCTTATAGATGCTTCGGCTATAATCTGACGGTCATCGGTTTGAATTCCAGGGTAGCCAGAGTGATGTCACCGTTGGGCCCTTGAGCAAGGCCCCTAAAACACAATTGGTTTAGGGACTGGCAGACCCTGCTTTCTAAACTTGAACATTATTTTGGATAAAATCATCGACTAAGTAAAATGTTTCATGCTGTTTTTATGGATGCAGGTGGAACCCTTCAACAAACGATGGATTTCAGTCCCTCGTCCCAGAGAAACAAATTTGAAAGGCCTCCTTTTGCCGAGACCGCCAACCCACATTCACATCTCCGCCCCACCCCCAAATCTCTAATCACACTCCCCCCACCCACCTAAATCCCCCTCCGCATGCCATCCCCTCTGATGACATCAGCCAGCCCAGATCGCCTCATTAGCGACAGGAAAAACTTTGCTTTCCCTAAAGAAGAAACAGAAGCGCTCATTGATCAGCGCAATCGAAAGCAGATCGATAACCTAAACCCTCATCATTCCAGCAACGGCATAATTACAGCTGAGATATGATCGTCATCAAAGACAGAAGCCTGGCTAATTGGGACCCATCGCTTTGTACCTTAAAAAGCCCAGTCCAGCAGAGTGACAAAATGACCACCCTGGATCAGTGTCGCCACCCGCAGGGGACATGCGGAGGGCAGGACAACCTCCAGGCACGCCGACATGCCGGATCCCCGCCAACGAAAATTACATAAGCGGGTCACAGGGTCACTTTGAGCGCCTTTTACATCCTGATGACTCTCAAAATTAATTTATTAATGTTTTGGAGCGGTGCCCGCTGGCGCCGTCGTCAAGACTGACCTTGCAGTCGTGGATATTCTGAAAATAGTCACGGGAGCTGGTATGCCGGCCTGGAGGATGGCAAGGAGCAATCGGGTCAGGTGACCGTTGGTGCAGGGGGGTCACACACCACCCCAGGAGCAGTGACTTGCAGGGATGCTTCCCATAGAGGAAAACCGGATTCCCGAAGCTCTCCGCTGACGACGCATGAGCGGGACGAGGCCGAAGGGAGCCGGGATTGGTAACGGCACCGTGTGAGGTATGAATGGAATTCATACCAGCCAACCATCTGCTCCTCACCCCCCCCCCCCCACCACCAAAGAGCCAGAGGCACCACGCTTGTAAAGTAACCACAGTCCCTTTGAGTGTTCTTTGTATTTACAAACGGAGATACGTCAAGAATCAAAGCAGTTACCACATGACATGGGTCCCATTAAACAGTCAGCGCACACAAAATTTACAGATGATTCGACCCTGGGGGGGGGGGGGGGAGTGCTAGGGGTGCCTGTATTTAG